>CM029112.1:4922500-5337500 GCA_016859345.1 Istiophorus platypterus | reverse complement strand
TGGAAGAGGGAGTGGGGGACGCACATCGCAGAGGGTGCTGGAGAGTTTTACATCCAGACGAGCCATTACTCATCTGCCGTTTTCAAGCGGTACAGGAGAACGGATATGAAAGAGTCTTGGAGGTGAAACTCAGGGAGGATTACAGGGGAAGTGTGCTGAGCATATGGGATGCATTTTCACAATAAACACCCATAAGTGGAGGGCCACACCCAGCACTTCTCCATTCATCCCCCTCCTGATTTGGTTTCCAGTGGAAAACTCCACGCTGGGCTCACAATAAAGCACTAACCCCGGCAACGACGTGCTGAGAGAGCCGAGCCGTGCCACAGCAACCCCACACAGTCCGAAACAGAAAGAGCCCTTGGCAAGCCTTTATTTTGTTTTGGTTTCTTTTCTTTTTTTTCCTTTTTAATTTTGGCAGACGTTGGTGTTTGCAGAAACCTTGTTTGGCTTGTCTGAGACTGCTTTGCTGTGACCAGACCAGGGGGGGGATCAATACAGAGGGTTGTGCAACTTATAAACTCAGGCTAACAGACGCAATGGAGACAAAGGGTTGTTAAGGAAAGTATAAAGCTTCACTTAACCTGCTCTTTTACCTCTAGCACACATTCGTGTAAAGGTTCCTTGACATGAGGAGCGGATCTGGTGACTCCAGTGAGCAGCTGGGACCTTTATGGGGAATGTGTGGTATACATTTGCCATACCACAAGTCTCACTTGTCATCTTTTGCAGAACCGACGTCCTAAATGCCATTACCATCTGGGTTTTGCATATTCACATATGATAACTAAATATGACTACAGACGTTTGTTAGTCAAACTCAATCTTTTATTCTGTGAACATCTTCACTGGAACTGAAATAATCCCCGGAGTGGGAAAAAAAAACAAAAAAAACGAAACCCAACACAAATCGTTCCTCTCCGGCATATTCTGAATGTATCCCGATCTGAGAGTAAAGCCTCTGGGAGAAAAATACACATATGCACGACCTTTCATGCATCATGAGACACAAACAGGAATGTGAAGAGAAATGTGGGAAAAAAAGTCCTTCTCCAGCATAGAAAACTCAGGCATAATAACAAGGCTGAGGGCAAGGAAAAAAAGGGGGGGGGGCTTCCCCCAGAATATCCGAAGGGTTTTGTAGAAGAGGTATGGCGACGAACACCTTGCTTCTCTGGCGGCCTGTTAAATCCAATATCCAGCCCTCTCCTCTGGTTTCCCCCTCATTACAGTCCACCCTGCTGCCTGCCGCGCACAACAGTCAGTCATTAGCTTATTACAGACGATGCCATTTCCATCCAAAGACTCCATAAGCTATTTAACCACGTTAGAGCCGACGAAGTGATTTTTCAAGATGACGTTCGTAATCTCGTAACACAGGAGATTTCTCGGCGTGGCGCGGCTCCTGTGCGCCTGCAGGAAGCCCCTCGGCCTCCTTCACTCACCGCGGATGCATCACGCCAGAATTATCATCTCAGTGATGGACGGTTGCATGATGAGGAGCAAACTTTTGCAATTAATTTGCCGTTTGGCAGAGGGAAAAGTTGACAAACTGGATATCCTGCAACATTCTCTAATTAAATCTGGTTTCTGATCCCACGTGCATTGAAAAAATAAGCAGAGGATGCCTCTATGCTCCTCAATAATTATCGAGTGTGTGTGTGTGTGTGTGTGGGTGTTTTGGCAGGAAGTCGTGTATTGACAGAGCATGCTCCAGGGTCGGAGACACTAAACGGATCGGCGGCGGGTGACAGGTTTCAGGGGGAACGATGTACTTCCCCCGGAGAGCCCATGTGACATGGCCACAAGTCAGACAGACGGACAAAGGTCCCATTGTCACCCAGGCAGAACCTTGTAAATCTGACCATCGCCACTGCCACCGCCACCGCCCCCACCTCGTTCCCAGCACCCTTCCGTCCACAGCGATGAGACTGCTTCTGCTCAAGCCTTTCTCGGAAGCCACGGGGGGTTCCCCCCCAAAAGCTTCCTGTCAGATTGGGCTGTGGTATTTAGTTTTTCATTTTTGTCGTTTGTATTTCTGTTTGGGTTTTTTTTTTTTTTGGTTTGTTTAACACGCAGGTACGCTACAAAATACAACGGAGACGTCTGACCTTACACTTCCTCTCATTGTGTAAACTCTATTTTTTGAACAACTCGCGTGCCCCACTTGTTTTTATTTCTAGTCTGTTGCAAAACCCATAAAAAGTGGCTGAAACCAGGGTTACAAAATGCAAAAAAATGCAACACCCATAGCTTCCTAGTCTTCATCCAAACAGACTGGATTCTGGGGGGCAGGTAACAAGTTTTTGGTTCATCTTTTGAGGACTTGATTGTTTCCACTTCTTCCGGCCTCTAGAAAATCCTCAAAATGACAAAAAACGAAACAAAACAAAAAACAGTTTCATTCAATCGGAAGTGAAATTATTAGCTAGTTAATCTGTGAAACATTAATCATCAACTAATGTGATAAACAAACCGAACCAAACAAACCGAACCAAACATCCTGCAGATTCCAGCTTCTCTGAGCATAATGATTTATGGCCTTATATTCAAATTTCAGGCTAATAAAAATCCTTCAAATATCAGCCTGCAACCACATGATCACATTAAGGCAACACTATCTTCCTGCACGTTTCCAGCAGGTCACAGAATCTTTATAAAACCAGGCTGCTCAACCTGATGAGGGTCCGACGGTGGGTAAGTAAAGTTTTAAGATTTATGAGGCATAAACTTAGAATCTTTAGAAATCATTTGTGACAGTTCTGAACATTTTAACTGCATTTTCTCATCATCACAGAGACAAAGAGAACGAGATCCGATCACGATGGGATAACTGTGAAGCTTTCCCCCCAGCCACTTAAACGCTCACCGCCGGCCACCTCGCCTGCAGTGGCCGACGCCGGCGAACGGCTCCGCGGTGAGGTGTGATGGGAGAGGCGGGCCTGGGTGGTGGTGGTGGGGGGGGTGTGTGGGGGGGGGTGATGGGGTCATGTGGCTGGAAAACAGCTGATCCTGCTGCATTCCACTGCCGCTTAGCATGAGGCCTGGTGCCCTCATGCCTGTTTGAACTGCTATGTTTCATAAACACTGGCTCAACACAGTAACTAACCTAAACACCCACACTGAGACACACTGGCCATATGTCACACACACACACACACACACAATCACTTAGAGGTGCACATACATAATTTACACTTCCTGTCAATTGCTTTAAGTTTTACAAAACATCCCCTACAGTTTGGACAGACTGAATCACAGCTGTTTGTGTGTAACACAGAGAATTAAGAGAACATTTTTTGGGCTGTAGCACATTTGTCTATAACCTGTAAACTCAGCAGTTAGATGAACAGATAACTTTTTTTTTTTAATCTCTGGCAAACTTTGTTGTCAAAGTTCTTCAGAGTTTACATGCTTATAGGAAACAGCAGAAAAAAGGCGACTGACTTAAAAAGAGACAAACCTCCAACTAGAACTAACACTCCTTGTTGCCTAATGAAACTGAAATACGTGGGCTAATCATCCCTTATAAATCCGGGCTGAGCAACATCAGGACTCCACAGTTTATGCCAGAGCGACCTCAGAACGCTTTGAGTTAAGACATATGCTCAGACTCTCTGCAAAAGCTGCGATGAATCATTTTTTTTTTTTAACTAATGCAAAACACTAGGCACGTTCTTTGGTCGAGACTCGAGTCAGACCTTTCTGCTTTCTCGCCCCTCGCTGTAACCACTAGATGGCAACAAAATCCTTAAAGTTAAAACCCTGACCACATACACAGTGTCAGGTACATCTCCATATAACTTAAGACTTAGGATGTCCGTTGGGGAAAATGTTGGAAGGGACTTCAGTTTTATCAGTTAAAACATCTGCTCTTTTAGTTTGGGCCCATAGTCGCTTGAGGTTGGTTGAGAGCTGTGTGCGATTCCTAAAAATTAATCTTTACCGGTTTGGGGTCAGAGGTCTGAAGAGAATGGACTGTTTCAGCCAGTGGAGCCTTGGTATTGCTTGTTTAATGTCAAATATTTAACCATCACTCATTTTCAACACTAGAGAAGAGCAGAAAGGTTCAGACTCTTCATGACACTCTCCAGTATCTTTTTTTTTTTGTTTATATTGACCCAGCAGATGGGAATTGTGAATTCTTAGAAAAAAAAAAAAACACTGCATTCTTTCAACAGTGAAAAAGAAAAAAAAAAATATATAAAAAATTGTGTATATATATATTAAAAAAAAAGAGAAAGAGAGAGGATGGATATTTGGCCCCCCACAGTACAGAGAAATGTTTCTAAAATAGATGAATATTTGGCCGTTACCTTTCTTGTGACTGGAGGTGTTAGCAACATTTTGCTCCTCACTGATTAATCAGATATTAATCACTGCTAATCAGATATTATTATAAGGAGAGAACAAAATACGGGAGACCATCAGTGTCTTTATGTACACTTTTATTGTCAGCGTCAGGCAGGACGGACAAGAGCCAGATTACTTCTTGGTCTCCTCCTCCTTGGACAAGGTCTTGATGATCTCCTCCTTCTTGGCCTGGAGACGCTCCTCTCTGCGCTTGCGGGCCTCCTTTGTCTTGGAGCGACGAGCCTCAGCCTGGTCACTGTAAGGAGCGGCGGAGAGAGAGAGAGAGCGACGGGTGTTCACATCCTTACGGACAACGTGCGGTCACATTCAAAGCAGGCCTTTTTAGTGTGTATCCCCTAAATTAATCACTTTGACAGACAAGTCAGTGCAGAGCAGAATAAAAACGACTACTGAAGTAATATGACTAGGAACATGGGCCTTATTTCCTCAAATGTAGGAGTCTTATTTCAACACATTATCAAGATGAACGTAGCCGTATTTAAGTGCATATTTACGAGCCTGAGCAAAACGGGAAATGAAGTTTTGGTGTCAACTTACGCCAGGAGCTTCTTGCGGGCCTTGTCTGCCTTCAGCTTGTGAATGTGCTCCATAAGGATTCGCTTATTCTTGAACACGTTACCCTTGGCCCTCAGGTAGAGGCTGTGGTACCTGGGGGAGAGCAGGGGGGGAAAAAAAAAAAAGTGTGAACAAATTCGTCAGAACACAGAAGAGCGCAATTCAGAAAAGGAACTGGTCGTCTCAGGTAGCCTCGACAACAACGACCCTGAGCTATATTCAACAGGCCTGACAGATTTTTGTGAGACCAGACAAACAGCTATTATTTCACACAGATTTATCTCTTAATCTTGAATAAAAATCTGTTTGGTACCAACAGGTTGTTGTAATCGATAAAAGAAGCCTGAGCAGGAGGTCATGAACCTACATGTGCCTGTCAATCTTCTTGGACTCCCTGTAGCGACGCAGCAGACGACGCAGGATCCTCATGCGGCGCATCCAGGACAGCTTCTCTGGCATACGGGCGTTGGCTGTACCCTTTCTCTTACCTGGGGAAAAAGGAACCAGTAACGTACATCAGCTTTATTCTACACATCGATTTCCATCACCCAGGTAGTAAAAATTCAATCCCCGTGGTTACCTAATAATTAAATACCGTTTCACACACCTGTTTTACGTAAGTGACCAGTGGACTAATTTATAATTCATTGCTGGTTCCCTTGTTCATGTGACCCACAATTTAGTGGTCTTAAAACAAATACTGTTTTAAAGAAAACAAATCGTGTCAAATCCATTTAATTGAGAAAACAGTTCCAACTCACCGACACCCATGTGTCTTCCCTTGCGGCGTGCCAGTGTGTTCTTGCGGCAGCGGGCCCTGGAGTGGACCGTAACGGGTTTGCGGATGATAAGACCATCCTTCACCAGTTTACGGATCTGCTGGCCTGAAAACAGAAGGCAACGAGTGAGCCACAGGACGCACTGAATACCACCGTACGGTTGGCAAGGCGGTGGCTTATCCAAAAGAACCTTCCAGACAAACACCAGTGCTGTGAACAGGATTATGAAACAACTGGAGCCACTCATGGTTAATTTCATTTAGCTACAATAGTCGGGTACATTCAGAACTGCATCAGTCAAGAGCATTTACGCAATATTATGACATTAGGAAAGTTCTAATCCAAAACCTAAAACTGATTTATCCCTTTATATCACTGACAGTGGGTTCGTCTTCTCTCTGTTAACTCTGGATCGTGTCACTTATCAAAACTTTCAAACTAAAAGAACCGTGGCCCTCCAAACACAAAGCTTGGCTCACATATGTGCAAAGAACTTCACTCAGTACCGGCAAAATATTTAATCGTCATGAATCACTTTATCCAGCCTGTAAAAGCAGTTGTCGATGACTCTGGAGGAGCCTTCTTAAGCCTGAACAAGCATCTGATGACATACCTGATGTGTGAGTATTAGTGTGTCTGCAACTTAAATTAAATTTTAGACTTAAAGGCGTTTTTAATACCACCCCGAATGTGATTTCATACCTGTTTCACAATCATAGCGCATGATACCATACAACCCAGCCAGTCGAGGCAGCCCCCCCCCCCCAAAGGATCTGTTAAAACAGTTTTTGGTTGTTGCTGTTGCCATGTGTTTGCTCGTGGGGGAAATGGGGAAATGGGGAAATGTCAGGTCTCACTAAATAATAACTATAAAGAGTCTGGCCTAGACCTACTCTATATAAAAAGAGCCCTGAGATGAGATCTGTTATTACATGATGCTGTAGAAATAAAACTGAATTGAAATCACGTAGGAATGATATAACCTGGAATAGTTTTGGGGTTTTTTTTTATTTCAATACTTTCAGGCAGTTCATTATTTAAAAATTAATGCCTGGACGCAGATCTGCATCATAAAAATGGATAGATAGATTAACTAATAGGGGAAAAAAATAATTTAAGTTCAATTATGATAATATTCAAGACTTTTACAAGTGAAATTTTTGACTCTTTGATACCTTATGACGCCTTTTCTTTTTTATTTTTAGGAACCTGAACTTGGGGATTTAAACTCTAGCTTGAGATCTATTCAGAAATCCTGCTGTGGCACATCAGGGGAGTACACTTAAAAGACTGTCAGTGACTGCATACGAACAAACATGGCCAGTTTAAAACTCCTTCCCTGACACCCGCTTGTGCAGGTCATTAAACCCATTCGGGGGCTTTGTCGCCCTGCATCGGTTTGTCACCGGCTTGCGGAGGAAAACCGGCCGCAGCCAGCGAGTCTCTCCACCGACGCGGACCCGGTAAACGACGAGGGCCGTGACGCGGATCCGCCCGTCGCCACACTTACGGGAGTTGGCGTTGGCGATCTCGTTGGTCTCGTTGGGATCCAACCAGACCTTCTTCTTCCCGCAGCGCAGGACGCTGGAGGCCAGCCTCTTCTGGAGCCTGAGCATGCTGCAGGAGGCAGAGACGAGCCCCGGGTCAGACACACCATCACATTTTCACCCCCTCAAAAAGCGTATCGAGCCCTCGTGTATAAAGCCTGGTGTGTGTGTGTGTGTGTGTGTGTGTGTGTGTGTGTGTGTGTGTGTGTGTGTATTTTTCTTTTTAATATCATGGATTCAAAGCGCCGCTACGAAGAATCAGTAGCTAAGAGGCTGTTAGCCGCACAGCTAGCATTTAGCTAACTGCCAACCGGGTCCACAACATGGCCTCTCGTTCTGCTACATCGTGTTACACTCAAACACCTTAAAACACGGGATTTTGGCTTTGTAAAGAGGCCAACATGTCATATATCAACGGGCCAGACACTCAACTGTCTGAGCAAAGCGCCGTGAGCTCAACAGACGCGCATTTAAACAGCTTAAAATTGACTTTTATTGTGCCATCGGCCGCGGTCCTACCTCATGGCTGCTACTTCAGTGGGAAAAGGAAGGCTGGAGAGGAGGACTGGACGCTACCATTACGGCGGAGAGTCCATCTGGGAGCACGACACGGCTCGGACTTTAGCCCGGACCTCACTAAAACCCGGGACGTTTTCACGGGGCGAATACTTGTCTTCATTCAAAGCCCGGGGTTATGGAAAATTTAATCGAGACGACGGTCATCTGGGGTTTATTTTAAAACTTTGAATCTCCCGACCCCCCTTCGTTAAATTATGGCACCGACCAGTGTGTTTGCAATGTATTGTGGGCGACGTAGTGCTCGGGTGGTTTCTGCCGCTGTACCACACGAGGGCGCTGCTGAGCCCAGAAACACCGGCAGGACACAACATTACTCGTTTCTTTCTTTATTCGATCATCTCGTGTTCGTGTATTGTTGAGCCGCGGATCATAAAACAATAGAATTATTCATTTTTTTCCGGTTTTTATACATGAGCCTTGACATTAAACTTTCAATTGACCTCTTCTGTATTATCCCTGTAAAAGGGTTCACGCTATGTAAAATAAAGGGGTTACAATGACAATAAAAAGGGAAATTAAGATGCCATAGAGTATTCTTCTTATTTTCATGATATATAATCACGATTATTACTATTACAGTGTTCTTTTTGGTCTGTGTTAGCTTGGATTAAATCGGATGCAGTTGCCATTTTTCCGTTATCCTCAAAAAAACAATGTTTCTGTGGCAGAATCCACAACAGAAACCGTGAGTATTTTCCTTCAGTTTATGTCCTTCGATGTCATTCTGACTTGGGAGTGGGCCGTCGGTCCCGTACGCTTCTACCCACGCTCCGGTGACGACCTTTACAGAATATAAAAAGAGGTGAAACCGGGCACCTTTACCGTAAAAAGCTAAGCCGCCGTCTCCAACAACAGAGCCAGAGCAGCGCGAAGGTTTTCGGTCCCGCAAATATGGAACCAAACCCACAAGTATCTTGACACGGTCGGATCTCTGAAAGCTGTGAAATTCTCCCTGTCTGAGATGTGAGAGACACGCTTAATAAACAACAGTGTAGAAATTAGTAGGAACAAGCTGATGCTGATACTTTTCTAACTATCTTATATTTTATTTTCGCACCTCTAGTCTATTACGAACCAATAAAACTCCCTCACAACGAGTATGATTAGTTTTAAGCTTTTTTTTTTTAAGCCACCAAGGATGTTGTGTTTTCACAGAGCATGATAAACCTGGTTGTCCATACGCCCGCCAACGTGACCCCGACAGCGTCCAGGCCTCCGATTGCCTTCGGCCGGGTTCCGCCAACGTTCCGCTCACTCGTTCCGGCGCCGACAGGGAATGATCAGGAGCCCTGGGACGCGCCCCGGCGACGTAACCCGGATACCCCAAAAAACCCCGATCACAACCCGTGTGCATGGGCAGCATAACGGAGAAACTGCAGGGTCATCTCGGACAAACGGGGGCTGACGGCGTGACGGTCGGGGCCAAAGTTTTTGCTTGGAACTGGAACAAAAAGAAAAAGTTGTGCATCAACAGACTTAGAAGGGAGACGGCTGCTAATTTGCAGCGCAACCACTGATTAGCACTATCTGGACTTGTTGCCCAAAAGCAATTATATGAAATTCGGGATGAATGGAGTAGTTCAGTAAATGAATGTGCAGGGGAAGCACAGAGGCTCAACGTTTCTCCCTAATTTCAGCTGTACAGTGAATATTTCTGTCTGTGCAGAACTTGTGCCAAACTCCATTTTCGTAACACTTGACACTTCATCTTTACCTTCTTTACAGTCCCCGCGCACACGCTCCAGTATTAATTTGTTACCGCGGTTTTTCCTCTTTGTATATTTTCATTTACTGATTTGATCCACCTGAACCCAATTTGTTAATGAATTTTATTCTTTCTTTTTGTACTTCGGTTAATAGTCCCTCTCTGTTTGTCCTTTCAAGAGTTGGACTCATGCCATCATGCAAGGGGTCAATTTAATTGACTCGTGTTTCACTGCGACGTCTAATCGGTCGAACAGGCGCCGGTTCCCTCGGACTTGTGCTAAAGGGCGTCGAAGCCGCCGAAACATCGGCGTCCATCCACTCAGTTGCCTCGGGCGACAGCACAGAGCCAAAGAACAGGCAGCCTGAGCGACCCGACTGTGAACAACCTCAAAACTATGTTCTACAGCTGCATTTTGTTTGTTTTGCTTTTTTTCCCTTGCGGAGAAAGATGTTGACCGGCCGCCACAGGAGAATCACAAGGATTCTCTGGAGGCGCAGCTCTCGTCGTTGCGAAAGCGCACTGTGCTTCTTCTCCTCTGCTTGTTGTTTGTTTGTTTGTTTGTTTGTTTTGAGTAGTATAAACATCCGGGCTTCCTCCTGCCCGGCTCTCCGGAAGTTGGAGCGACAAAGCCACCGGGGAGGATTATCGCGTGGGGGCGTCGGGATCCGACATCATCTGGCTCCGATCGGATGGCGTGGGGCAGGTCCTCCCTCCGGGAGGGGTTGTCGGGGGCCGTCGGGGGACCGATCAGGGGGCCGGTCGGGGGCCAGTGGCGGCAGGCGCGGCAATGGGTTCTGTGAGAGGCGGACGAATCGGTCAGGGCTGCTCATGACGACCTGCGGGAGTCGCGTGCTCCGAGTGATAAACATCAGCACAGTCTAAATCGGATCATTCGCCGCTACACCGGGAATAAACATGAACAGTCATTCCCCTTCATTCCTTGACTGTATAAAATGGTTGTATATTCACAATCTTAATTTGAAGAATAGGTTTCTTTTAAAATGTCTTTCAACTGATTGTCCTGAAACTAGAAGCAGCACTAAACCGAAGGCTACGATTTAAAGTTCGGGACAAAGTGCAGATTTTCTTCTACTGACAAAGCAAAAAAAAAAAAAGAAGGTAAAAACCGACCCTGCAGCAAAAAAACAGACATTAAAACTGAGCCTTTCTTCAAATGTTAAACCGATGCTACTTTTTTAACATATGGAACTTAAAAAGAAGAAAATAAACCAGTACAGTAGTTGTGACATGAACCTACTAAGTCAATACTTGCTTGTGAACACTCTCTGTTCCCAGCCAAGACTCGTTCTGTTCTTGATTTAGGAATTAGGGTATTTTCAGATCACCCCCCCCCCCACCACCACCTTGACCCCCGACCCCCCCCATACACGGCATGTCGGAGATCTACCCACAGATGTTCAACGATGTTCGGGTCAGGGGGCAGCGAGGGCGCCGTCCCGGAAGCCTCCGCGTGCGATTGCCTACGTAGTTCGCGGCGGAGGCCTGCTCCGGATCATCGTCCTGCTGGAGGAGCCAGCCCCTTGTCACTTTCACTTCCCTGACTGAGTGCAGGACGTTTGAATCAAGGATTTGCCGATATTTATGGGAACCCGTCCTTTCCTCCGCCTGTGCAGTGTCTCCCGTGCCAGTGGCTGCCACATGGCCTCGAAAGTTGTCCCAGCCCCAGTAACAGTAAGCAGAGGAGCGGTCGCCAAGTTTTCACTTTGACTTTGCAAACTTTTGAACACGCCACAATAAGGCTACTGGGGTTTTTTGGGTTTTTTTTAAAGTTTGTCAAATAAAAAGTAAGGGGGTATTAAAATTTGAAGAGGGACTCATTTTTTTTTAATGTCCATTTACGGCAGCATTTGCTGACCTTTTTTTTTCTTTTTTTTTTTAGTTCTCTTCATTTCAAAAATCAACAAAATATGTAGTTTACCCAGGGGGCAACTTTTATATCCAAATTTTCTTTTGGATCAAATGGATGATGTGATTTCTAACAGGGTCATTCATAGCTATTGTCTGACTCTGCAGTTTCCCACAGCTCTACTGAGGTTTTAGCATCTATTAGTTCTTTGTTGTGGCTAGTCCTCAACTCTACTTCGGTTTGACCCACGTTCACTGCGCTAATTAGCTCCGTTTTATTTATTATTTTTTTTCCAGACGGATTTCCCAGAGCTGCGTGAATTTTATGTGCTTCAGGGGAACGTACAAAGATGAGAGGAGAAGGGCGGAGGGGGAGTTTCGTGTGAGCTCTGGGTTCATTCGGGGGCTAAGATGAACACTAGCACGCGGATGAAAATCCCGCAGAAACGGTCGGTGTGACTGTTGCCACTTCGAATAAACACAAACGGTTCCGCGGTCAAGTTGGTGCAAAGCTGCAAAGAAGAAGACGACGCGATATGTTGGCTGCGAGCGAGCTTGCAGCTAAAGAGCCGGATTCTTCTGTCCTGGGTGCCGGTGGAGAGCAAAACAAAGCTAAAAGGTGAGTGAATATTAAACACACAGTCATCAGTGGACTTAAAACATTTCCCCGAATTAATGCTAGCGTTGCGGCATGTTTGCCGAGCGTGTAGATAGATCAGTGTTGGCCAACACAGCTTTAACTGGCGCTAATATGCTAATGTAGCGTTTAAGGCTTGTTCCCCTGCTCACAGTTGGACAAAAAAAAAAAATCCAATTTTAAGAAAACTTCGATTCAGCCGTTATGTTTAAAAGATCTTTCAATACATCTGAGAGTAATATGAGGCTGCGGTTCTATAGTATTTGTTTATTGTATTTATATCACAGGGCTACCATTTTATATTAAACTACATTTTTCATACTTGTAAATGCTGATTTTTTTGTCCAGGGGACAAATATTTAATATCTTCAGGTTTTGGATTTGTTGTAAACGAACAAAAGCCAAACTTGCAGACGTCGTATGTGTTAACACTGTAAGTGGCAACGTCAGCAGGGAGCCCCATACCGCGAATATTCGTCATTTCCGGCATGTTTCTTGAATCATCCGTCTCCATGTGGGAGAGACCTGGGTCCCTGGAGGCCCCCCCCCACACACCCCCCACCAGGACCTCTGGTCTCAGGGTTCTGGTGTGGGAACCAGTGGCATTGCACACACACACACACACACACACACACACACACACACACACACACACACACACCACCAGCCACCATCAGGGCGACTCTGTTGTTCCCCATCAATCGATGAGTGAAGGTGGGGCCTGCTCAGCGGGGCGTGGACCAGCTCCCAGCCGGACTCTGTTGAGCGCACACGGGGGACAGAGGCTCAGAGACGGCGTCAAGTCCCGGAGAAGAAGCCACGACCCCCGCCGGTAGTCGGAGGATGCCGCCTTCAAAATAAGAGCCAGCCCCCCCCCAGGGGAACCCAGAGCTCCCTCACATATGATGCTGCTACTGTCACGGCTGATATTTCTATTCTCGGCGCTTTCATTATTACTTCTATCTGCTGCAGCCCAATAGTAGCACATTAATATATAACATAATAGTTCAGGCTATATACTATTAAACTATTAAAAAAAAATAGAAAAGATCAGAAATAAACCAAATGAATGTTGACGATTTTTTTGGTCACTTGGACGAACAAGTTTAACTGATTTTGATGAAATGAAATGTGACCGTGTCACCATCAGCGGTTATCGTTTATAGGGATTCATGTTTTTGGATATTTCGTTGCATTAAATAGCTGGTGAACTGCAGAATCTAACTCGTCTACAGGAGCGGCAGGCAAATAGCGGCCCGCGGGGCCCAATCTGTACCGCCGACAGAAAACATCCGGTCAGAGAGAAAAGATATCTGCCCTCGGCAACCAAAAGAGCCCAGGGTTCAACGAATCCGGCCCGTTCCCGGATGAGATTTAAAAAAGGCCAAAAATGATGATGCCATCAAAAACCCCGCGTCTCCACGATGACGTCATCGAAAAAACCTGCGTTTTCATGATGACGTCATCGAAAAACCCGTTTCTCCACAACGACATCATCGAAATACCCGCGTCTCCACCGTGCCCCAAGATACATTGGCCCTCTGCCGAACAAGACTGACCCAAGACTGCTCAACCTAACGGCTGACGCTCGGTCCGAAGAATTAAAGTCACTATTGTCAGCTCTCTGATGCCATAGGGGCCTTTTCATTGTGACAGCTGGGGTTGTTGTCACCTGTATCTTAACATATGATAATATAATATATGATGTAATGTAATATTATAACTTTAAAGACCTTTATTACAAAGCTCTGACCTACAGACAACTGTTTGAAGTTAGGGTTGGCGGAGTCATCCCTGCTTTCCTCATGTGTTAATGTTACGACAACATTAGTGCAATATCAGACAAGGTTGCAGTAAATCAGATAAAGTATTGGATTCTTCCGAAGCTTTTCGGATGTGTGTTAGAAACCAAAGTCGCTTGGTTGTTCAGTGATACACTTATTTTTTCACAGTCCCTCTGCAAACTATAATATTCCTACACTATAACCCTGGTAATGTACTAGGAAAGTTGCCGAAATATTTTTCACAAGCACAAATATTACATAGGCTATTTTTTTATTTGATATTTTAAGAAATAAAAAATAGAAATCGGAAAATGCACGAATTCAACTTCTCAAATTATTCGCACCCTCCTTTGTTTATGGTTTCAAAGCATTTTATTTTGAAAGCAGCGGTTGCGTCAATCCGCCGGCTTGACTCCAGCGTAAAAGCCCTGGTGCGCCAGTGTGTAACGCTATAGGCTGGAGGGAGGCAGCTGTTGCCATTATTATCACCAGCCAGCTCAGATACATCGGCGGCTTCACCCAGGAAAAGAAGAAGAGGAGCAGGCAGGAGAAGAAGAAGAAGAAGAAAAGAGGAAGAAGAGCGAAAAGGAGAGAGAGAGGGAGAGAGAGAGAGAGAGGATGAGCCCAGCAACACCATCATAAACACACGAAACTCGGAAGAAAAAAAAAAAGGCTAAAAAAAAGAAAAAAGTTAAATCAATGGTACAGAAAAGTAGTATGTCCAGGACGCCTTCGACCTCAACCCAGGAGATCCAGATGGACATGTTCGACCACCATCCACACACACAGGTAAGAGGGAGCGGGGAGCGGAGGAGGAGGAGGAGGAGGAGGAGGAGGAGAAGCAGGAACATCATGACAGAGGACGGAAACCGCTCTGCGCAGACCGGGACTGGCGCACATTCTATACCCACACGGGCTCCTTCTCCTTCTCCTTCTCCTTCTCCTTCTTCTCCTTCTCCTTCTTCTCCTCCTCCTTCTCCTTCTTCTCCTTCTTCTCCTTCTTCTTCTCCTCCTCCTTCTTCTTCCTCCTCTTCTCCCTCGGTGGCAGCGAGGCCGTTGCACTTCGGCAGATTAACAGGTTGCTCGGCTATTAAGTCGCCTAATGTGCCTCCGGGAGCCCGACGCGCTGCTGCGCGGCTGCACCGAATTTCAGCCTAAATTTAACGCGATCGGGGATTTTAGGAAAAAAAAGTAAGAAAACAAATAATGATAAGAACGATAATAATATCGATTAAAGCGGAGGAGAGATGCTAGTTTCTCCTTCCTTTGGATTCAGAGTCACTGTTTCATCACCGGCCCCTTGTCAGGCCGGTAATTGTGTTGGTTGTGGTGAGTCGCCCGTGTGTGTGTGTGAAATCATATGTGAGGATGTGATGTAACGCTCGTTGTCGTTGGTTGTTTCTTTTTTTTTCATGCTTTCTGCTCATAGGGTCTTTATGAATAAGGAAAAAAACAAAAAAAATCCCTTTGTTTAATCGATTAGTGATTAACAGAGCAGATGTGACACCAGGTGTTGATCTGCGCCACATCTGGAGAAGAGTTGAATTTGAGTTAGTACTTGAGTCAGAAAAGAGGTGAAATCTTGATAAGTTTTCGAACCCCGATGGGAGCAGCTGTGGTAAAGTGGTTGATCTGGGTTCAGGTCTGGTTCCAGAATTAAACTTGGTGAAGTGATGTTTAGGACGTGACATGTTGCCAACATGTTTAGTCACAGCAGTTTAAATGGAAGTAAAAGAAAGGAGAGTGTATAAAGAACTAACACTCACACTGAGCTCAGTCATTGTTTCTCTGGTAAAAACCCCAACACACCTCACCACAGAGGACCAGTGCTTCAAGCCCAAGCCAAGTCCGCCTCTCTCCTCTTTTTACCCCCCCGCCCCGCCCCCCCCAGCTCTCCTGATTCCCTCGCCGTCCACTTTGAATGTCCCACCGTCTTCATCCTGATCTCGCTCATCTCACCTCATCCAGTCTGTTTTTAGAAATCAGATCTTTTATCTGCTGCAAGGCTGTGGTGAGAAACAGATGGACCCCCCCCCCCTCGTCCTCCTCCTCCTCTTCCTCCTCCTCCTCATGCCAGGCGGCGGTGTGTGTGCGTGTGTGTGTGATCACCTCTGATCAATCAGATATAAAGTTCATGCAGACCTGCGGCGGGTCATGCTGGTGTATGCATCCATAACTCGGCACGCGTTTGTAATATCCTGGAGGAGCCGGGTCTTTGAGTGTTCTGCCCGGCACCACACCGCAGAAGAAGAAATGAACTGTGGTCTGATACTTGATCCAAAACCAGCGGCCCCCCCGAGGGGGGGGGGGTTGCTCAGATTAAAGATCGTGTCCGTTGATCGGCGTCAGATTGCAGATCAGCGTGGGTCTCTCTGAACACAATAACTCATGGAAGGTTCTGCTTGAAAAGAAACGTTTTTTGCTTCATGTTTTCACAGTCGTGATGTTGTGCACCCCCCCTCTGTGCCCCCCCCAACACTCCCTGCCTTCCAGTTTAAAGCCCCCTGCTCAGACACAACACCCTCTTTAATTATACTCTTAATCAGGGAGGATGTTTACCAACAGGAAGCCTCCCCACCCTTCTTCCTCTGGCATTTCTCTGCCCTTTTCTGGCCAGGACTCGTCCCATCATGGCTCTGATCATAGCCCCCCCCCAACCCCGCCGCCCCCTCACCACCACCCCCCAGTCCCCCCCAACATCGGCACCCACAGATCTCACGTCAAATTTAGTTGTGAACTTGCAACAGCACAGTAGCAGTTTTTCCCCTGCTACCATCGGCGGCAAATCCTTGAAGAAAATGACATTTTTGACAACTAGGGCTTCGTCTAATCGCCTGGTCATCATCTCTATCTGCTGTTCTAACATTTTATTCACCAGCTTAATAGTTGAGACACATCTCCAGCAGGGTGAGCATCGTGACCAGGCAGATTATATAACAGGTTGTAAACAAATCCTCATCGTGTTATCTAAAACACTCATTTGTATATGAAAACAGGGGTGAACGTTAAAATTATTGCTTAAAATGTCCCATGTCAACTTTCAGGTTTTTTGCAAAGGTCCTCCTTTGACTTGAGATCCTTCACGTTGCACTTCTGCGGATCATATCTCTGTAATTAGGGCGTTAATATTTGTTCTCACTTCCAGATTACGTCGGTTCAACAACCCTTTTTTTTTTTGATCGCCCGATCATGTTGGGCCCTGAGCCCGTTAGACGGTGAGGGAGGTCACCACTTGCGGCGAACCGGCTGCTACCGTGGGATCTGCATCTGGATTTGGCAGAGCCCCGTTAACGCAGGCGTAAAGGCAGCAGAACGGATTGCGGCCTGATTTGGCTCGTCCACATGTGGAGGCGGTCGGGTTCATGGGCGATCAGATGTCAGGTGTAAATGCAACGCGTACAGTGCGGTCATATTACGTTCTTAAAGGATATGTTCTTAGTTTTTCCGAGTCTGTGTCAAAAACAACACTCAGTTGTCCACTTTATCACTGAAACAGCTTCTGCTCGCTGCAGTCATTCCTCCTGTTCACACTGGCCGTTAAACACACCCTAATACGCTTTTGATGTGAAAAACTGGGGAGGAAATCCGCAATCTTCATTTCATGCAAAGATGTCGTCAGTCTGTCTGAAGCTTAAATGAGGCCTCATCAGTCTGGGTTAGTCAAATCAAGCGTGCGTTTATATCAAAGTCACCAACAGCAACAGAAAGGGGAAATTTTGTTCTAAAAATTCTGAAACTTTAGAAGATATGGACCTCATTCGTCTAACTCTGGCCACCGAAGCCTCATATTAGCTGCGGATTAAAAAATTTTAATACATTTCTGTGCAGAACCAAGGACCGTGGCACTTTTTCCCCAGTGCTTACACTGAAAGAACATTAGGAAGACATACATCAATGTCCAGTACGAACAGCAGGGACGATTACACCGAGGCCAACTTGACATACGAAGCAAAAGTAGGTTGCCAAACTCCACCACATTCTGTGTTGCAAAGCAAACGTTGAAAAAAACCCTCAAAAACCATACATACGCATTGCCGTCCCTTATCTGAAAGCAGTTGAAATCTGATTATAATCCACGCAGATTCACGATAATGAAAACAGTTATTAATACCAGGCGTAAAAGCTGATCCGATGTCATCGTCTGGATAATATATCCTGTCACATCCTTGTCTAAAATGTCACCATAAACCATAAGAAGTAACATTTTTTTTTTAACCTTAACTCCGCCAGAGTCGTCAGTATGTAGTCATCACATTTTCCCCAGTGCAATTTCTAAAAAGCCCTGATTCTGGGACGACTCTCTCCGCCAGTGTAGGTGGACGGATTTGCCAACAATGATGTCATCCTCTATTTTTCAGTGTATCAGTTGCATCCAGGCCCCGAGCACAGTTGCCGTTCTACGTCTTTTCTCATATATCATCACCTCGTGTTCAACTTTAGCTTTAAAAGCCCGTGACTGTGTTTCCAGGGGTGTGAAACGCGGTCATTTTAAGACTTGGCTGTTTAATTTTGCTGGGTGTGTATCAGCTGCATCGCTGTAGAACATCCCGCTGTGTGTTCATCCATAACGTTGAAAAAAATCAAAAAACATTATTTTTTGCACTACAGGAGGTTTAAAACAAATGCAAATGGTTTGTGACACCATTTTTGGAAAGGAGTGTGTGACGGATGTGGGGTTTCTTTGTTGTTGTCGTTTTGGGTTTTTTGTTTGTTTTTTTTCAGCTGCTGTGTGTGTGTGTGTGTGTGTGTGTGTGTGTGTGTGTGTGTGTGTGTGTGTGTGTGTGTGTGTGTGTGTGTGTGTGCGTGTGCGTGTGTGTTTGTGTGTGTTGTTGTATTTTGGGTTTTTTTTATGCGCACACACAGTTGGCACTGGCGTTACGGGTCATGTTTGTTTAAGGGACGGCATCATTCATCCGAGGGCCGCGGCGTGAACTGTTGTACATGATGTGACAGTGATAACAAAAATAACTGAGTCTAGGAGGGATCGCGTAGAGTCAACCTGGCTCCCGCTGACCAGGGAACAGCCTTTAGATATTCAGACGTTTCGGTTTGAAGCAGCTGACAGGTTAATGCTCCGTGTGTGTGTGTGTGTGTGTGTGTGTGTGTGTGTGTGTGTGTGTGTGTGTGTGTGTGTGTGTGCAGGCTGAGGGACTGGCCATAAGCTGGCCACAATACTGTCTATAAGCCAATATTTTTTGAGCAGTTGTAGATAAAAGTAATCGTTTCTCACAGGGTGTATAAAAAAACCCAACCCTAACAGCTCAGAGGGATAATGTTTACCAAAGCGTCCCCATAAAGAAAATATATTACAGGCAAGGATAGTATTTCTTAGCGTACGGCCAGCCACTGATTCCTCTCCTTGACAGTATTAGGGCCGGACATCATTCTAAAATTACTGGTGGCAATACAGTACCTGAGTTATAGTAATAGTGTCTTAGCACCAGTACAATGTTTGTCCCAAAAAAAATTCTTTTTACTCACCGAAATTAACCAGTTTTCATTTTACTCTCATTTGACATTTTATTGATTGAAATGATTAATCATTTCATTTCATCTGATTAATTGTTATTTGCAGCCTTTAAGACAACAGGTATCTGAAAACGCTACGAGTAAGAAGTCATATAAAGAACAGTCGATTTGTAGTAAATAAGATAAAAAGCTGTGTAGAACGCCGGTACAGTACTATTATATTTTATTATACCTTCATATTGGAACATAAGGACTGACAGAAAATCAGGGGGCATCCGGATTTGAACCGGAGACCTCTTGATCTGCAGTCAAATGCTCTACCACTGAGCTATACCCCCTGTTGTTTACCTGGTCTGGTTTGTGAAAAGACGTGTGTGTGTGTGTGTGTGTGTGTTTTCCTGTATATGTGGTGACATGTACAGTCTGTATCTGCTGTGGGGATTTTTTTAATTTTCCTTTTCTTTTTCCATCATCTTCTACCCAGCTGTTCTCTTTTATCACGCTGGAGGAACAGCACAGCCCAAGTCTTTCCTGATTCCCGGCAAATGTGATTAGTCGGCATTGCGTAACCATGGCGATGTGGGCAGAGTGGGCTCGTAATGCAATGTGTGGCCTCTGCCCAACCCGGATGGGCCGTTTGCCAGGGGCCTGCCAATCGGATTACGAGGTCCCAGTTTGCATCAGAACATGAAAAATGACAAGTAATGGAGACTGTCCATGGACGCGCCGGCCACATTTTCTCTGGCCGACTTCCTCTGCGGTCTGGGGCCCGCGCCGCTTTATCTCTGGCGTTATCTGACTGCCTGATAATATTCAGAGGCTCTTAACAAATGCAAGGCCAAACATTGAGGGCTGTGGTGTTCCGCAGAAAACAAGGTTTTCTAGGAAACGTCATGATAAGTTGTTATAGAGCAGCACACTTGAACTTTTTGTGTTTTTGTTTATTTTTGTCCTCTCTCTCCTCTCCCTCCACACCCTCCTCCATCCCGCCCTCCACCCTCTACAGGGGAAGTACGCCAAGAGGAAGAGCCGATTTAAGCGCTCGGACGGGAGCACCTCCTCCGACACCACCTCCAACAGCTTCGTCCGACAGGTAACGCCTCACACCTCATCCCTCCGTCCGACTGCTAATCTGGGCTGCTAGACGCGGCCTCAACTTTCCTCTCATCTTGTTTTAATGAAGAGTCCTGTGGAAGTTTAATGGAGTCGAAGTGGGGACTTTTAGTTCTGAATATTCGGAGGCTCCTTATCTACATTTGCATCCCACAGATTAGTTTTAACTCCTGGCAGCCTTTAGATAATTACTTCTGAACTTTTCTTTTTTCACATCCAACTTTTAGAATTTTCACACATGAAACAAAAAAACCTTTGCAGTAGAAGTCGATCGCCATAAAAGTAATTGTCATTAATTTTAATATTTTTGATAACAATGGATTGATTGAGATATTTATCAAGCCTTATGTTAATCCTTAAATATTTCCTTAGTTATAAATAATGAAAATGACCTTCATTCCTAAACCTATAGGTTTGTATTATTACTAGGACGGACGGCGATCCGTGAAATTTATGTGACATGACCGGTCTCAGCTCTTAGAGTAAATAGAATGAATATCAAACGCATATGGGATGTAATGGACGCACGCAAGAGGAGGATGAAAGAATGAAAATTATCTTTGAAAAATAAACTTTCTTGCTTGTTTGTTAAGAGGAAAATTGATCATACTGCAGAGCTCAAGGCGCTGAATGTGCCCCATTTTATTTTCTCTGTTATTACCATGTCAGTTTCCAACTCAGTTTATCTCCCACGTCCCATTTTCTCTGCAGATTTTCTTCCGCTGTGATAGCTAAAGACGAAGACACTTTATTTTCTTGTCTTTGAAAAGCATTTATCTTTCTCTCTTCACCTGTGTGTGTGTGTGTGTGTATGTGTGTGTGTGTGACGACCGCCCACAGACTGCAGTGTGTCTCACACACTGATGCGGCCCCTGATAACATCACCGTCGACAGGACGGGTCAGGGATGCTCTGTCCTCCTCAGTGGGGGAAAAAAAAACAACCTACTGAACCTTCGTCTTCTCGTCCGGGACGGGTCGAGGAGGCTCTCTCCGTCGGAGGGGGAGCGTCTCCTCCCCTCTCCTCGGGGAGTTTAGGAGGCCGGGGTCCTGAGGCCGCACGCTCACGACCCGCCGAGCGGCCCTTGTCAGGACATGACATTTCTCAAAGCCACGCCGTGTCGCGGCTAAATGAGTCCCCCTTTTCCGTCTGACCTCTTCATTTGTGAGAGGAAATGATTTGCCCCCGTGCTGGATGACATTTACCTGTGTGGTGCTGGGGTTGCTTTCAAAAAGGGAAAAAAAAATTTTTTTTTAAATCCCATCGCTGGCGGTGAACGCGGGAAGCTGAACTCTCCTGTGGTTTCTAAAGGTTAGCTGCATCCTCGCCTGCGCACATCGCCCTTCCCACTGCCTTGTCCTTCATTAACTCGGCGACTCGATGTGCTCAAATCATAGCTGTTTATTACAGAGATTTAATGAAAGACTCATTGTTTTTTTTTTTTGTAGTAGCCTCCTCCTTTAGCCTCTCCTCGAACAACTCAAAGCAGAGCCCTGTATAGGCTTTACAGCCTCACACACACCTACGCAAGTGCATATCACCACTCTCTCACGCACGCGTGCACACACACAGACACACACACACACACACACACAAACGCACGAGAGCCACAATCAACCAACGGTAGAGCTGGCTGGTACACTCGGCATGGTTTCCATGGCAACCGGGCCAGTGAATCTCCCTCTGTGTGCAGGCACAGTGGGATGGAGAGACGAAGGAAAGGAGATGGGTTTAGATTGTGTGTGTGTGTGTGTGTGTGTGTGTGTGTGTGTGTGTATACTGTAAATGCGTGTATGTGTGTGTTTGTGGGGGGGGGGGCAGCCTGCGTATTTGTTCAGCCTTAGTTAGCGCATCAGGTTCAACAAAAACATGCTCCGTCTCCAGGTGTGGGAAGACGGGCAGAGGCTGTCTGCTGCCGCTCTGTGAAACAGGCAACTTGGCTGCTGGTGTTGCAGCAGTGTTTGGTGTTGTTGTTGTCGGTGGGGAAAAAAAAGAAAAAAAGGATCATTTCTTTTTTACTCTTACTCGGGTTACGACGCTACATCAAATCAGAGGGTTTGTTAAGTTGATAACATTGCGGCTCTGGCTCAGTTCAGTTGCTGGGTCCTCTGAAGGATGAGGCCCAAAAAGACGGTCTCTCAGAGGACCCCTTCGGGCCAAGCTGGACCTGCTCCACCTCTGCAAATGAGGCGGTCTAGACTCACAGACGCCCAAAGTAACGGTCCAATCCGGTCCTTGTCAACTCCAAGGTTATCGGCAACGAGTTCCTGTCAGATGGTGCTTCCTGAAATTCAGAGTGCAAAATGTGACATTTTTCTCTGCAGCACATTGCCTGTGCGAACGCTGAGCCGAGAATAGTGAAGCAAGCCTGATATTAAACACACACAACATCAGTGTCTCTTCCATTTCGCTGTAATTCCCTGAAATCCACAATACATTCATAGTGCTTACAAGGACAAACAGCAGAGGTTATGCTTGGCTGCCATTAATTAGTCTCTGCATTGTGCTTTTCAGTTGTCCACTAAATGTTTCCACCATTTCCTTGGAAATGGCAATGTTGCATGATATTTCTCAACTCAAGGATTTGATAAGGATCTCAAAATTGTTCTTAATTTGAGCTAAAAGAATAAAGAAACGCTTTATTTCTCTGTCGCATTTTGCGGCGTCTTTAAAATAGCCCCCCTTCGATGTATGTGGAGGATCGAGCATCTGAATGGGGATAAAGCAAACACCAGCGAAACCTGTTAATCGACTTAAACCCGTTGATACGAACGATGCACTCAATGCAGGGTTAAATTGTTTTTTGCAGAGAGAGCTGTGTTGACCTTGGGGTTAAGGTGCCATTATCCACAAGGTCCGTTTCCAACGGATTTGCACCCACGCGCCCTGGGATTTGCAACCGGGAGATGTTTGCCAATTCCAATACGTTTGATTAATCCAAACAACACTTGCGATCGATGTGTTAGCATCTAACAGTCCTTGCGAATGTAGCCGCAATCCGCTGGTGGTGATCATTTGTGAAACAGGACCCCACGGCCGTTTGCCGTCTTCATGTGACCAGCGCTCGCAAATTGCATTTGTGAAACAAGCACCGGGTGCGTATCCGGCGGATATGCAGGGAATTATGTTGCCCATCTCCCCCATCTCTCTCCCTCCCTCTCTCTCTCTCTCTCTCTCTCGCTCCCTCTACCCTACTTTTCCCTCTATTGTCACCTGTCTAATAAAGGCTTAAAATGCCTTAAACAATCAAGTGAAATAGCTGCAGATAAGATGTTTAATTCCAAAGGGTGTGAAAAGTTTTCAGCTTTTAAATACATTTTGAAAAACCCTGTGGGGAAAGGAGTATTTTTAGAAATGGAATAACTCAACGTCTGTGTTGTGCTGACCCAAACACTGACGGCTTCTATCACCAGAATATAGACTCATCCACGTTTTGTTGTTTCTTTCATTGGCCAATAGCGAAGAGCCCGTCAACGGTTGTGTGGGCTCGGATGCCGGAGACAGAGACCAGCGGTCCTCGGCCGGTCCTGACATGTGAATACCAGCGGAGCCGACTGGTGGCTCTGTTACCCCCCGCCCAATCACACACACACACACACACACAAACACACACCATTTCCCAGCTGACTGTCTTGTCATCAGCTACCAACAAAGGAGGAAGGGGTGGTCAGGTCCGTAACCATGGAGAACCGCCTTTTCATTGTGACAGAGGTCGCCCTCTAGTGGACAAATTGGACCCCCCCCCACCCCCACCCCCTCCCCACACACACAACCACCACCACCACCGCCGCCACCACCCCCGCCCCTCTAACCAGACCTATCTGCCTGCAGACCTTTCTCCTTTAGCCTCTTTTAAACAGTGTCCTAGAGCCATACCCTAGACTGCTTTACATGTATGTATGTTTTTGCAGTAATATAAGAAATATTTGTAATTAGATCCTAGTAGCTGATTCATTTTTTTTTTACGATGTTCAACAGTTGTAGTTGGTGTATAAATAGAGTTTGAGCGGTAACTATTCAGCAGGTACTTCAAAGGCCTAAGTAGTCGGGCGACAGTTGCTTCAAAGTGTTAGAGCCCCAACCCAGCGCTTCATGTCCTCATCTCGCTGCTGCTGCACCCAACGCCTGGCTCCCCTCTTTCTTTTTTTTCCCCCCTTCCTCCCCTCATATCCATATTAATCCCTCGTCTGATACACTGATACTCTGATATCCGGGACACAAAAGGGACAGAAAGAAGGGGCCGGGAAGAATGAGATCAGGACAGAGGCCGAGAGGAATGAAGCAAAGAGAAAGAGGGGAGGAGAGAGAGAGGGGGAGAGAGAGAGAGAGAGAGAGAGAGAGAGAAGGGAGGGGGGGGTTTCCCTGGGCACCGCCACAGCCCTCGCTCACGTCAACCGGGGCATTGAATGGCTGACGGGCTGCATACCAAGCCCCCTTCTGGATCTCAGCGTGTCCACGTCCCTGTTTCTGCCCAGCCAGGGCTAAATATATTTCCCCAGTTTGCAAATGTAGCACAAGTCCTGCAACCCGACCCCCCCCCCCCAGCTCCCTTCCTCTACACAGGGTTCACGTTCCTCTGGGTTGTGGGGGGGGCGGGCTCGGGGGGCGTGTGTGTCTGTGTGAAGGGGTTGGAGGTTAAGAGAGCGCTCTGCCGGTTTCACACATACGGCACTCTTTTCTGGCTTTTTGCTCCTATCATACAAACACACACACACACACACACACCTACACACACACACCCACACACTCACACTCACAAACACACGCACGCCTTACACGTACACTCACAAACACACACATGTACACTTATGCACTTGTCAGACTAACTGGCAGATACTCACACTAGTTGCCGCTATCTCTCTCTCTCTCTCTCTCTCTCTCTCTCACTCTCTCACACACACACACACACACACACACTGACACACATATACGCATAACCCTGCCCGAGGACTCCGGCGTTGCCCCCTTGGTTTGCCCTGGTGCGGCGAGCGTGGCAAACGAGGTATGGAGAGGACCGAGAGGATCCAAAGGCCCGTCCTGGTAAGAAGGATCCGCACGGATACACGAGCTGTGCACTTTTTGCTGCCGTCTGGCTGAACGCGAGTCGCTGTGTGTACCAGCTGCTTTCCTTGTGTGTGTGTGTGTGTGTGTGTGTGTGTGTGTGTATGTGTGTGTGTTGAGTTCTGAAACTTCATCAGACAGTTTATCTCCGAGATATGACAGAAGAAGAAGAAAGAAAGAGAAAAGAACCAACTAAGGGAAGGCGCCTCCGGTGTCCTGACGGCGCTCTAAGCTCCCGGTCGGCGTCTTTCTCCGCTCCCCCTCCACTTGCTGCGACCCAGCGATTCCATTTTGGGCCGAGCCACAGCTGCTGGAGAGGCGCTGCGTTTTTAATTAGACTTCAGGTCCCGCCGGTCGCCTGCGCTGCTATGCGAGCCTGCCTTTCGGCCGTCCCCAGCACCGTGGCCATTTCAGGTGGGGGGGGGACCTCGCTCGCTGCCGTCCCCTTGTCCCAAACAGGCCCTGGCCGGTTCTTGTGTTTTAGCAAGTAACAGCCTAAATGTCGGGTGCTGAAGTGTTTGCAGGGCTGAGTGATCATTTAATAGGGTTGTTTGACTTTTAGTGGAGCCGTATCGTGATGATTAGGGCGGCAACCAACAGGTATTTTTGTTGTCCGGTATTGAATGAATCAAAATAGATTGGTCTATAAATTGTAGAGGAAAAAATCCCCATCACAGTCTCCCAGAGCTCAAGGTGGCTACTTAGAGGTTATTTTAAGATTTTCAGTTTAAAGTGATATAAAACCAGGAAAAAGTGGCAAATCCTCACAACTCACAGTCTGAGATAAATGTGTGTTTGGCATTTAGCTGGTAACATAAACGATCGATCGATCCTCACCGTTGATATCGAATAACTTTCCGCTGATCGAGTAGTTTTCAATAGATTATTTATCTCTGCAAGTGGTGATGTAATTGTATCGTGTTATTGTTTCACAAAAATTCTGCTTTCTGAATTAAACAATATAAGAAGCTGTTAGTTTCTACAGGTTTTTGTTTTGTTTCGTCTTTGCGTCGCTCATCGGGTTGATTACTTTATATTTGGGCTTCAGCTAAGAGTTGTTTTCATTACTGATTAATCATTAGTTCCATAAAATGTCAGAAAATTGTGCAACACAATTTCCCGGAGCCCAGAGTGACACCTTGAAGTCTCTTGTGTGATCAGATGCAGTTGTCGATCATAAAAGACTAAGAAAACAGGCAAATGTTCAAATGTAAGAAGCTCAAACCACAAATGTGCTTAAAAATGAAAATGAATTTTCTGTTGATCAACTGATCCTTACACCTCCACAACTTACAAAATATCGCTGGGAGTTGAACTTTAGTACTTTTTGAGTACCGACCAAAACATGTGTGCATCAAATATCAAGTGTAAGAGGTTGGCGCTGAACACTTGGCCTGATTTCTTGTCCACTTAGTCTTTGATCAGATATCAAATTCGATCTCCACCGTAACTTCTTTGAATTTTATTTTTTATTTCAGCGGTGTTCTTGTGCTTGTGTTTCACTGATGCAATGAGAAGCTGGACGTGTTCTGCTAAATGACAACTATTATATTCTTCAAACAAGGTGCTGTGCAGTTAACCGGCGTTTTTATTTCAGTAAACAGTGTTTTAAACCTGTTGGGATTTTATCCCTCAGAAAATAACCAAGAAACTATCACTCGTCATCGGGTTTCCACTTTACTCGTTTGTGAAAATGCTCGTCTGGCGAGTTCAGTCCGTGACTCATCTCTCTGGTCACACACCGCACACACTGCACACACTGCACACACTGCACACACTGCACACTCCACACACACTGCACACACCACACACACTGCACACACACACACACACACACACACACACACACACACACACACACACACACACACACACCGTTCAGCTGGTTGCCATGACGCTGCTGTGACAGAGAAAAGGAATATGGCCATTTACAGCCACCGGCCATGAGCTCGAGACAGGAAACATGTCCCTGGTGAAGCCTCGGTTTGTACATCTGCTCGTCCTGTGAGACACATTACCC
Organism: Istiophorus platypterus; assembly: GCA_016859345.1. Classification (NCBI taxonomy): domain Eukaryota; kingdom Metazoa; phylum Chordata; class Actinopteri; order Istiophoriformes; family Istiophoridae; genus Istiophorus; species Istiophorus platypterus. The sequence goes on along the minus strand of CM029112.1, from coordinate 5,310,009 downwards.
TTTTCTTTCCCCCTTATTTATTCCAGTTTTCTTATTCCCGGTCTCACTCCGGATGTGATCTGAATATACTTAGCGAGTTCCCTTCAGCTCTCAACTGCCTGGGATGGGATGTTTTGTTCTGCTTCTTCTCTTAAATTGTTTGACTGGGGTCAGAGGGAACTCTGGGATAAAGCAAATAGGAAAGGGATATTTAATGCTCTTGCTTTTCCCTCTATTTTATTATTTCCACCACATCTGAGCTAATAAGGATGGAGATATTTTTAACCGTTTAATTGTCCGTGACAACACCTTCTGCGACGTCCCCACTGTTTATAGTGGAAACAGATTAAAATGTCTGACCTCTGCTCGTTCGTGTGACGTAAGGACGACTGTGGCCATCGTTTGCTGTGTTTTATAAAGATGCTAGAAGGGACCGTTGGGCTTTGAGCTAGTTCAATGTTAATGCCAAATCGATATGCGTACAGTCTTGTGGTAAGGTTTATGTAGGCTATAAGAGTAGATCCACTTTGGCGCTTTAACTTCTCCGTTCTTCATCCGAATCGCCCCTTTTTCTTGAAAAACTCTTTACAAAGGCGCCGCTGCATCCGAAGAAACAACGTTAACTCATTCCTTCGCTGCAGGGTGACTCTTTTCAACCCTCATTATTCAAACCGCTCGTCCTTTTGCCGTCCCACCCTCACTCCTTATTCCATTGCCCCCCCCCCCATCTGCTCTGTTGCTCTCCCTTTTTTTCACCTCCGTTTGTTCAATTTCAACGCTAAGGAGGCTGGCGAATTCATCACGGTGGCAGCCGCTCTGCGCAAAATGGAGGAGAAACACAGTCGCCTCATTTTCACCATAATTACCGAGCCCTACTTCTTGCCACTCGCCTGCGTTTCAACCTTTCTTTAGCCTCCGCGGTCTGTATCGGCGAAGCACGGTTCGGGTTTTACCAACCGGAAAAGTTTATTGGTTCTGCAGCCGTCGTCGGAATAAAAAAAATGTGCACGTTTCCCTTCAAAGAAAACTTCCCCAGAGGGCATATTGTCGTGATGTGGTTTTTTGCCGCTCTGTTCTCCAGCCTATTGACCAGACTGTGTGTCACAGCTGTGAGGCCACAGAGTGTGAGAAAATGCTTCATTGATCACCTGTTGAAAAGCTTTTTATGCAATTTCCCCCCCGCTGCTGATTTCCCCTCGGGGTATTTTATTTACTATCGATTACTATATCTTCTTTCTATCTCCTTCCTGATGCAGCTCTCCGCTGGGCTGCCTTTGCTAAGCTGCAGAGATGGTTACTATGACACTGCCGGGGTCTCTAGTCTGGCGCTGCCAATAGGAGAGCAGCTCCGCCGTCAGGTGGCCTGTAGCTATTTTGAACGGGAGCTGTATGTGAAGTGAAGCAAGCAGCTAAATTAGAGACACAACCCATTGACATGGGAGGAGGAGGAGGAGGAGAAGGAGAAGAAGAAGAGAGTTAAGGAAGGAGAAGGTTGGAAATGGAAAGGTGGAGTAGATTTGTTCAGTTGCTCTCTCAGTCTGTCAACACTTTGGGGGGGGGTCATTGATCAGTCCCCTCATCCACATTCACCTTTTTGTTTTCCATATGTAGTATTGACTTTTGTGTCTGTGCTCATGCATCCGTTGATCCCTCTTCTTTCCGTGCTATTTATTTTATTCATTGTATGTATTCATATATATATATATTATTTTTTGTGGTTGCGTGTGACGTGAATCAACTGTAAGAATGACTCAGACACACAAGCATTTGTCGGCACACAAAAAAATATACAGGCACACGAACCCGCTCACATTCAGCGCCTATCCCTCTCTCTCTCTCTCTCTCTACCTACATTTTACTGCATCACCAGCCTGTTGCAACGAGCCGCTTGTTCCCAAGTTGCTTCCGACATCGCTTTGGCTTTGTTTTCCTTGTTTTGTTTTTGTTTTGTTTTTGTTTTTTTCACTAAAATAAACGTCCCCTCGTGGAGTCCCCCCCCACACACACACAGACACACACCCCCACCAAGGTTTGTTAACCTTCTCTCAGTCGGTGCTCGTATGTTGGGATGCACCTGTACGGTTCAGAGGATGACTCAGAGCCGGTAAGTGGGGGCAGCTGTCGCCGTCCTCCTGTGATGTCCCCCCCTCCCCGCTCGCGTGGGACGCGGGCGCCGTGATCCCGAGCTCCAGCGAGGGAACCAGGAAGCAGGGACGTGGCTCGTGGATGCCTGGGGGGGGGGGACGCGGCAAGCGGCAAAGCCATCGCCTTGGCAACAGGGAGTGTCTGCGTTTTCGGTGCGCCGTTGCCAAGTCACAGAGCGCCTCGGTTTCGACAGGTGGCGGAGCTAGAATCAACATTCGTGTTTGTCTTTTCATTTTTAGAATTATAAAGAGATGCATAGGTGGTAATCAGAGGCGCGAGGGGCGTTAATCACGCATAACTGCACTTGCAAACACTGACAACCGCGCAGATGCGTCACTCTCTCTCCCTCTCACACCAGCAGTTCTTTTTCTCTCTGGGTATATTTAGACCTGCGGGTCAACTCAGGTGTTTTGTTCTCTTTTCGAACAGTTCTCTTCCCGGTGTTCCTGATAAAGCTTTGTGTTTGAGGAATGCCGCCGATGACTATTGTTCGGATCTGTATTCACCTTTTGTTTAAGAAAAACAGGAGCCACGATGTTGCGTTTTTGCCTTCGCTGAATACTAATAGTTGAAATAGAGACAGGAAACTTTTCATCTTAAAATAAGAAATACTAAAAGAAATAAAAACAGTCAAAATAATTCAAATGACAGCAGGTTGTCTGCAAGAGGCCAGAGTGGGGCTGGGTATCAAATGTCATTACTGAAAAAGGTAAAACTTAGACTCAGTATTCTTTTGTTAGGGATAAAAAATTGATGCGGCAGAACCGGTTATAACATCTGTTTTAACCCACGTACTCTATTGTTTTTCATCACCAACAGTACAGCCGACGGTTGGTCGGTGACTCAGGCGTGTTACGCTGCTGGCAGATGCTGTAGCTTCCAGCCGTCGGCCCAGAGCAGACTTAAGGAGCTGCAGGGGCCCGGTCACCTCACTGTCACGCCTTTCCACTCAATCCGCACCGACAGATCTGTTTTATTTATTCATTTATTTTCATATTTTTAGTCTCCAACCCCAACTGCCCCCAAAAGTTGCCTCAAGTGATGTCACTTCAGTGCCAGTCATTTACGGTAATTACGAGGCAACAACAGCCAACACAAAACGACCAGGTTTTCATCAGGTCATTTAAAAGTGGCAAATATTAACATGAAAAACGAAAATTAAACAAAGTAGAAAACAGTAATTGAGAGTTTGGCTGAGTTTCGAAAACTTAATAGTTTTTGAGAAGTGACCCAATTGTGTTTGACGCTTCTTGATCCGTCCTGATCCACAATGACACTCTGGATCGGTGTGTTTACCTTTAATCATACATTAATCATACATACACAATCATACATCCTCGTCTAATTCAGAAAAACCTTTCAAACATTAGATCATGTTTCATTTAGGTAAATATTCTCAATTTTCCACTCTTGTGCACTTCGGCAGATTACACTAAATGAAAAAAGGTTCGAAAGGTGTTTATATTCCCCAAATTTAACAATGTATTGTTTTAATATCAGTAAGGATACTGGGGTGTTGAACTGGCACTAATACTGAAATCAGTCTCCGACAGTAACCAGCCCCAGTCTGGGGATATTTGTTGTAATCTCTGAGCATATTGCCCGACTATACACATGTTCTGGGCATTTTTTTTTTTCTTCATCATCATCATCATTACATATGGTGTATGTCACCGTTTCGCATTCTCACCTCTATTTAAAAAGCCTACACCTAGTGACTCACTTCTTCTGCCTGGCACATTCAGCTGTCCGCATTCTTGTCGGCACCTCCTACAAAACGCCAGGCAGCCTGTCAGCTCAAAAAAAAAACAAAACAAAACAGTGAGAAGAGAACAAGTGGGATTGTTATATAAACTGAACACTCAGACACTTCAGAAGTTCGGGCTGCCTCCATCGCTGCACGGTACGGCGGGCCGGCGCCGCGGGGCGGTGGTATGGGTGTCTGGATGAGGGTCAGCGGGAGGGAGGGTTGAGTTACCGTGCATGAGCGGTGGATGTGATGGAAACTGTAGCCACTTCATGAGAAATTTATATCCCGACTGATATTATAAGCAGCCCTTGGTGGGATGTTTATTTTTTTTAAATCTCTCCGGCTTTTTTTTTTTTTTCCTGGCTCATGATTGACGCACCCACGCGGCGAATCTGTCGTAGCTGTGCGAAAAGGTGTCAACACCTCAGCGTCTGCCGTGGACATGTCGACCCCTTGTTATGCATCCTCTCCGCCTCAGATTACGCGGAGTCAGCTTTCGCGCTGCGTGAAGGCCGAGGCCCCTTTTGTGTTTCTATGTGAGTCGCTCCTCCGGGCGGTCTTGAATATTACGGCTGTGGGCTGATTCCAGGTGGAGCTGAGGCCTTTCATCCACGTAGTCAAGACGGACGCATGTGAAACGGGGCAAAAGGGAGCGGGGGGAACATCGGGAGTACCTCAAGATGAGCAAACAGGTTTTCAGTTTAGTAGGCAGACGTACAAGCATGTACCCAGACAGCGCTGAGTTCATCCTGCAGTTTCAAGTGGTCCAGCGTCCCCTAACAAGGCTCGATCCGCGGTGCCGGTAGTGCTGGCGGCACCCCGCGTCCTTCTGCCCTCGCCTCACCTTTTGCGTAAACTCTTTGTGCTTTTTTTGCTTTTCAGGGCTCCGCAGACTCCTACACCAGCCGGCCGTCAGACTCAGACGTGTCCCTGGAGGAGGACCCCGAGGCTCTGAGGAAGGAGGCCGACAGACAGGCGCTCGCCACACTCGAGAAAGCAAAGGTCAGGGAAAAAAGCCACGGCCGTGCGGTGTCCGTTTGAACGGATCTTTGTATCGGCGCCTACGACTTTGTCCCCGGTTAAAGGGTCGGCCGCTCAGTCTGATGCCGTTAGACCATTTGCCATCTGCTTACCGATAGCTCTCCTCTCCATCTCTGCTTCAGACCAAACCGGTGGCGTTTGCCGTGCGGACAAACGTCGGTTACAACCCCGGCCCCAGCGATGACGTTCCTGTGCAGGGGATGGCCATATCCTTCGAAGCCAAAGACTTCTTGCACATTAAAGAGGTTTGAACTCCAAGAGATTTAAATTCTTACGCTCAAATACAATACACACTCAAGGGTAAAGCTACAAGTGGGGAATTTTATATTCTGTACAGAACATTCTTCACAAAGCAAAAGACCAAACTGACACATACCTTTGATCTACAAATGTACATTGTAGTTTTTGTAGTCTGAAATATAAATTTGTGCCTTTTCAACCTGAACTAAAGGTAAATGGAATTATGTCTGACTGAGGCTGGATGATATACAGAGAAAAAAAACAAAAAAAAGCCCAAAAAAAGCGAGGTTTGGCCGTAGGTGGGTGATGGTGGGTGGGAAGCCAGTGAGATCTTCCTCCGTCCATCTAAACCTCACCCATGCCCCTTTCACTGGGGGCTGGCAGCAGCAGGAGCTGCACTGCAGCTGGAGAATTCGGTGGCTCGCTAATTTTCTTGGTGATCCTTCACCATTTTGCTCACTTGTGGATGTATAAATAAATGCACTTTTGTAGGCACAATTGTGAGGCATGCAAAAATGGAGAAAACGCGCCATGGTGCGCTTGGGAGGTGACAAGCGTTTGTATTGAGGCCTTACAGTGTAATTACTGAGTATAAATAATGTAAGGAATTCCTCTTTATAGCCTCACTGGCATGAAATGCAATTCTCCTTCTGAAGAGTATGTAATTATTGTATGATTTGTTGTATCTGTTGTCGGATGCCACATCTAGAGGCGCTGGTTGCCCGCTGAATGGTGCATGTGCACGTGCACGTGCGCGCATGCGGGCGCGTCATTGATTAGTCATTCTCTCTGGCCGTCTCCCCCGTGTGCAGAAGTACAACAACGACTGGTGGATCGGGCGTCTGGTGAAGGAGGGCTGCGAGGTGGGCTTCATCCCCAGCCCGGTCAAACTGGAGAACACCCGTCTGCTGCAGGAGCAGAGGATGCGACAGAACCGACTCAGCTCCAGGTGAAACCATTAGGGACCCTCCGGATCTACGATGTCAGAGCAGAGCAGGGCGCCGACCCCGCTTTTTTAAAACAGGTCAAACCAGAGTCACGCTTCACCCACCAGGGGAAGCAAAGCGTCTGAAAATAGTCGAAAGCGCCGACGTGAGTCACTGAATTTCACTCCGCAGTTATAGCTTGTAAATCTCTGTAGTCTCCGTTTTAACACTACATTAATCACGGAGGTCAGATTTTAATATTCACTTATACTCGTATACACTTTCCAAGTGTTGATATTATTTAATTTTAATATTTTCTTAAGTGCTTAGTTGAACTTCTGCACATAATCAGCAGATGACTCATGCTTCTCCCCATTTTTCTCTCTTCACTTTTTATTACCAGAAGGTCACAACAGCAACTTCTTTACTACAAAATGTGACGATGATCTTTGTCCTGTTGCAGAGGAAAAACATAACAATTGCTTGTTTGTGGCATAAATTATAGGGAAGATCAGTTTAAATATTTATATCTGTGAAAATTGTTAAAAAAAAAAATAAAAATTGAAGCCAGTGATCACCATGTTCTCAGTGTTGTGTGGAACTTTATCTTTGATTACAGTAAATCTGGAGGAAGCTCCAGTCTGGACGTTGCCACGGGAACTCGCAGGCCCACCCCACCTGGCACAGGTGAGGTGACGGGTTCTCCACACCGAGTGGGAACACAGTGACTCTGTGTGTGTGTGTGTGTGTGTGTGTATGTATGTGCGAATGTTTGCGTGGGCATGAGTGAGATCCTGACCCCCGAGAGAGCGAGGGAGAGAGAGAGAGAGAGAGAGAGAGAGAGAGAGAGCGAGCGAGCGAGATGAGATGAGTCTGATGCTTGGATGGAAATTTTAATTGGCTAGTTAGTCGGGCATGATGATGAATCGCGGCGCGTCCCGGTGGCTCGCCATGCGAGGCGAGAGGGGTCTTAGGAGGTCTGTCGCCGTCGTGCAGGACGCGACTGAAATAGAGCCGAGGATGCGCCGCACTCATTAGGCCCCATAAGTGTGTCTAGCCGGCGCGGCGACCGGGTTTCCTCCTCCTCCTTCCGGGTTTCCTCCTCCTCCTTCCGGGTTTCCTCCTCCTCCTTCCGGGTTTCCTCCTCCTCCTTCCGGGTTTCCTCCTCCTCCTTCCGGGTTTCCTCCTCCTCCTTCCGGGTTTCCTCCTCCTCCTTCCGGGTTTCCTCCTCCTCCTTCCGGGTTTCCTCCTCCTCCTTCCGGGTTTCCTCCTCCTCCTTCCGGGTTTCCTCCTCCTCCTTCCGGGTTTCCTCCTCCTCCTTCCGGGTTTCCTCCTCCTCCTTCCGGGTTTCCTCCTCCTCCTTCCGGGTTTCCTCCTCCTCCTTCCGGGTTTCCTCCTCCTCCTTCCGGGTTTCCTCCTCCTCCTTCCGGGTTTCCTCCTCCTCCTTCCGGGTTTCCTCCTCCTCCTTCCGGGTTTCCTCCTCCTCCTTCCGGGTTTCCTCCTCCTCCTTCCGGGTTTCCTCCTCCTCCTTCCGGGTTTCCTCCTCCTCCTTCCGGGTTTCCTCCTCCTCCTTCCGGGTTTCCTCCTCCTCCTTCCGGGTTTCCTCCTCCTCCTTCCGGGTTTCCTCCTCCTCCTTCCGGGTTTCCTCCTCCTCCTTCCGGGTTTCCTCCTCCTCCTTCCGGGTTTCCTCCTCCTCCTTCCGGGTTTCCTCCTCCTCCTTCCGGGTTTCCTCCTCCTCCTTCCGGGTTTCCTCCTCCTCCTTCCGGGTTTCCTCCTCCTCCTTCCGGGTTTCCTCCTCCTCCTTCCGGGTTTCCTCCTCCTCCTTCCGGGTTTCCTCCTCCTCCTTCCGGGTTTCCTCCTCCTCCTTCCGGGTTTCCTCCTCCTCCTTCCGGGTTTCCTCCTCCTCCTTCCGGGTTTCCTCCTCCTCCTTCCGGGTTTCCTCCTCCTCCTTCCGGGTTTCCTCCTCCTCCTTCCGGGTTTCCTCCTCCTCCTTCCGGGTTTCCTCCTCCTCCTTCCGGGTTTCCTCCTCCTCCTTCCGGGTTTCCTCCTCCTCCTTCCGGGTTTCCTCCTCCTCCTTCCGGGTTTCCTCCTCCTCCTTCCGGGTTTCCTCCTCCTCCTTCCGGGTTTCCTCCTCCTCCTTCCGGGTTTCCTCCTCCTCCTTCCGGGTTTCCTCCTCCTCCTTCCGGGTTTCCTCCTCCTCCTTCCGGGTTTCCTCCTCCTCCTTCCGGGTTTCCTCCTCCTCCTTCCGGGTTTCCTCCTCCTCCTTCCGGGTTTCCTCCTCCTCCTTCCGGGTTTCCTCCTCCTCCTTCCGGGTTTCCTCCTCCTCCTTCCGGGTTTCCTCCTCCTCCTTCCGGGTTTCCTCCTCCTCCTTCCGGGTTTCCTCCTCCTCCTTCCGGGTTTCCTCCTCCTCCTTCCGGGTTTCCTCCTCCTCCTTCCGGGTTTCCTCCTCCTCCTTCCGGGTTTCCTCCTCCTCCTTCCGGGTTTCCTCCTCCTCCTTCCGGGTTTCCTCCTCCTCCTTCCGGGTTTCCTCCTCCTCCTTCCGGGTTTCCTCCTCCTCCTTCCGGGTTTCCTCCTCCTCCTTCCGGGTTTCCTCCTCCTCCTTCCGGGTTTCCTCCTCCTCCTTCCGGGTTTCCTCCTCCTCCTTCCGGGTTTCCTCCTCCTCCTTCCGGGTTTCCTCCTCCTCCTTCCGGGTTTCCTCCTCCTCCTTCCGGGTTTCCTCCTCCTCCTTCCGGGTTTCCTCCTCCTCCTTCCGGGTTTCCTCCTCCTCCTTCCGGGTTTCCTCCTCCTCCTTCCGGGTTTCCTCCTCCTCCTTCCGGGTTTCCTCCTCCTCCTTCCGGGTTTCCTCCTCCTCCTTCCGGGTTTCCTCCTCCTCCTTCCGGGTTTCCTCCTCCTCCTTCCGGGTTTCCTCCTCCTCCTTCCGGGTTTCCTCCTCCTCCTTCCGGGTTTCCTCCTCCTCCTTCCGGGTTTCCTCCTCCTCCTTCCGGGTTTCCTCCCACCTCCTTCCGGGTTTCCTCCTCCTCCTTCCGGGTTTCCTCTGCGGCCACTCCTCTGCCCACTTCTCTCACATCTGCACTTCAGAGTTCTGTTTGCTTTCCCTGTCACCCCGGATCCGCTTCCTCCTCCGCTGTTGGCATTATTACACCCCACACCCTGCGCCTTGCCTCATGGTGATCTAATGTGTTCCTTTTTAATCTCTTGTCAGTGTTATCAGTTTAAACCATACTGTGGCGCCTTTTCTTTCTTTTCTTTTTTTCAGTCTTAGCCTGTGCCATCTCTTTGCAATTTCCTCCATGCCTCTTTCTGGATGCATCTCACACTCTTCCTTCTATTTACCTTTCCCCTTTTTTGATTTTTTTTCCCTCTGTTATCTTCTACGCTCTCATCCTCTTTGCCTTCACCTTGTCTTGCTCCCTCCTTCTATCTCTCTCCTCCCCTTCTCTTCTTCCTTTTTCCGGCTCTCCTCTTGTCCCTCTCTCTCTCTCTCTCTCTCTCTCTCTCTCTCTCTCTCTCCACACTGCCCGCCCTCATTCCTCATCAGCTCACGTGGACATGTCCACTGTGGCCTTTGACGTTGACCCCCTCGACCTGGATGCTGAGGAGCCCCCTGAGACCCAGGGTGCCCCTGGCTCCTCCAAGGGCATGTCAGGCAGCGTAACGTCCCCTCAGGCCAACATCCACCGACTGCCCTTCTTTAAGAAGGTAACATAAAGGGGGGCTCAGGACACCTCGCTCGCCCCCCCCCCCCCCCTCGTCTTCCCTCCCGCATATGTCCCCCTTACTCTCCCAGGATGTGGTCAGGTCTAATCTCTCCTTCCCCTCCTCCGTCTCTCACTAACTCACAGCTGAAGTCGTCCTTGATGCTACTGTAGCTCCCGACTCTAACACCGTTTGCCCCCCCACCCCACCCCCCACCCCTCGCCGGGGCTCTGGTCATGATGGTAACGCTGAGATATGTTTGGATGGTTTTTTTCTATGCTTGTCCGTTGGGAGAGGGCGTTGGACTAACGATAGACTCTGAAATGGCTGCTGCTGCTGCATATCATTTTGAATCTCTTTTAAAATGAAGCCACAGCGGAGCCCCCCCCCCAACCCTTTCCCTCCCCAATCCTAACCTGTCAATAACTAAATGTGCTCTTGTGTTTTGTGCTTTTTTTTTGTCTCTTCTGGCTTTTGTGTGGAATGATACCATAGGTGGCCCAGCTAAACAGAAACAGAAGTCGGTGAGTGTGGTTTGTTCTCAAGACTAACCTCTAACATTTCACCTCTTTACTCTCGTCTCCTCTTCCTCTGCTGTCTTTCATTTCCTTTCTTGTACCGAACGTCAGTTGCCTCTTTCACAGTGAATATCGCTGCTTCCATGGACACTTTAGGACGAAAGCACCCACAAGACCGTTGGTAAATGGCAGAGACGCCGTCGTCATTTCCCCAGAGCTCGTACCACGGCTGTCAGGGTGCAGGTGCAGGTGCAGGTGCATCCTGGACGCCGTTAGTCGGAGTGTAGCTGTAGCACATCCTGACACTCTCTCATTTCCATTTACCATGGCTGATGTGAGTGACAGTAGCCTACAACCAGCTGGTTAAAAAGAAAATAAAAAAAAAAAGCATATCAATGCAATTTGAATAAAACGTTAAGGACTGGACACATAAAGACCATTTTAATTCTAATAGTCAAAGCATTATGTCAATATTAAGACGTTAAAGACATTTTTTAAAGTATTCAAAATTACATGCAAAATTCCACTCACGTTCATCCCATTGAGACAATTCTCTTTTGGTTTCTTTTTTTTTTTTTTTCAACCTGGCACAAAGTAAGTATTGTAGAACAAATCTCAGAAAATTAAGATTGTGAAGCACAGTATCTAAACATTAGCATTCAGTAACAACATGATTGTACAGAGAGACAATAAACCATAATATTCCGAATAGACATGTTTGTGTTCAGAGAGATTTTCCGCAGCATTATGCAGCATTATGCAGATAATATGTCAGAGATATTCATTTAAAACCACACGTTTAAAGGTCAAACCCATGATCATTCCAGCGGATCGAATGTTTTTTTATGTCCTACAGTATTTTAGTCAATTTCAACTTCTCTTTCGTTTACTGTAAAAATGCCAACTGTGAGCCACAATATCTTGACGTTAGTATTTTGTAACAATATGACTCAGAAAATAGATGGTGAAGCAGAATTAACAGTAAGCACTATACGCTGTTCACTGTCCTTCCTGTTACTCATCGCGCAAAACTGTGGGCAGCGCTCATATTATTCAGGAGCGGCGAGAGCTGCTGTTATGTTCAGTGCTCTAGCTCTAACCCCTTTAGCGACGAGAGCCATTTGGAAACTTTTTAAAATATGTATTTTTAGCCCTCGCTGAATACAAATGAGTTGAAATGAGCTTCCGTTGCCCGGCTTTACGTAACATAATGTAGCGCAGCGGGGCCACTTCAGCGATGACGAGCTGAAGAGCCGCACAGCGCACACAGAGGAGGGGGGCATGCTTGGAATGCAGATCTAAAAAGGACAACAACAAAAAAACAAAAACAAACAAACAGAAATAAAACATAACAACCCATTTTTTCTGTTGTTCGAGTATAAGGGACGCGTGACTGTTTCCACCCCAGTCTCACGGAAAAACACTTGGTTTCCGAGGAGCACAGACACTTATGGAGGCCCTATACATGACTCATTCCCTCCATGATTCATAATGTACGGATGAGCCGAAAGTTCATGTGCAGCAATATGGATCGTGTGTGTGCGTAGGCGTTTCTGCATAAGTCCCCGTTTCAGTTATTGGATGCTCCATTTTTAGTGTAATTGGCTTAAGGAAAGCCACAGACTACAGCGGTGAATTTGTGGGGCTGTTTATATTCAGTTTTCATCTTTCAAAAGAAACCCAAAAAACAACAACCCAGAAACACATCTGTGTGTATTTTAATGTTTTAAAAACAGCAGAAAATGAAGAAAATACACCATGAGAAAAATCAGATTTTTAAATATGACATTGGGAAAATATTTTTTTCTGTTTTACAGCTGTGACGGAGATTTGTGCATTGAAATTTTTAGAAAAATTGTATTTATTTTAGATTTCCTGTATAAATGGATAAGTTTGAGATGAAGGTATTTCTTAGAATAACAAAAACTTACAGCACAAATGTAAAAAAAAAAGAAAAGGAAAAAGGGATTTTTCTCTCCTGTAAAAAAAAATCATATTGCAGCAATTACTGACAGTAAAAACTTGTCATTTTTCACACCCCAAGTGCTGATGCATAACCAAAAAGTGTGAAGGATGATATTTGTGTTAGAGCTGTGGCACAGACACGAGGGCTCTCCTGTCGCCCTGGCGTCTGGTTTAATTATGGACACTTTAATTATGTGAGGCTGCGGAATAAGAAACAGGGGCGAGAGCTCTCAGTGAGAAATTGATCCCTGCCTCTGAAAAGGTTCGCGCAGGCCCGTCGATAAAACGCACGCACTCCATCAATCTGACCGCTCAGAGCAGCAAAGCAGGACTTGGGGGGTAGAGGGCTTTTGTGTTTGCATTATGTGTTGATTTATGTGCGAGTGTAGCCGTGACTATAGATCTGTGTGTGTTTTTATTCATTTTTTTCTCTGGAGCTCTGTGAGTGTACCTTCAAGCGTGGCCCGGCAGCCTAACTGACTGCAGCGGCGGCGCCGTTCCTTTTTTTTTTTCCAGATGGAGCATGTCCCCCCCTACGACGTGGTCCCCTCCATGAGACCCATCATCCTGGTCGGGCCGTCGCTCAAAGGCTATGAGGTGAGTCTCTGTCTAAACTTGCCCCCCCTGTCTAATTTCACTTCAGTCGTTTGTTTTCTCATGCCGGATGTCTCATCTCCAGGTGACGGACATGATGCAGAAGGCGCTCTTTGACTTCCTGAAACACAAATTCGAGGGCAGGTGAGGACGCACATTTCCCTAGGCCAATATTACCGACGCTCCGGCTTCGAGAGCGTTTCCTGTTTTTGCCCTCCTGGTAACGTCCGGCGCACTTTGTTTCAGGATATCCATCACGCGGGTGACAGCGGACATCTCCCTGGCCAAACGCTCGGTCCTCAACAACCCCAGCAAACACACCATCATCGAGCGCTCCAGCACCCGCTCCAGCCTGGGTAAGGCCAAACGCTTCAGGTCCGGAAATCCACCAGAGGTCAGGTCTTATTTTGTTGTTCGAACAGATGATAAAGGGGAGATTACAGAGGAAATCAGGCAGTTGGAAAAGATTTGTGTTCATTATGTCATGTTGCTGCACATTCATTTAACTTTCACTCTGTGTCTCATATCTGTATATATATATATATATATATTTGAGTATGGTTCTAGATGGATGGAAGGATGGATGGAAGGATGGATGGAAGGATGGATGGATAGATAGATATGTCATTCCCAACTATGGTACATTACCTGCAGGATGTTGTACCGTATATGAGACTGACTCAAAATAAACTACTGTTTAAACTACTTGATTGTACCAAAGCAAATTTCACTCAGTGCAACAGTGTAGCTCTCTGATGTTTTGAATTGTTTCTGGTGTATGATACAGAGAAATAAGCAAAATCAGGCTTTGGCTGAAAAAGACGGTACTTTTAATCTGAGCAATTCATTGTCGGGTTGGGGGCTTTTTATGGGATTAGCGGACGACGACAAAAAAACAAAGATTATCACCAGATCTGTTCTTTAATGTCCTTTTAATGGCAGCTTTTTAAACACACTCTGCCATTTCACAAACTTAAAAAAAAAAATCATAAGAAAACCTGTAAAACCGCATATGAGCAGTAAAATTGCATTTTCACGGTGACGCAGCAGGAGACAGCAGAAATAAAGGGTTCCTTTTTTAAAAAGCACATAAATATTGTGTAATTTGGACACTTCCTCAGCCTGAAGACCAAGCATCGCCGGTGGCTGTGGTTGGGTGTGACCAGGGCTGCACTTTATTCACAGCGGTAAAGTGAGAAGTTAAACCACTGGAGGTCAGCAAAGTCGCGATTATCAGACGGGTGTTGAATATCTCTCTAGAATCTTGTGATAACTCATGATTTCAGTTTACAGTTTCTCTGGGATGAATCTGGGGGCTGCTTGGATTTTGGGAAACTGGTTTTTCCGGACATCCGCTCCGTAAATTCTCCAACTTGACGTAGCTCAGTCCCACGTTAGAGGCAATAAAGGTGGACTTCAGGCGTCATTGTGCTTCACCCAATGACCTTAAAGTGTCACGTTTTTTCCCCCTTTTATACCAGCTCTCACTGCCTGAGTCTGATCTGCCCTCCTCTCTCTCTTCATCCTGTCTTTTTTCTGCCCTTTGCCCACCCCCCCTCCCCCCTTCCCTCTCCCACCACCCATCTTCTCCCCCCCACTCTCTTTTGATTCAGACGTACTGGGTACGTATGCTCCCCTTCCAACAAAAGCAATGACGCCTCTAACCTTCTCCCCTCCCCTTTCCCTCCTCACTATATTCATCATCTGCTCATACATTGTTCGTCTGCCCGTCTGCTTGCCCGTCAGTTTCTCTGTTCCTCATACTTCTGTGTGACAGCCTGTAGTCTCCATCACAAAGCAAAAAGAAAAGAATTTTTGGGAAACCGAAGCAGGGATGGATCTGTGGGAGGGCGGCGGGGTGGCAGGGCAAATGGCGGTTGCTCTTCACCGGAGTGCAGGGAGGCGGCCGGCCGGCGCTTACCAGAACCGCTCCGTATAATGCATGTGTGCAGTCACGTGGGGGGATGGCCTCCATAGAAGCTGCCCCCCCCAATCTCATAGACTCAATCCAGTCATGGGGGCAAGTTTCTCTCTGCAGCCTATACCAATTCTGCAAAAGTCCAAATCTTGTTTGAGGTTAATGGAGGCCTCGCCCGCTATTTCTTTATATTCTAAGTCCACATTTATTATCAACCCGCCGTCAATCTCCTGTCGTTCAGCTCTCTGGTGGCCCCCCCCTTATCTATCTGCCGCTGTTGCTGCCGCTGCGCCGAGCACCTCGGAGGCGCCTGGTTTGGACCAGACAGGCGAGGAACATTCTGGGTTTATTTATTCATCTATCTATCTATTTATTTATTTTCAGTCTTTAAACCTCTCCCCTCCTCTCGCGCCGTCGAAGGGCTGATTAAAGCAGAACTGTGCCGGAGATGCTAAATAACAAGCTTCGTATTGGCTGTTGTTGAGGAACAATGAAAAACACAAAACGCCCAAGCAGCTCACAGACTTGAGTGGCCTCACCTGATAGAATAATTACTGCTGGGCTTATTAGCGCTAACAAAAACTAATGTTCCACTTCATTTGTTTGATGAGGGTGTTCTCGTTTTGTTTTTTTTTTTGTTTTGTTTTCCTGTTCTTATTTACATGGTGAAAAGTTGTGACTTTATTATTAGTTACTCCAAGTGCCACAGGCATCTCATTCTCAAGTGCCCCCTCCCTTCGCAACTTTTGCAATACAGAATATCTACCAGAAGCCTGTAAGGGATATTCCTGAATGTCAGGAGGTGGCGACGGAATGAGGATGCCGCACTGCTCCATTTAGCTGCGCATAAATGGAACTTTAACTGTGATCCGATCTAATTCATACGCTTGGAAGTTTGTTTTTGTTGTTTTTTTATCTTTGTTTTTCCTAAAACTTTGACATGCATGATTGAGCGCTAACATGTCAGTTATGTACTGGTGCACATGGTAGAGGGAGTATGGCTGACATACATACGTGGTTTGGGTGACGGTCTCACTGTCTGGTGGCGCTGACTTGTCTTGTCTGTCTCCCGGGCCCCTTCAGCCGAGGTGCAGAGCGAGATCGAGCGCATCTTCGAGCTGGCCCGCACCCTCCAGCTGGTGGCCCTGGATGCGGACACCATCAACCACCCCTCGCAGCTGGCCAAGACCTCCCTCGCCCCCATCATCGTCTATATCAAGATAGCCTCGCCTAAGGTACGGCAAGCAGGTGGCCCCGCAGGTGGCCCCGTGGAGTTTTCTTGTGGTCAAACAGAGGCCGTGTCCACTGCTTTTTGTTTTAATCTGTATTTTTTCATTCTTTTTACCCATTAATCTTGTTAAATTAAGACAACGTGAAACTTTGCAAAAGTGGGCTTGTATTTAAATATGATTAAATGGTTAATGGTTGATGTTTCAGTTGACACAGCGCTGTTTTCTCCCTGCAGGTCCTCCAGAGACTCATTAAATCCAGGGGGAAGTCCCAGGCTAAACATCTAAATGTGCAGATGGTGGCGGCAGACAAGTTGGCTCAGTGTCCACCTGTGGGTTTTGCTTTATAAACAACTATCAGTGCCAAGAAATTTTGGGTTAAAACAAGAGGAACGTCTCATTTTTGGTTCTGCGAAACCAACAGACTTTATCTCCCCGCAGGAACTGTTTGACATCATCCTAGACGAGAACCAGCTGGAGGACGCCTGCGAGCACCTGGCCGACTACCTGGAGGCCTACTGGAAGGCGACGCACCCCCCGAGCAGCAACCCCCCCAACCCCCTGCTCAACCGCACCATGGCCACGGCGGCCCTGGCCGCCTCCCCCGAACCCGTCTCCAACCTGCAGGTACAGGTGCTCACCTCCCTGCGCAGAAATATGGATCTGTGGCCTGACATGGACGGTGCCATAGCCGGTGAGGGGAAAGAGGAAGAACACGCCCTCTGAAGTCCAGCGGAGGGAGAGAGAGAGAGAGAGAAGTGGGGGGGGGGTTCGACGACACGACCTCAGCCCAGACCCAAACCCAGCGGCCTGTTCCCTTTACTCTGGAGGAGGGGTGCATTAAAAAAAAAAACATGTTTATGCTGTATATAGAAACACAACACAGATGCACATTTCACACAAACACACCTGCGCAAGAAATTAACACACAAAAATAAGCTCACCGAGGACTCAGTAGCGACACGCGTAGGACGGCTAGTTTAACAGCACCCACCAGTAGAATGGCGCAGTCTTCCCCTTAGCAGGTCGGCCTTTCTTTCCCTGCACTGTTAAAACTGTGAGAGCAGCTCAACTCAAACCACACTGGACTTCAAGAATAACCAAGGAAGGCACCTCCGACCTCCGGCAGGGGGGGCCCCCCCCTCCTCTTCCTCTTCC
The DNA here is from genome assembly GCA_016859345.1 of Istiophorus platypterus. NCBI lineage: Eukaryota > Metazoa > Chordata > Actinopteri > Istiophoriformes > Istiophoridae > Istiophorus > Istiophorus platypterus. The sequence continues at coordinate 5,292,850 of CM029112.1, read as the reverse complement.
TCCTCCTCCTCCATTTCCCTGTAATGAAGAGCATGATGACATCTGCTGCCCCCACCCTGCCCTCTTTAGCTCTGTGGCCAACTTTCTCCAGACCTTTTTTCTTTTTTTTCCTCTTCTCCTGGCGGCCGAATCCAGTTCGCTGTCCTCCTCCGTGTTGCCATGGTACCGCCCCTGAAAACAGCAAGTCATATCCGCCTCTGCAAACAGAAAAAAAAAGAAAAAGAAAAGCTTAGTTTGGTGGAGGCTGCTGCTGCTAACACTCTGTCCAGTTTGATCCCTTCTCGTTTTATAATGATTCTAACCAGCGAAATACTAATCAGGTCAGAGTTACTCCTGGCTGCTCTCCGGGTTATGATGAGATCCATACTGTCAAAGATGTTTTACGTCTTTAACATTATGGCGATAAAGCGACAAGTTTTGCACCAAATTTGAAAAGAGACTCTGCTGCTATTTTTCTGAGCCCGTCACAGTGGCAACAAACATAATCCGACGAATTAATTTGCATTTCTGTAAAATGATTAAATACATCGAGCTCTGTCTGTCAGCATGAACGTCTTAGTTAAGTTAATAACGTGATCGATCAGTAGTCATAGTGATGTTGCTCCTTTTTTTTCTGCCATGAGTTCAGTCGGCCTGCAGGGGGCACTGCTGCAGCGGTAGACATTAAGTCTGCTTCTAGAATAACTGCTTTTTTGGGGGGGGGCTGTTTTGAGTTTGCAGGTGGGTGTTGTGATTTGAAAACGTCTGGGAGTTAATCTGTTTGACTAATTTGTGTAATAACTGAATGTGTTTGTGTTCTGTGGAAGTCTCGACTATAGATTAGTGTGTGTGTGTGTGTGTGTGCGTGCGTGCGTGCGTGCGTGCGTGCGTGCGTGCGTGCGTGTGTGTGTATGTTCGAACTTGACCTGTGCATGTTTCTGTTAGACTGATGATGCTCACGAACACTATCGCTTTCAGTGTCATTGGTTCCATAGCAGGAACATTCAAGTCCCGTGTTGTGCACCCTGCCTGCTAATCCCGCCGACTAACGACTGACAGTCCGGTTTCTGTTCTGCCGTTTGTGTCTCTGCATGGTTTTGTCTCGTGGGGCATGGCTGTGGCCGGCTGCAGGGGCCGTACCTGGTGCGCGGCGAGCAGAAACGGGAAGGGCCTCTGACGGAGTCTGCCGGCGGAGGCGGCGGCCTCCGTGACTATCAGACCGACCTGGGGGGAAAGCCGCAGCAGCAGCAGCAGACGTACCTGCGCTCCTCCCGCGGCCAGCTACGGGGAGGCAGCGGGCGAGGCCTGTCGCGGCAGGACACCTTTGACTCCGAGACCCAGGGCAGCCGGGACTCGGCCTACACCGAGGCCGGCGACTCCTGCATGGACATTGAGACCGACCCCTACGAGGAGCCTGAGCCCTACCGGGGCGGCGGCGGCGGCAGCCGACTGCACCTGGCACAGCACCACGGCCGGCAGGCGTCCTGGGAAGACGAGGGCGCCGAGCCGGACCAGGAGAACCTGAACCACCCGCCGGTGCCGAGCCAGACGCAGGCGCACGGGCGCGCCAAGCTGAGGGAGCGTTACTGCCAGGACCCTGTGGACACAGGGGCCAACATGGGCCGCAACAAGAATCAGGATGACTGGGGGAGGGACGTCTACATCCGCTGAACACGCATCGTATCTGCAGAGGCAAGCGAAGCTCCTGGACGGACTGAGGACGGAGGGTCGACGAGAGGGGGGGGGGTCAGATCTTGGGTTCAGAGGGAACTGAAGTCTGGGTCTGGGGCCATGCCGGTCAGGCTAACAAATGAATCTGTTTACATCCCAGTACAATGTAAAGAAAAAACATCAACTGCCAGTTGCCATTCTCATCGACTTCTTCTTGCAATTCACTTTATTTATGTTTAGAAAAAAATAATATTAGTCTTTTTTGTTTCTTTTTGTTGTTTCTAATGTTGATACTGCATGAATATCATGGATTTCTATACTGACAGCACGAGGACAGTAATTGTTTCGATTGTGAATCTATGATTGTGACTCGGTTGTAGAGTGTGAGGGCTGGTAGAGCTATAGTCTGTCACGTCTGTCCTCTGCAGTCTTAAACAGGGTCTGAAGTCACCGTCCCCGTGTGCGTACAGCGTCAGGGTTTTACCTTCTTTACCTTAATCTCACTCTGTGCTCTTTGGGTGTCAGGGTTTTCCTCCCGCCTTCCAAGTCTCCCGCCTCCACTTCCTCACCCAGACCTTTAAAAAAAAACAAACAAACAAACAAACAAAAAAACTGGTGGAGAAGTTGCCATATTTCTACACGGAAAATCTGTCGACATTGCCACACTCACGTCAGCTTGACGACGACCGAGAGTACGCTCCAAAGACGTTTGCTCCTCCCCTGACTCCCTGAAACCCGGTTCAGCCACCGTATCCTCCCTGTTTCTATATTACCCCCCCCCCTTAACCATCGGTGCCGAAGGCGCCTGAAGTATTCACCTTGCTTCTCTTGCAAGTGCAAATTCGGAAAGCAAAAAAACAAACAAACAAACAAACAAACAAAAAACAGCGTTGCGGATCGTGGTCGTGCGAATGAAGTGTCCTGCCTTAGTCACTCCCACCCTGGAACACCCTTAATTCAAGATAAACTCCAATCACAAGTGCCGGACTGTCTCGCCAAGCCATGTCCACCACTGCCACGCTGGGATGTCTTAACTCTTGCTACACTCGTTTTCATACCATATCTTGTCGTCTCTCTCTCTCTCTCTGTCTCTGTCTCGTGGCTACTCTGCGGCGTAGCCCCCCCCCCCACCCGTCGCCCATCACGTCGCTCATCACGTTTCCTTTGCACCAGCTTCGTCGTCTGTTTTTTTTTTCAGGGCTGATGGTTATAATAATTAAGTACTTGTGCGTGGTTGATCACTCCCAACTTCCACCCGAACAGCTAGCTTGTCTGATATTAAACACCACTCTCTTCTTACTCTTGATTTCTGACTGAATTACTGTTGTTTTTGTTTTGTTTTGTTTTGTTTTGTTTTGTTTTTCCTGTGGACATTTGCAATTTTGTTTTTTTTTTGTTTGTTTGTTTGTTTTTTTAATCTTTAATTTTTGTGAGTTAGTGAGAGGAGTATCAAGTGGGGGTGGGAGAGGGGGTAGGATCAGCTCTGGTCTTTACTAAGTTATCTATAATGGAGAATCCATGAATGTCTTTGGTGGGCTGCCTTCGGCCCACCCGTCTTCGGTTGAATAAATAAATATTAAATAATGATTCAGTAAATAATGTTATTGTTGCGTTATCGCAATTGTTAAAAATATGAGATAACATGTATCATTGGTGCCTGATTGTAGCTACATTTTGCTTTTTCTGCCTTTCATTTTTAATCTGTGGATAAATTCGTATTTTAATTAAAAATTTAACCAGAAAAATGCCGTCGTGTCACTCAATTTATACAGTGAGATTATAAAAGATACAAAGCCAGCGTGCGCATGTTTGAACCATTTGTGTTGTATTGGTGTTATGGCCCTTTATGTCCCCAAGGACATGCAAAGGAGATTTTAGATCGATAGAAACCAAAGATTATAGTGGAGTAAGCTTTTCTTTTCTTCATTTTTCTTCCATTATTTCCATGGAAGATACAACATTGTGTAATGATGTTGGGTCTGATACGAAGCCTAACACCACCCTCCCTCCAGATCCTTTCTTGTCGAGTTGCTTTGACGATGGGTGTGAGCCTGAAAAACCTAAACAAGGACCAGATCGTTGTTTTCACAATGAAATACAGATGACTAGAACATCTCTGAGAAAAATGCAATAGAAGAAGAAAAGAAGGAAAAGATTGAAGTTAAACTGCAACTGTTTCCAGGATGTGGTTTTTTGTTTTTTTTTTAAATTTCTCACCGTCAGCGTTACGTCATCATGTGCAGCCCGATGACGATCCGCACTGGAGGAAATGGCAACAATCCGGAAGGTGGTTTCCATCTAACTTGGACAAGAGCCTTACATCAGAGGGTTGTGAAACAAAGACTATGTAATGTAAGAGTTGGAGAGACTGAGTCCATAAAACATAGAGGTGATCAAGTCCTTTACCTTCACTAAAGTATAAATTTACTCTGTAGCAGAAGTCTTATGTTAAAAATTCTACTTAAGAGTAAAGTAGTATCAACAAAATGTAAAGTATCCAAAGTACTCATTATGTAGAAATTACCCCCATGAGGGTGTCATAGTGTTATATATATTACATTATTGGGTTATTATTCCAGACACATTAACATTTAAACAGAATTTTATTGTTACACCTGAGTTTATTTTAAACTACTTTATAAACAGTTGGGCCATTTAGTCCATAACAATCATTTACTAATACATAATCTATCTATTATACTCGTATTTCAGAGGCTGATCATATATTTTGTAAATAAGATCTTAATCTGTGAATTAGCTAGTAACTGTTAAGTTCCTGTTAAGTAAATCTAGTGGAGTAAAAAGTACAGTATTTCCCCGGTGGTGGAGCATACGTGCAGAGTAGCATTAATTCGAAACAAATTAAGTACAAGTGTGGTTACAAAGTATTTAACAGTCCAAAGACATGAAAGAAAGACCTGAAAACTTCAGTGAAATAATTACAACAGTTGAAGATAATAGGAAATGATAAAAATAGATTGAGCCTAGGCGAAGGTCTCTGTGACGGAAAACTTAATTAACAGGTTTGCTGAAGCAGAGCTAAGTGTGCAGATGTCTGGGTCCTCTTTGCATCCAGCAGTGTTTTTGTGTGGTGGTAGATTACAGCAGATCGGGGGGGCTTATATATATATATATATATATATATATATATATATATATATATATATATATATATATATATATATATAAAACAAGTAAAAATGAAATGACAGTGATATGACATACCTAATGGATGACGCACTCAATGCTTATTACCCTAAAATAAGAAATTTGATGTGGGATGGTACGAGACTCGTAGCTGGACGAGCTGTGCCACACTGTGTGGCTGAGGAAAGAGATTAATTTGGGGAAAAGACGCCGAACACAACAGCTGGAGCAGGTGGAATCAAAATCATGAGACCAGAGAAGCAGAGTCAGCAAACCACGGAGGAGTCACAAGGAAAAGTACACGAATTGTTTTCAAGTCAATCTTTTTTTTTTTTTTTTTTGGCTCTGCTACTCCTGAGTCTGGATCCATTGTTGCTGACCATCTACTGCCCCATGAGCCTGATCAACACCCACTGCTTTAATTATTACAAATACAACTGTTACCATTTCATTTAGTCCTATTAGCCTCTCTCTTCCTCTCTCAACCTCAGCAGCAGTAGCAGCAGTAGTAGTAGTAGTAGTAATAGTAGTAGTAGTAATAGTAGTAGTAGTATTGTAGTAGTAGTAATAGTAGCAGTTGTATTGAGTTGGTAAATACGTGGAATATACCTGAGCTGTTCAACTGGAAACTATGGGAAATTCCTTCTAATACCAAGCTTTACTTTCTGTTTAACTTCCCCTATCTAAATAAAGACTACAGTGGGGTGTGTATCATCAGTCATTTTCAATGATAAATACGTGTCGACTCAGTGAACCGAAAAGTTCACTGGGTCAATGTGTATTTTACTGGTGTAAATAACCTTAAATACAATTAATAACATAAATAACTTGTTATTGATTATAGATTTTGTCATTGCATAGAAAAGGCTTATATTTAACAACACCAGTTAATTATTTTGAGTTAGATAGTCGGTTTCCAGTCTACATTTTGGACCAGAGAGAGTCATGAGAGTTCTTTCCAAAAACAGCAAAAATAACAACAACAACAACAACAACAACAATAATACAACTGCTATGACTGCTACTACTACTACTACTACTACTACTACTACTACTTCTACTACTACTACTTCTACTACTACTACTAATAATAATAATAATAATAATAATAAACCAGATGTAGCCCGTCTTTTTCACTATTTACTGCTGACATTGCATCTTCATCCTGTCATATACAAACCCCTTCATCTTCATGCCATTTGTTAAATAGAATAGGTTTTTCCTTATAAGTTGCCATACATAATTGGCTTGTGTGTTTTTGTGAACGGCTCCTTTCATGGTCATTTTGACCCTGCACGTTAATCGACCATCTCTGCTGCAGCAATAAAAACCCCTGATCGGTCTCGATCCGCGTCTGTCGGCCGTGCGTCTCAGGCCCCGGACGGCTCCCTCGGAATGGCGACCTCTCCCACGGCACCTGAACGCGGCGCCAGCAAAATACCGGCGCGTCGGGCGGAGGCCCCGCCCACCGCCGCTGCGTAAGAAAAGCGGTGACGGAGGTCGGAGCCGGTTTAGTGAACAGCGGCAGCGTCTCCCCGTCGGCGGCGTCGACCGCTGGACCTTCTGACCACTGGACCATCTGACCACCGGACCTTCTGACCACTGGACCTTCTGACCACTGGACCTTCTGACCACTGGACCATCTGACCACTGGACCTTCTGACCACCGGACCTTCTGACCACTGGACCTTCTGACCACCGGACCTTCTGACCACCGGACCTTCTGACCACCGGACCAGAGCCCGTATCCACCGCTCACCTGCACACACCTGTGGGGGCCATGGGATTCCTGCTGACCAAGATGATGGCTGTGTTCGGCGACAGAGGTAAAACTCACCTCTGTACTTCTCAGCTGTTCCTCGGCTTCGTTCGTTCCTCGGCCTTGTTTTGTTTTGTTTTTTGTTTTCTTTTCTTTTTTTTGTTAGTTTGTTGTTGTTGTTTTTAAATCCCGATGTTGTTCACCAGCTCTTGTTTTTAAGCACCTTTAAGAGTATGAAAACACCCAAAAAACGAGCCGATGCGTGTCTGTTACAAGCAGAATAAACACAACAATAGAGGGAAAAGTCGATTGTTTTCCCTTTTCCTCTCGCAAATTCTTCTCTTTATCCCGTAATCGGAAGATATTTCCGTTTCTTCCGACTGATGTCGGCACCTCCCCGTGGCTGCATCTGTCTCTATCTTATCTCTCATGCCCTGCGATGCATTTTAAACTAATTATGCAACTCAGGATCAGGCTGTGCTGGAAACAACCCACTAACTCTTTACGAACTTTCGCCCCTGCAGAGCACAAAGTCATCATAGTGGGTCTGGACAACGCCGGGAAGACGACCGTCCTCTACCAGCTGTGAGTGGTCCCTGGCTGCTTTCTCAGGGGTGGGGGGCAGGGATGGGGGGTGGGGGTGGGGGGGTCTAATGTGCTACAGTCCATTTACTTAATGGTCCGTATCAGGTTATAATGCACTGCCTGATGTCTGTAATCCTGTTTTTCTAGCTCATGTGAAATAATGATGATAATAATAATAATAATAATAATAATAATAATAATAATAATAATAATAATAATGACATTCCCCTCCCACACACTCTGGCCCAGGGTGACAAAGGAGGCCGTCCACACTTCGCCTACCATCGGCAGCAACGTGGAGGAGGTCACCGTCCGGAACACACACTTCCTGGTGTGGGACATCGGGGGGCAGGAGAACCTCCGGGCCGGCTGGTACTCCTACTACTGCAACACGGAGGTAGGGCCCACTTCTGTGCCCGCCCGCTCTCTGTGTGCAGGCGCAGCACTGTGAGTCACTGAGACGCGGTTCATAGGTCAGAAATTGATTACTATTGTCAGCAGCAGAGCAATTTGCTGACGCTTTTGCGCAAAGTTTTATGATCTGCTTTTCTTGCTCATGTGTCCCAAACAAACAAACAAACAAAACAACCCCCAGAAAACCTAAATTTCAAGATTAGAACACTGATCATTTAAAATTCAGACCAGACAGTTTACAATGTCGGCTGTGATACTTGATATTCAAGAATACAGAAAAGAAACAGAAAGCATTATAAATGCTTATTGGCTACTTCTGACTGAGCTGTTGCACATTAACCCACAACAGCTTCTTACTACCACCCTCTGCTCCTTGTGTCGATACAGCCTGCTGCTCAGGAGTTACATAATTACTTATAACGTATCGCCACGTCTGCGGCTCAATAATCAATAGCCGATGGGCCTCCGATAATGCGAGGTATCTGTGAATACCCTGTTTTTTTGTCATCGATGCACTTATGCCGTTGTCGCTGTTTTTCCAGATCATCATTCTGGTTGTGGACAGCACGGACCGGGAGCGTCTGACCCTGACCAGGGAAGAGCTGCACCGGATGCTCGCACACGAGGTACCAAATCCCAGATAGCCACATGCAAACATCCCCTAAACGCTTTATGACTCATTATAATGTAGTTAGAAGCAGATGTACACGGCTTCTAATAAATGACAATATAATACAACTCAGTTTAATGTATATAAAATATAAGTCTTAATGGGAGAAGTTATGGGTATCCCTTCACTTTAGGTCCCACATTTAGTAATTATACGCATTATACAGAGATTTATTAAAAGGTTTATAGTACAATATAATGTAGTTGTAAGCAGCTTTAAGATGATTTAAAAATGTCAGTTATTATAATGTCTCCCATGAAGTTGTATTTTATGTTATCACAACTGTTTTTTACTACTTACTATATAAATTAACTCTAATCTCTTTACAGCGACATTATAGTTCATTATAAACCAATATATGCTAATGTACTGATTATAATTGCTAATATGGTAAAGTTCAAATAACAAACACTGATGAACACTTAAAATTGCTGATAAACTCACATGAGGAGGGTTAGAGTAAAGTTTTCGTGACGTCCCCCCCCCCCCCCCCCCTTTTGCTGATCGAGGCACCCTTCACACTTTTAAGGGCCTGGTTGCACCACAGCTCACTAACCCATGACACAACATGACAAGGAAGTTTCGGCTTCAGAAATTTTGACTGAGTTGTGTTGACGCGTGCTCAGATATTCTGCTGAGGTCGTGGTTCTTTGTTCTCGGAAGTCACGCGGGGAAGGTTTCGTTTCGGAAACGTTTCAGCTATGTAAATCTCAATTTTTTACATAAGAGGCAGCCACTGTGACCTGTCTTCTCTGTTTTGTTCCTTTTTTTTTTTTTTTTTTTTACATAGGACCTGCAGAGCGCCGCCATTCTCATCCTGGCCAACAAGCAAGATGTGAAAGGCTCCATGACGGCGGCGGAGATCTCACAGTGCCTCACGCTCGACTCCATCACGACGCACTCCTGGCATGTCCAGGCCTGCTGCGCCCTGACGGGAGAGGGGTAAGTCCCTCACACTCTCTCTTTCTTTGTACTGTCATCATTGTGCATGAGTCAGCCCTCGAAGTGCCACACAGCCGACGGCGAAACAGCCTCGCACCGCTTTAATCTATATCGGCTCGGCTCTAAACTGCCTTCTCTTGTTCTGCTTTCTCCCTGAAGTCTACCTGCAAGTCTGGACTGGATGAGGTCGAGGGTCGTAGCGAACTAATACGTAGCCGCCGACGCCACCACCGATGCTGACGCTGTAGGATCAAACTTCCTGAAACTGAGCCAAACCACAAAAGAGGGTTTTAGCCTGGGAGGGGCTCTTGTGTCGCCACACCCACAGTACAGCATGTCCCACCTGCATCTACCTGGGCCTCAGGCTGGATGAACGACGGAGGAACCTGGATGATCTCAGGACTGGTGAATGGACACCAGCCAAAAAAATCAGACCCCTGGGTCTTTATTTTTTTTATTTTCATTTTTTTTTACCCGTCAAGATCTGCCTGGCAGTTTGATTATACTTTTTTAATCTTTCCACATATGCCTGAGCTCCCTCCATGTAATGTACCTCACTAGTAACAAAGCAGCTTTTGAGTCACAGTGTGAGTCAGTAGCTGTCCAGAATTAAAACTCTATGCAAGATAAAAACCGAACCTGAGGAAGAACAAAACTCTGCGCCCAGAGTCTCGCCCCTGTGGCCTCCCCCTCTCAGAAAATTCTGCATGAAATAATGTTAATGCCAAAGAACAACTGTTTTGTTAAAACCTAACGATGTTTAGTAATTTATTTTTTTAAAAACAGAAGTTTTTTCTGTGCATTAGAAAAATTTCCTGATCAGGGAAATGAACCGGCTGCTAATGATTAAAATGTAAATATATTGTATTTTTTTTGTACATTTTTTAAATAAATATTATTATTGCAAAAATATTCGGTGGACGTGTTGAGTATCCTGCAACTGTAATGTTTTTACAGCTACAGAAAGGAAGGAAATATGAGAAATGTGCCAACGCTCTTAGTCCCAGAAGCTGGTTTTGGCAGCGCTACGGAAGGAATCGTGTAGTTTTTATGTTGCATGGTTGTTTTTTTTTTAACACTACAAGGGTATGGTGTAGATCCAGTGATAACTCATCTCTTTTCATCTTTGTATTTGAACAAAGCCTAAGCCTGAGCATTAAGTGTTCACCTTATTTGGAGTAAATATATATATTTTTTTATATGGCCCTTTAGAAAATGTCTTTTTCTCACAGGTAGGTTTCAGATGTCATAGGTTTCATAAAAGCACAAGCACCGAAACACAAAAGAGTTGTATGTTCTCAGGGGGCATCCGGATTTGAACCGGAGACCTCTTGATCTGCAGTCAAATGCTCTACCACTGAGCTATACCCCCACACGACAGACAGCGCAGACTTCCAGTATATATCTTATCAACAAGATAGCTACGTATTAGCTCTTTGCTCAGACGTTCATCGTTTTTATTAGATTTGATTATCTAACCTGCGATAAATCACTTTTACGGAGGAGGGAGGCTTCGGGTGTTTCACGCAGATCACATCGGCCGTTTATAAGCTAAAGCTGGCTAATAGAAAAACCAGCTAAAGCTAACGAAGCGAGTTACTTGTTTCGAACCGCTTCGGGGCGGAGCTTAGTTCAGCTCTGCCGTAAAACCCGCCGGCAGCAGTTTGCGACGCCGTCGAAAACCGTTGCCGGGCAACAAGAAATGCCGCCGAGCCGACGGAGAGAGCCTCGGCGAGGCGGCGTCGCCGAATCTCTGCAAAAAAAAAAAAAAACCGAAACGAAAACGAAAAGCTGCACAAAACAAAACGAGTATAAACGTTAGGATCGACTGGTCGAAACGCCGAACGTCCCCCCTACGTTAAGTGACCACCCATTTCCCACCGTAGACCCCAAACACGTCCTCTGTGGATACACGAACACTTTGAACTGGTGCACGCCAGTAAAGGAGGTTTGGTTTTATTAAAGAAGCCATTAGCACGAGGAGTGATCGGTTTACACTGTCTCTTTACAAGTGGGTGTAAAACACGCCCGATCCAGTTAAATCCAAAGTGAAGCCACAGAACTGAAAATGAAAAACAAACAAACGAACAAACAAGCACGGTAAATGTTCAAGTGACAATCTGTGGACTCAGTTTAAAACTAAATCTTTAAGTGGCTGACGATCATACGCACAGGTGAAGCATGTAAGCGAATGCGGGATGAAAGTGAGAATACACAAGGTTTGCAGGAACAGACACGGATTATGAAGCAACATGATGAACGTGTCCCAGCTGAAGTCTCGTCACCCTTTGTGTTCAGAGGCCTTTTTATGTTCAGACGGAGGCCTGGGTCTTCTCTTCCAAGAACCGCAGATAAGTGCTGTTTGTTATCCTATGGTTCCCTCCTTTATGTATTCCTCCCTGCCTAAATTCCCAGGAGTATTATTATTATTATTTTAAATGTTTGACAGTGGGTTTTAGATGATCTAGAGCTGCATTTCTAATGAAACCAATGACAGAAAACTGGAGTCTGTAGGACTTTTTTTTTTCTCTTTTTTTTTTTTTTTACTGCAGGCATTTTGGCTTGTCGTAGCAGGGAAAGAACAGATGTGGCTGATAAGATTTAAAAAAGCAAAACACAAAGAAATAAAATCGACAGCATTCGGTTTAGGTCAGGCAGTCACGGGGTCCTGGTTCTGTGCACGCCGGCTCGCCGGACACCTGAAGGGACTGGGCCGTCAGCTTCGACCGGGCCGTGGCGAGTCAAAATGTCTGCTGTGAAAAAGGTCTGCCCTCCACACTGATGACATCTTGTGACAGGTACCGGTAACAACGGCTCATGCACGGCAACTGATTGTTAGACAGATGTGAGAAATAAACAAAAAAAATTGTGGAACATATTTTGATGAGAAGTCTCAGTACTGTTCATGTAAACAATGAATCTTCAATGTATGATGTTATGAGGACTCCTCAGCTAAAGTTATACATCAGGCTTCAGCAGACAGTTTTAGCCAAATCGAGTGGGCTCAGCAAAAGAAAATAACACGTACACACAATCTGTGGAAACTCAAATAGGGAATTTCATAATAAAAGGACTCTTACTCTGGAAGATTCCCATGTAATTTGTCCCAAACTGCCAAGATTTGTCCACTTAACACTTCCAAATTTGTTTAAACTGATCTGTCCTCCTTTGAGCGGCTTTTAACTGGATTTGCCTCATGGAAATCGATGCTGTACTTTGCGCACGGCAAGTGAAACGTATTCACATTGAGAAAACGGGGCTATACGTTGGATGTGTATCATTTGTTGGACCAATGTGCGCCACATCCCACCTGCCGCCGCGTTGCCGCACGCTGCGTCCGTGGTGTCGGTTGTCAAGACGGGGCACCGATTGCACTCTCCAGCTGTGAATCCAATAAACGTTCAGCTGCCCCTTTTCTCCACCCTGGGATCCTGTCGTTTAGCTCCCGAAGCAGATAAAAGCGATGAAAGCTGCGGTGGCTCAGAGGGGATGGGGGGGGGGTAGAATTGGCCCCGCAGCTTGTAAAGTTTTGTTTTTGTCGTTTTTACATGCCACAAAAAACCCCCAGCTTTTTTATTTCCTTTTCTTTTTTGCATTACTGCTGGAAAAAATAAACCGCGTCAGAGACTTTTCTGTTCCATGTTGCATGTGGAAGATTTGAGGAGCAATGATCAGGCTTGATGTGGAATATTTAATACCATAACTAGTACTGATTTAAGGCCTGGCACCGTAGGCCTCCAGAGCTCCATGTCTGATCAGAGGTCAGGATTTCTCACCGTCTTTGCAGTGGGTTGGGACAGAAGGAAGCACCATCCTGCTGCTGTGGAGCGAAACCAGCGGCGACATTTCTACTTTTATCACACTGAACGATGCCGTGGTCCCAGAGAACTTATGCTGGAAAAAAAACGACGCAGATGACAGAGTCCCTCCCTTCCCTACTCCATCAGCTGATCGTCCTGCCTCTTGTGGTCGCCATGACAACGTAACAGGGAGGGAGAAAGAGAGTTGGAGGGCGACGGGTGTGAAGTGGGAGAGAAATATTTTTGCAGAAAGAGGAAGAAGAGGAGAGGAGCGAGGACAAAGCTCTGTTTTGTTTTTGTTTTTCTTTTATTGTTGCTATTGTTATTTTTTTTTTCTATCTTTGGCTGCCCAACATGTGGCTCAGTTCAGTGATGCTATTCCTCTGTCTCTCCCAAATGGAGCCGGCAAAAGTTTTGGGTCAACAGCAAACAGGTGAGCCGTGTTGTATTCCCCCCTCCATCATCATCATCATCCTCCTCCTCCTCGCTTTCCACCTTTCCACCTTTGCCTGTGCTCACCACCTCCTGCCTGCTCTTTGAGGTCAGATGCTCACAGGTGTAGCAAGTCTGTCTTTGAGCTTCTCTACTTTATATCCGCTGCTGTATTTGTAATTTGACTTTAACGCTTTGGAGCCCGAGCAGTTAAACTTAGCATGCAATTGGTTTTCACAGCATTCTGCCCACTAGCTCTGCGGTTACGTTAATAACTGTGTGTGTGTGCTATCGTAGTTAGTTTAGCCTGTTCTGAACCACAAGAGTAGCGAGCAGCGAAATGGGGGCAGGCAATGCCCTTTGCACTCTGCACATGGCAAGTGATTGACCTAGTTTTACAATAAAGTGCACAATTTAAAATACCTCGTTCCGCAAGCATGTGGCCGGGCCCAAACAACAACCCACAAACAGCCGGTCTCAGGTTTAAAATTAGAGTCGGACTTTGTTTTTTTCCTCTCGCTGGAGTGTGGAGGGAGGCATCTATTCCTGTGTTTGTCGGCTGCTACAGGAAGGAGAGGGGCTCAAAAATGAAAAGTGAGGGATTTGTTTTAATGTGTCTCTAATCCTGAGGAATTTTGCCTCCTCTACTGCCTCTCCCCTTTCACCCCATCAGTGATTTATGACCTACAAGAGTTGCCTGGGATCAAGCAGATGCGACTTAAAGTTGAAATCTAGTGCTTAATTTTTTTTCTCTCCCTGCATTTTATATGAGCTGTTTTACGAGCTCATATAAAATGCCTTTTTTCAACGGCATCAAAAAGGTTAAAATATTGTTGCCTGCGTGGGTCTGCACAGGGGAAATCAGATGAAAAGGCATCAGTGCCGCCCAACGAGGGACTCGAGGTATGTGCCTGCAAAACAAGGTTTTTGCTCTGAGCGCTGACCCAACATATCCTCCTTTTTTCTTATCAGCCTTGTCACTCATCACTACATAGCCTTTGGTTTAAAAAAAAAAAAATGACCGTTATCCAGAGAGAACTATCTACATCAACTGATCCAGACTGTATAAACACAGGAAACCCTCCCTTCCCCAAAATGTACGTACCCGACGTCAACGACCTCAGTGTTTGGCCTCCTGTCTCTTCTCCTGGTGAGAAGTTTGCTTAACAAACAGATCCAGACATGTTGGAGCTGGACGGACAAGAGACAAAGGAGAAAAAGAATTGTTTTGGGAGATCAAATCATAGATAAGATATATTACTGTCCGCTGAGCCCAGATTGACTCTTGCTTCATGAGAGTCATGTGCAATTTGACTTGCGGTCGCTGAACACGATTGTGTTTTAGGAAAAATAAATTGGTAAGAACAAAAACAGTCATCTGCCAATGGCCGAGCAACTCATTCTCCAAATTATGTTGTAATTTGGAAGAGGATTTGTATGGGAAACGGCTTTGGCCTGAACTCTGACTCTTTCATTCATTTATCAGACGCTGATTAGCAGGAACAAAGTATTTCCGTGAAGAGATTTGGTCTCACATTATCAGAAGAAAATCAGTGCACTCGTGTTCTGTTAACAAGACTTGACTACAATTTGAATATCTCTCTTCTTTGGTGTTTTACTGTGAAAAATATTTTATTTTGCACCCTCTAAGGGTTTTTTTTTTTTTTTAAGATTCCTGATTGTTATTTGTTAATTGTGTTGCAGTGGTATGTCGGCAACTGAGTTACTGGCCAAAATACACACTGCACTGCCCTATCAGCTTCCTCAGTGTTTGACATTAAAGGTGAGAGAGCTCGGGTAAATGTGCACAATTCTTTTCTCACGTACAAATAGTGACTCAATTATCTTTATGCAACTTACTCAGTGGGCAGATGTGGCATGGTACTGCGCATCTGCATTTCTGCCACGCTCCGTGAAACGGGCCGCGGACCTTTTCTCCTTGTGGCTGAGGCCAAGGGGGGCGAGCCAAGCCCTCAGGCCGCTGCTCAGGAAGGGCGTTTCCTCTCGGGCTGCCCCGGGCTGACCGCTCACAGAGAAAAGACGAATAAATGTCACAATTTGGTGACCGCCGGGGGAAGAGTGGGTAGAGGTCACTTTTCTGACCAAAACATCTGAAAACGTCTGCCCTTTCATTGCTTGTGTTGGAAAAAAAAGAGAAAAAAGTGGTTCCTATTTAACCTGTACAAAAACCTCAAAACCTTGAAAGCACTTGTTGCAAATGTTTATTAAATTTGGCACAAGCCTCATCCGTGACCTTGCCTAAGCGGTGCCTCGAGCGGAGAGGATTTCCTCACCTTCGGACTCACAAGCACCTTTATATATTTTGGGCAAAGTGAGGCTGCTCAATCTTGGCTTCGGTGCCAAAAAAATGAACAGCGGTAGGGTCCATGTGCCGCACGCAAAGGGCATTAGCTTAACCGCGAGGCGCCACCCCTGCTCTTCTCCCAAAAAGACGAGACGGGCCGTCCAAACAAATCCCAGTCAGTCTTGATGTTGATTCATCACGTCAGTCTTATGTTGCAGTCTTCTCCCTGTGGATTTCCTGGGGGGGTTATTCAATCAAATGCGTCAGAATTTATGAAACAATAGGACCAGTGTTGTTAAATCGGTCTGCATCTTCCACTGATGCATCCAGTGGGTTAAAATGTTCTATTTTCACAATGAGGCTACTGGTGTTCTTTGTGTTTATGGAAGTTTCTACTCGGAAAAAAAAAGAGCATCGGAAAGGTAGGTTTGAAAATGTCGGTATCATTTTTCACATACTTAATGTACCATTTTGTACACACAGGATTACTCAGCCTTTGGGGCAGAGCTCGGCGGATTTGCGACCCAGTGAATTACTCATATCAGCCGGTTTATCGCCGCTCCGCTGATTTGATATTGATGATTCTTGCCGGGGCGGGCGAAGACCTGAGTGCACATTGTGATGCGTCAAATGCCACATTCAAAACGTCATTTCGCAGACCAGAGCGTGTTTGTCTGCTGCGCCACGGACCTCAACACCCCCCCACCACCACCACCACCACCACTTCCCCTTACCTCATAGATGCCTTGAGAGGGCGGATCCGTTGCTCAGCGGTCACACATCTAGGTTAAATATATGGGCTGCCACGAACACACTGATGCACCACTTAATTCAATCAGCGGGTAGAGAGAAACACCCATGAACAAATACAACGAGCCCCCCCCCCGAGCTCAAAGCCTTTGCTTTGTCACCTCGGAAGCTTGTAAAGCCACGCGCTGCAGCGGCGACTCCTGTGGCAGACACCAGTGTTGTAACTGCGTGAACCATGGCACGGTGTTCAAAGCGGGCCCCGCAACATCTGAACTCCGAGGGTTCGGCACGGGAATGAGGTCGAGGGACCGACGGGGCCCGTCCCCCCCCCCCCAGCACCGGACCAGTGTGGAACCGAGCAGTGCCACGCTACTCGCTACGGTAGCAGCATTAGCCCGATTAGAGTCTCATGGACCTGCGGTCCAATTCAGTGCGTCAGGTTTCATATTCTGACTTTTGTTTTCTCTTTGATTCCCCGCCCCCCTTTTTTGTTGTTGTTTTTAATACAAATGCCTCGAACTGAGCTGAGGCTTAACAATGAGCGTCTGCAAAACTGCAGTAAAGAATGATAAAGTTCTAGTCTGTTAATTTACCTATTAACATCTGCTAAAAGTATTGTAGGAGAGGGAGTGGCAGGCATGTCTGCATGAAAAACAGATCTCTGCTGTCCCTAATTAGTCCTGAAACTTGTAAAATGGCTGAAGTTAAAGTGTTTCCTTAAAAAGCCTAATTTGGTTTGACAGAAAGAAATGAAGTTCATGTTGAGACCAATGAAGTAAACACCCTGCGTTATAATGTGGGTTTGATTTTTAAAAGGCTCAGACGGTCGATAAAACCGCTACGGCGTGGACAGATGAGGCTACGGCGGCCCTCCGCAGGCTGGCACGTGTTCGGAGACGCTCCCGCCCAGGAGAACCACATCAGTCTCTGGGACGGGGTGACGTCATGAGGCGGGAAAAAGCGTGCCGATGATGTGGGAATCGCGGAGACAGTTAAAAAAAAAAAAAAAAAAAAATATTCCCAAAACCAGAGGGGCCCTGGGGACGGACGGAGAGGCTTCACCGACGGCCAAAAATTAAAAGGTGGGAAATCTGGCACGGAGGGCTCCGCATCGACAACCCCGAGGGTATGTGGCAGGCAGTCCAGGCAATCACAGGCTGCAAAGTCAGGAAGGCCCCCCCCCCCCATGTGCGAGGTGTCGCTGCCAAATGAGCTCATGATGCATTTCACGCTCACTTGGATCTCCTCGCCCAGGAGTCTGCCTGCCAATGTCTGCGTCCACAGCGGATGTGAAGAAGATCCTGTTCGGAGCTGGATGCGATGTGAATGTTTTCCGGGACACAACAGCCTGCCGTGGTTCATCGCACGTCCCCATCCCAGTTGGAAAAAGCTCCGGAAATGCCGCCATTTTTTGATAAAAATTTAGGAAAGCTAAGTTCCTGTCAACTTTTTGTTTTATTTTTTAATAAACACATCTTAAACTTGGAAATGTTGCACAGTGGCTCAGGACTGGAGAGCTGTGCAGAGGGCGACTGACACCAGGGCATCGCTGATGCCCATCTACCGAGCGTCGGTGATTAAGGTGAATGTCCAGCTGAAACCACAAGAGGTGCAAATAAACCCCCGCCCCCACTCCTCCAACCCACCCCAGCCTGCAGCTGTCTGACAAGCGATGCAGAAGAATCATAAAAGCAGGAGGCCGCAAAAAAAACCCAGGTTCACTCTCAAACATTTGAATCAACTTTGAGATTTATTTATATTTAAATAATTTTTATTATTTTTTTAAGAAATCCGAACCAGATTCAGATACCGCCACCATTACCGCCGCCATTTTTTGATAAAAATTTAGGAAAGCTAAGTTCCTGTCAACTTTTTGTTTTGTTTTATTTTTTAATAAACACATGTTAAACTTGGAAATGTTGCACAGTGGCTCAGGACTGGAGAGCTGTGCAGAGGGCGGCTGATGCCCATCTACCGAGCGTCGGTGATTAAGGTGAATGTCCAGCTGAAACCACAAGAGAGGTGCAAATAAACCCCCACCCCTACTCCTCCAACCCACCCCAGCCTGCAGCTGTCTGACAAGCGATGCAGAAGAATCATAAAAGCAGGAGGCCGCAAAAAAACCCAGGGTCACTCCTAAAACATTCGAATCAACTTTGAGATTTATTTATATTTAAATAATTTTTATAATTTTTTTAAGAAATCTGAACCAGATTCAGATACAATATCAACTCTGACAGCTCCTCTATCACCGTGGTCTGGTCTTGTACAGGGACTCCGGCTCAAAATCGAGGCCTTCAGCCGTTTCTCTTGTCTGACTCGAGGACTTTTGAGTTCACCATCACAGAAAACCTTGTGGAATGAGAAGCTGGTTTGATGTGGATTCTTTATTCGTTTTCTTGGGGGGGGGGGATTTTCTGCTAAACACTATTTGAAACTTTTAGCAAATTCTCCAGAGCAGCGTGATTAGCGGGGTGATGGTTCCGGTCATGGTAGCGGCTGATTGCTGTGCCGCCCCGGATCGGGGTTATATAACGGAGCCGCCACGGCTCTTTATTCCCTCCCCTCCGTTTTTGGGGCATAAGGAACTATTTTCGCATCAGCTCGCCACGTTGCGATCGGTCGATACGATCCGTTTGATTCAGGTGAGCGGGGCGGAGCCGCAGCGAGACGTTACGGCAACATGGCGGCGAGAAAAAATACGTTTTAACGAAATCCCCCCCCCCCCTTCCCACGGAAAAAAAACCCCTATGAAAACACGAGGCGAGTGCGGGTTAGTCGCCACGCTGCCCCGCGTGTTTCCCGTGGTTAGCTTAAGCGAGCCGAGGACCCGCAGCATCCGAGGCGGATGGGTTAGTGTGACATTGGGGGAAGGTCACGCTGCTAGCGTTAGCACGGCCCGGCCCGAGGACGACGACCTCTCCCCCCCACACACACACACACACACACCCCTGCCGGTGAGATTAACAGGTGTCTGAGCCTGGGCGTCCTAACCGGACCACAGCAGATCTGACAAGAGTCGCCCCGCTCAATTTGTTCTGCTCGGGATTCCCGCAGTTCCCGGCGCGAAGACACCGGCGGGGCAGAGGACGAACTCTTCGCGGCAGCCGGGCTGACCACGGCCCGGACGCACGGCGGCGCTTCTGCCGGGACACCGAGCATGGCGGAGTGGTTCCTCGGCTTTTTTGGTTTTTGGTTTGTTTTTTTTTTTTTTTTTTTCTTGTTGATTTGGTTCGGTTTTGTTAACGAAAACATCACCGTGACCAAAAGAACCGGAAAAAAAAGAAAAAAAAGCCTCCCGTAGTTCGCTGGAAGCCGAAACAACGAACGATGAAGTACCGGAGGTTCCCCGCACTTAGGGTTAGACAAGACACCCCGCGCAGCGCAGGGGCGGGCTCGGCCTTATATACGCCGGCTGACGTCACGGACGTCCCGTAATGTATTGAAAAGGCCGCACGGGGAGGGGGGAAAGAAAAAACAAATAACAACAACAACAACAACGACAACGACAACAAAACAGAATCAACCGTCGTCATATCCGAAAAGAGAGGAACTTAAAATCCTAATCGCAGCAGAGATTGAACGGGATTCCCGGGAATTCGGGATCAGTTTTAACAGGGGTCTGAACGCGGCTCGTCAGTTGATTCGTTTCCAGAACAAGATCAACCTTTTGTTTGTGCCTTTGCTTCGTCAAGCTGTTAACACGTCCAGTGGTTCCCGCGACGTGTCATATATTGGGCGTTTTTGCGTCTCTTTGTGAATTCTTGAACGTGTTTTGGGTTGTTGTTTTTTTTTTTTTATGAGCACACATAAAGTATCTAATCAACCAGACTGTAAATATGGAGGAAGTATGGTTGGAGATGTTTCAATGCAGCTATAAAAACTCTGCAAACGGTTCAAGAACTTCGCCCTTAAAGCAAATGGGTTCGTGCATTTGCAACACAGAGCGTTTCTCGGCTGAAAAAATAAATAAAAGCCTTGGTGTGCTTTTGATTTTTGTATTAAAACGAAAGTCTGGGAATCAGTGGGTCTAGATCTTGGAAGGCAAAACAATGACATCCCGTAATGGCCCCGGCAACGCGATAACCTGATGCTTGTTATTTTCTGACAGATGCTTGGACCGGCGAGGCCTCGCGGCAGCGCGGGGAGTCAGCTGGAGGCGACGGTCATCCACCCCAGATGTGGCCCGTGAGCAGGGCGGTCCCGGGTGGACGACTAACCATCGACACCCTGCCAGACAACATGACAGGAGTGGTGGTGGGTGTTGCACCACCGTCTCTCTCGAGATTCTAATGGTTGTGTCATTTATTATGCATTTGGCTTTTTGTTGTTTCGCATTTGTTTTACTTGGAGTTAAACACTGCCCTCTTTTGGAAAGTAAATTTTTTCCTCCCCACCCAAACTCACTTGGAGGAGCATATGACAGCATAAGAATAAGTCATGTTCACAGTGAACTCCTGATGCCCGTATGACACACGCTCTCTGAACACATCACAGTTACAACCCTCTGATTCTCTGTTTGTTTGTTCCTGTTTTTTTTTTTTTCTGTCTGGAAGGAGGATTCCGGTAAATATTACACATGGCGTAGCTATGGCCCTGACGACCAGCGCACAAGGGAACTATGGGTAGACATGAGTGACGTCCAGCACGGACAAGTTAGGGTCCATGCCATCCTGTCAAATTCATACCAACAGGCTGTGGTGAGTCACATACACACGCACACACACACACACACACACACACACACACACACAAAAACATGCACCATCTTACTTTGTTTAATAGTTACGTGTATGAAAAAAAAAATTGGTCAGCTATTGTAATATTAGGATGAATACAAGCTGAAACCCACCACAGGTGGGGGGTATAGCTCAGTGGCAGAGCATTTGACTGCAGATCAAGAGGTCCCCAGTTCAACTCTGGGTGCCCCCTGTCATGTGAACCCCAGATAAATACCTCTGTTTTGATTTTTTTTGAAGTGATCTCCTATAGTTGGTCATGTATTACTATTTACGCTCGACTCTAAGCCGTTTTTTTGTACTCACATACAGAGAACACCAAAGAGCAGCACCTACACAAACCAAGTACGTAGTTACTGAATCTTTACTAATCAAAGGATAGAGAGTGTTTGCCTGCACACTTTTTGTCAGAGGGCCTAAAAATCTATACATTTTTATCACCTATATGGTCATTTATCAGGCCAAGCAAGGAGACGTCACCTCGGTGGAGCATCTGAACGAAGATCAAAACCTTCTCTAGTTCTATTCTGGGTGTCCCCAACATCTGATATCTACAACAGACAACAGTTCTCAATCATACTGTTGAATTTTCTCTTTTTATTGTCTTTGTACATATTTTGTATTCAAATTGTTATTTAGGCTTAAGCCACCAATAGGAAGCAGTAACCTTTACAGGGGGTGTACCTCAGTGGTCGAGCGTTTGATTGCACATGAAGTATATTTGTGTGTGATATGATGTTTACAGATGTGGGTTATCTAAGGTTTTGGAAAAACAGGAATTCTTTCTGTTCTTATGTGGCTGTTTGCAAAACTTGTTTAACAGCAAAACCTGTATTTCCTACATACTCGGTGCTGCACTGCAGTGCAGCTCTGCAGCAACTACAATCACGCAGCCGTTGTTTATTCGTCAAAGGAGAAAAACCTCAAAGCCAGAGTAGAATTCACTCTAAAACATACATATTTTTCGTCATTGGTATGTTCTTTGTAAGACATTTATGTTATTTATTCATATTGTCTCGAATATGAACAAGAAGTCTGTAAGGTGGATTCTAAGGGGGTATAGCTCAGTGGCAGAGCATTTGACTGCAGATCAAGAGGTCCCCAGTTCAACTCTGGGTGCCCCCTGTCATGTGCAAACATTTAAATCGAAACTTGGATAATCCTATGAAATCTAATCACAGATTTTAATGAAGCTAAGCAAGATAATCTGTGTTCAGACACATCACTGTGAAACAACGTGAAACGGGGAGCCAAAGTACAACACTGCGTCAACTGCAAGTACAGATACCTACCGATTCTGGATTTGTCGAGGGAGAAACGCCTGGAAACCTGCCCCTTCGCGTGAGCCGATACAAGGAAAGCGATGGGGATATGTCGGTACACGCCAGGAGTTACACAGGCCTGCCAGAGGCCGTCAGCGCCTGCCCAGTCTCAGCCTCTGCTATCAACACCTTGCATCTCCGCAGCACTAAAAACTACAGAAAGAGATCAGACACACTGAATTCTGTGGAGATGGAGCACGATGTCTCTGCGGCAAAACAACCATCGGGGTCACGCAGTCGGAGCAAAGGCTCTTCAATCAGATTAGGAGCGGGCCGAGACTGGAAGAGAGAATGTGCTTGCAGTTAGGGAAATGAAAAGTCAGATGTCTTTCGTTTATTCTGATACAGCTTAAGCTGCACTCAAGGGTAATCATCTTTATTAGTGGTTCCAGGAGGGTCTGTTGTCCCGTTTGCCCGCCAATCTCGAGACTGATAACATGGATTTCACGGTGTTGTGGATTTCCCTTATTTTTTCCTTTTTTTTCTTTTTTAATAGCAGAATTATGTTATAATTTGTTTTGGAAAGTTCACACCCAGGAACGTCAGTGACCTGCTCCCACATCGGCCAAGTTGTGTCTATGTTTTAACAAGATCATTGCGAAACACAGTGACATCAGACACGGACAAATGTTTGTCGAAGACTCACTCGTTGGAAGGCTGTAATGGATCCAGAGAAGAGGGGGTATAGCTCAGTGGTAGAGCATTTGACTGCAGATCAAGAGGTCTCCGGTTCAAATCCGGGTGCCCCCTCATCGGTGTGAAAAGAGATCATCCTTTAGATAAAACAAATTTGAAGGATTAAAACCAATTTCTTTGAAGGAAAATAAACAGCAATGTAAAACAACACTGAAGTCATTCAGTCCTCGCTTCATCTTGGTGACACCCATATATATTTCCGCTAAACAATGAGTTTGCTCTGTTGCGAAACACAAACTTGCTCTTTCTCAACAACTCAAACCCAGAGACTGTAAACTGAGTATGCAGTTCATTTGAAAACAACATATAAATCTATATCAAACCATCTCCTTCTCTCTGTCTGTCTCTATTTACTCTTTTTGCAGAGGGTTGCCCTGTCGTTTGACTTTCCATTTTACGGACATTACCTCAGGCAGATTACCATAGCAACGGGAGGTACATTTCATCTTTCTTTCCACAGATGTTCAAGTAGTGACCTTTCCAGCATATGTTCAGAGCGGAAAGGTGTTTTTGTTTTTTTTTGTTTTTTTGGTCCACAGTCCCACAGATGTCTTGAACGTTTTTTTCCATCTGCCCCCCCCTTTTTTTTCTTTTTTCAGGGTTTATCTTCACAGGGGACGTTATTCACCGTATGCTGACCACAACACAGTACATCGCCCCTCTCATGGCTAATTTTGACCCTGGCTACTCCAAGGACTCCAACGTGCAATACCTGGATAATGGTGAGGAATTCCCTGATGTTGTTGTTGTTGGGTTGTTTTTTCTTTTGTCGTTCGTTTTCCTCTGTTTGACTCCTGTTTGGCCTCCGCTGCTCCAACCCAGGTGAGGCGTTTGTGGTCCAGTGGGAACGGGTCAGACTCCACGGCAGAGAGTCGGAGGGAACCTTCACCTTTCAGGCTGCGCTTCACAAAACAGGAACCATCACGTTCAGCTACAGAGACGTGAGATACTCAACCTCTACCCCCTGCTCTTTGCAGCCTTACCTGTTCGCTTCACTTTTTTTTTTTTTATCACATTATGCATAAGTGTGTTCTTTTTTCTGTTTCTTTCCCAGATACCGCTGTCGTTAGATGTGATCGGTTCAGCTGAGCATCCGGTGAAGGTCGGCTTGTCTGATGCCTTCGTGGTCATGTCGCCCTCTTCTCAAACACTAGGTCAGCAATAGTGTCCTTTTAGAAGCAGTACTTCCATCTAAAAGACATGATTGGTCCTGAGAGGCCTTTGTGAGTCATGATTGATTTTAATCATCCTATAACGCCAAGGCCTCTCTGACACAGACGCCCGGCGGCGGATGATTTACGAGTACCACAGGGTCAGGGTGGATGCCACAAAGATCACCAGCTCCTCCGCCGTCGAGTTCACTGCGCTGCCCAGTAAGGGACCGACGGCCCGTATCAAATCGACAACAAGACGGTGAAAAGATTAACGCATATTTTTGCGCACCGACGCTCAGTCACTGAACCTCTTTTCTTGCCGGTCTCTCCCTCTGCTCCCCTCTGCTCAGCCTGCCTGCAACACGACAGCTGTGAGCTCTGCCTCTCATCCATCCAAACCTCTGGCTGTAGCTGGTGTCACGTGCTCCAGAGGTGAGTGATGCAGTCCTTCGGCGCCGGCGTTAAAGACATTAATGGCTTAAACGCCTTAGTGATGTACGGCCTCTTGCGTTTTAGGTGTTCGGATGGCATGGACAGGCACAGACAGGAATGGCTGAACTACGCTTGTTCAGAGGAGGTACCGCTGGACATCATGAATGAATTCCAGCTTCATTCGCCCTTTTTTTTTTTTTTGAGACCCTCACATCTACTTTACTCTCTGTGGGCAGAACAAAAATGCAACCTGTGAGGATTACACCAGGGGGGACAGCTCCACCGTTACCTCCGACATGCCGGAGGTCGAGGATGTGACCTTTTTGACCCCTCTACAAAAAGGCTGCGAGAGTGATGGTGAGGCTGAGCTAAATTTTTTTTGTTGTTGTTGGCACAATGTATAGTGCAATCTAATAAATGCGCTATTTCACCATTTTTCAACACAACTGCATATTTTGATGCCCAAAAAAATTGAATAAGTACTAAAGCGTCTCTTTTCTTCTTTTAGATGAAACCAAACATATCTTTAAGACAGGCGATGGTGAGTTAACATTCGTATGAGCCTTTATAATTAAGCTACATGGAGCCATTTCTAATCGTGCATATTTCATCTCCAATACAGATGTGAAGAAAGATTCTAAGACCAAGAGCGATGGCTGGGCTAATACGGGCGCGATAGCTGGCATAGCAGCTGCTCTCCTGTTAGTCTTGGCTCTGGTCCTCATAGCTCTTTACATCAACTACCATCCCACTGTGGCGTCGTCACTTTACCTCATTCAGGTGAGCACTGGATATGTCTG
The DNA here is from genome assembly GCA_016859345.1 of Istiophorus platypterus. NCBI lineage: Eukaryota > Metazoa > Chordata > Actinopteri > Istiophoriformes > Istiophoridae > Istiophorus > Istiophorus platypterus. Next base: position 5,267,253 of record CM029112.1, on the reverse strand, counting down.
ACACCGCCAACTCAAAACCAGCTGTTGTTGACTTGTGTCCTAATCAGACATTTTTTTTTCTCTGCTCGTTTTCTATTTTTTCTGTTTGTTGTTGTTGTGGTTGTTGTTGTTTTTTTTTAAGCGACGGAAGAACTACTGGCCTTCCTGGAAGTTTCAGAAGCAACAGTCCGGTTACACAGAAGTGGAAGGAGAAGGACGTGAGGCCGGACCGCACGTCGAGGCTGGGCCGTGTTGAAGCCACGGTCGGAAACTGCACTGGACTGATTCCTGGCTAACATTCAGACACATGCCCTCGTCCAAACATTCCCATTCCAAAGCCAGTTCAACTTTTGCGTTCGGTTAATGATTGTTGTTGTTTTTTTAAAGTGGTCTGTGCAAAAAGATGAAATTGCTGCCCCAGTTTGGGTGGATTATAGCTACCCATAGGTTGGATATCAAATGATTTCAATCGAAATTTTATGTCTCTGTTGGAATAAATGGTTGCATTTCACCCTCCTTTTTTTTAACAAACTTTATATAACTTGACTGCAAAGAACCACGAAAAGAACATGCCGCAGCTTTAGAGAAATTACCTCGGCGGTCCTGTTTTAACATCAAACAAAGGTAGACCTAGGTGTGCTTCGGTTTAATTTCCTGCCGTCTTTGATGGTGAAGTTGATCTTTTTTTTAAGTTCCACCTTTTTTCTTGCCGAAAAAAACAAACAAAAAAACAAAAACGCAACTTACCCCGCAGTTCCTGAGCAGCACACCAGCCTGCGAGGCTTATTTACACTTTGTGCTTTTTAAAATGTCGGGAATAATTTGATGTTGCACATGAAAAGGGCGCAAAATCAGGGAAACGTCACGACCGTAGGAGAGGAAATGTGCATACACTGTATAAGGGAGGTGGGAGGAGGTGGGAGGAGGTGGGTGGGGGCGCACACAGTACAGCCATTTAGTCAGCAGGTGTCATCCTAACCAAATGTATCACATGGACAAATCAAGTAGGACATGCAGTTAACGTGGCAGATGTGTAGAAATGTGATTTGAGATCACTGGTTTGGTAAAGCCCCCCCCCCCACACACACACACACACACACACACACAAAAAAGATGATTGCATGCGTTTGCTATGCAAGCACAGATGTGTCGAGGACAGACATGTTACACATGCACAAAAGGTTGATCTGGATTTCCTTGCAGTTGTGCAAAACTGTCGGTGTGTTGCCTCACTTGTGCTTGGGCCTCGGTTGAATGTGTGCAAAGCAGGAGCGACCTGGCTCATGCTCTTATATGATAATAATAATAATAATAATAATAATAATAATAATAATAATAATCAGATGTCTCTTTCAAGTGAAAAAAACAAAAACGTGCCTCCCACACTACCTCTTCCCCTTCTGCTCGGCCACGCGCATTTGAGGGAGAGAGAGAGAGAGAGAGAGAGAGAGGGAGAGAGAGAGAGGGAGGGGGAGAGAGAGAGAGAGAGAGAGAGGAGAGGAAGAGAGAGAGAGAGCGGCCGCGGGAGCGAGCCGGGCGCCGGGAGCGCGCTTTCCGTGTCTGTTAGGGGACTGACAGCCAGCTGTGCGGCTACAACGACAACAACCTCCTGGATTTGCCACATACAGCTAGATTAGCGTTGGTCTGCCACCGATCACAGCCGTGCGCCGCAGCTAGTTGTCGTTTTTTTATTTTAATTTTTATATATATATAAATATAAAATATATATATATATATTTCTCCTTTTTTTCCTCCTCCTCCTCGCATCGCACGGCCGCGACCGGTATCGTTGGCGGTTCTTTTTTTTTTTTTTTTTCTTCCTCTCCTCCTCCCCTCCGCGCTGAAACTAGCAAGACGAGCCTCCCTCCGACATGAATCCGCTGTGTAGCAGATGTAATCTAGTCGTTTACCCCACGGAAAAAGTCAACTGTCTGGACAAGGTAAGGGCGACGCGACGCCGTCTCCGTCTCTGTTCTCCGCCGTCACCCCGACAGCCCCGGCGGGCCTTTCCTCCTCTCCCGGCCCGGCTGAACTTACTCTCGTTCCCCTGTAATGACTCATTTCGCAGCGTTTTTGTTTTTGTTTTGTTTTGTTTTTTTGTTGGGGAGGGTGGTGTGTGTCTGTCTGTGTGTGTGTGTGTGTGTGTGTGTGTGGGGGGGTTCTTGTTCCTTTTCTTTTTTTTTTTGTGAATGAATTGAAACACCCCTACAGGACAGGTATTCCGCTAGCTAGTCGAGCTAACGGCTAGCTAGCGTCTGGGAGGCGTCGGCAACAAACAACGCGGACCAGAAAAGAAAGTTCAGCCCTTAACGCGGACGTTAGACTAATATAAGTAACTGGAGATTATATGTCTGCGTGTACATATACATTGTCAGGACACCGGCTTAAAGGCAGCTACGTTGCTTTACCCTAACGCGGCGCCCCCGACAGCCGAGGCTGGTCTGGGCCTGGCTGGCACCGCCGCTTTGAAGAAAAACCGATAACGACTCCGACCTTTTCCTCGGGAACGAAATAATAAATGAAGCAACGATTAAATACAACGTGTTCAGGGGGTCGAGAGCTTCGCCCCGACAGCCACCACACGCCCCGGGGCTCCCGGGCTCCTTCGTCGGGCTCGTTACAGCCCCATCACCGGGCGTTTTTTCGCTCTCTCTCTCTCTCTTTTCCTTCCCCCCGTGTCCGCCGCCGTTGAAGGAAGGAGCGGCGTGGACCGATGCCCGTGTCCGATTCGCTGGCTAATCCCGAGTCAGGGATGATTAGTCCCCAGTCAAAAGCGGCAGCTTAATCTCGGCCCGACGTGGTAATCTCATCAGTTTTACCCACGGGGCGACTCGGCCGAGGTCGCCGATTCGCACCGTTTTCGAGACGGAACCCCGGCGCTGCACGTCCCCGGGCCCGTGTCTCGATTGAGCCGTGGGAGGGTTAAAGGTGAACGTACTGGGTTTATTTAATGCAGCTGCAATACGTTAGGAGCTTAACTTTGCTAAGGAGATAAGGGCATACGTGCAACACACCTCAGTTGCAAGGTGGGTGGGGTCTGCCTTGCCAGACATACGAACAGCCATGTTTACATAGTTTTTTTTTCAGAGGCATGGCTTGGGGCAAGTAGATAATTTGTCTAATGGAGGTCTGAATGGCTATTGAAAATCAATCCCTGTCAAGACCTTTGCTTACCTGCCTGGGATTGACTGAAGAGGAATCTGGGGGGGAGAGAGAGAGAGAGAGAGCACACAAAGCACGTTATCTAGAGTACCATCAGGTTCAGAGCTGGATGCATTACTGCTCTGCTGCATGGATGTGTTCTTGAATGCACCATGACTAATGTTTTCCTAAAACTGCTCCGGGCCGTGATGGATTCGCCTCCAGAGCCCCTTCCCCTTCCTCTCCCTGCACAAGGGAGTCCGGTCGGCCCCCTGACGTTACGAGTCGCACACCGACACGTTTGGAGGGCGGGCTATCCACGAGGAAGAACCCAAATTGCCACGACACCCCCCCACCCCCCGATTGTACCTCGGAATCCGGCCCGTGGCTGAGTGCATACCGGCGGACAGGCACTCCCATAAAACGTGCTCTGTCATAGGCCCCCGCTGAGAGCACAGGAGAGGAGCCTGGCGTCTGTCTTTGCTGCCATTCCGCATCAGTGCTCACCCCTTCAGACATGCCAAAACACCCCCACCCCTTTTCCTTCTCAGTGGCACGCACACACATTCACAAACACACACACACACACACACACACACACACACACACACACACACACTGCCGTTCTCCTTAGTTTAAAGCCCAGCCCAGGTCACATTGGCCATGGGTTTTTCCATGTGCCATTCTGGCACAGGTGGAGGCAGAGAGAGTCAAAGGGGTTGTGCTGCGGCTGCATCGGTGCCCTCAGACGGTGATGAATACCTTTTTACCTGACAGTCCCCCCTCTAATATAATATCCCTCTGTAGAGGGGCCGAGCCACAGAAGCTTATTTGTTTGTCTGTCAGATGAATTCCAGTGTAGCAGGGCTGGGCCCGGTGGAGGGAGAAGGCAGCCGAGCATATGCTAAGGCAGGAAGTGAATTTTGGTTGAGGCTCTTGTTCACAGCGGTTTTTTGCCTTCTGACTTCGCTTTCCTCTTGACATCTAAAGTGCTTGTTGATAACAAGGCGTCCAGAGCTGCGTGTTTGACCAAAGTATCAGGCTCATATCTATCACAGTAGCTTTTTTTTTGTTACTTGATTCGAGGACAACTGTTGAGCAGCAGCCAGTAGAACTTGTAACAAGGAAGTAATGCGTTATTTTTATTAACTTCTGTATAAAAAGAAGAAAAAAAAGAAAAGTTCACATTTGGGTTAATATGGCATGACCTCGAGGAGTGAAATGATTTGCATGTGTTTCATTTTGAGATTAAGAACCATTTTCAGCACTCAGGAAGTGTGTATGTCGAAGATAGATTGAGAGATGTGTGCAGAGTGTTAAGGCTCGAAGCTCATCTCTCGCTCAAACACTCGTCCCCGCTGGAGTGTCTGTGTAATTACTATCTCTACGTGCTGTCTGCATTTCGTATGTCTGCATTACAGAGCCTGTTTCTTACTGCAGGTGAAGGGATACAGCCCTCACACATCACTATATATAACTTATTAATATTTAACAGTGACATGCATACATACATTAAGCCATGGATAATGAGCTACTATAGGAGGTTCCAGGGTAGTAAATCGGCTGCTATTTCAGTGAAAGTAGTATCTGAAATGTCTATAAATAATGTGAACTGACTTGCGTGGTTTGACAGTTTATCCTAAAACAACTAAGTATGTAGTATAAACACTTGCCGCTGGCTCTTGAACATGTGTTCTGACTCTTAAATATGTTAGCAACATCAAGACATTTTGATTAATTTTATAGATGGTATTGGCACGATTTTTAAAAATGGTTTATGTATTAATTTTTTATAACCCCCCCCCCCTTTCTGAGGTGAGACCTATTTGCTTGATTCAGATATAGCTTTTATGCAACAGGCTGTCTCCTACTAGGTTTCATAGTTGAGTCCCAGCCTTGCTCAAAACAAAATAGCCCTTTGGTAGAGAAGAACATCGAAAGAGGTATGGATGGACCAAAGCCAGCTGGGCGATGCCCTCCTTCTTAAGGGAATGTCAGTGTAGGCCTTTCACGTCGCCAGCTGACGAGAAAATGGCGCCATGTTTAAAGGACTGTGCCGCCTTGATTTTGTTTCCCGCCGTTGCACTCGTGGAATGAGCAACCGCTGCAGGGAATTTGATTACATATTAAAAGATCCTGCATAAACTTAGAAAGATTTGTGTTTTCTTTTAGTGATTTAGTTGAGTAGGCAGCAGTGGCAGCATGTCCAGGTTCACATGATCCCAAATGTTCTGACACAGCCGGCACTCGCAAACGCGTGTGTATCAATCAGATTTCATACGCCATTTGCCTCGCGCGCTGACGCATCTGACACACTCTGCAGCTCTGGGACTTTTTAAATTTTTTTTCCTCCCATCCATTTAAAAAAAAAAAAAAAAATTATTTAGCCAGCAAAATGTCCAGTGTGTAATTTGGCTTGAATGTGGGATTTCTGGTTACGATGTGAGCCTCAATTGTGCTGCTGCTTTTCAATCCCAGGAAATTGCAGGAAAATTGGGGTTAAGGGTCAGAATCTTACAGTACTCGAGTTCGGCAGCTCTGTACAGTCGGAACGAGAGCACATAAAAGATATGCAGCTTGTGCTCATATGCAGACAGTCATGTGAAATTTAAGGTAAAAAGAAGTGTTATTTGAACTGTTGTAGCTTGTAGAACATAATTCATGTATTTACTAAACTTCAAACAGTAAATATTTCAGCCTTCTGTAAATACAGTAATTCTGCAAGCACCAAACAGTCTAGTGCAAGTGTTACAATTTTAGATGCGGACCTTTTGCTTGCATTTACCCTCCCATGGTCGGGTGTGAATGCACCTCCTAAAACACCGATTTAAGAGGAACTTGTCAGCCGCCTTCGTTATATATTTAGCCAGATTATTCTGAGTGCTGATTCATGTCCTCCAGTTGCCACGAGAGGTGAGAAATCTGTCCAGCCACCACCAGTCACCTCCCTTTGGTGGTGACTCACAGTAACTCAACGCACATTACACCCAAGAGCACCTGAGGTGTTGGCGCCTAACAGGGGGAAGCCAGGTACTTCTCTTTTGTGCATTTTTGTTGTTTTTTTTAAATCAGAAAAAGGAACTAGTGCTCATGTTCTGTTTGCTTTCCAAATTTATTACTGCTTTATTTTTACCCCCACAAAAAGAAAAAAAATTAGACTCATCTTTTAAAATGAAATCCATAGAGAGGAGGCTCAGAGAACGGTTTTAACCATTGGTAACATGAGTAATGATGCTTTTTTTATAAAGTGAATTCACACAGATGGTTCGTGACGAGGCAGAAGCGTGTTGACATTTCACCTTTACTGGGTTTTTGAGTGTCTCGTTGCCGGGCCGGCGGTGTACGCGTGTTACTAAGTGCACATCTCATAGCCCGGAGCGGTTTGGAAAGTGTGTTAAGTGCATGCTCTGCTCTATCATAGTATGTCTGTCCCGATCGCCTGGAACAAAGCCCCCTTGGCCTGGGTAAAAATTAATGGCATCGAGTAGGCTAATAATTATACAGCTTGCTTTCAATGAGTTGGGGTTTCCGCTGTTAGCACCAGTCAGGTGTGGGCACTTTGTCTATAGGCATGTACTATCTTAACTAAGAATAACCTCACGTGCTCACAAATAGACAGAGTGAGCTACTATTATTGCCCAGTGTGCCCAGTGTATGTGTGGGGGGTGTTTTGTTTTGGTTTTTTGTAGTTGTTTTTTTTTTTTTTTTTAAACCACTAATGGCTTAAAAAAAACGTTAGAGTCAAAGAGCCATTGCAGCATCTTTGAAACCGTGGCCCTAATCAGCCCCTAAAGGCGGAAAACAAAGTGGCTTACGGTGAAGTTAATTGCTGCTGATTCGTCCGAGAGTTATGAGACATTTCATTGGGGGTCCCAGGGGACGTCCTTCAGTGTTATAAGGAGCTCAGTTCCTCTGAAGCTTAATGTGGTGATTACCGGAGGACTGGAGTGTTCAAATCCATTTAACACAGGTTATAGGTTGTGTAGATGCTATTTTCTTTTCTTTTTTTTTATCTAAATGTGGCATGATATTGTCAGAAGGCCTCAAATTAGTCAGTGTTGGAAAGAACACCAGCCAAGAGCTTTTAAATTTTTCTCCTCTGCAAAATCAATTGGTTGGTACCCAACCAATTTTAGAGCAGCGATGATTACTCGATTAACCGATCGACAGGAAATCTGCAGCTATCATAAAAATAATAAAATCGTTTTGAGTCATTGTTTTTTTGTTTTTTTTATAATAAGAGAAAAAAGGAAAAAAAAATCTCTGGTTGTTAGTCGTCAAATTTGTGTATTTGTTGGCTTCTTCAGTCTTCTGTTATAGCAAACATGAATATCTATGAGTTCTGAACTGTTGGTCGGAGAGAGCAAGGTGGGGTTTTTTTTTTGTGTTTTTTTGTTTTTTTGTTTTGTTTTAGCATCACAACTCTGCAGAAATAAAAAGTAAATTCCGCACCACTTTCTGATTAATCAGTCGTGCCACAAACCAGCAGAGTAATTGGTAATGATAAAAGGCAGGTCGCAGCACTATTTTCTGTCTGTAAAAATTCAAATGACAATGGTGGTGTGGTGACCGTGTCGCTGCGGTTAGTGGACCAGAGCGAGCCCCGTTCAGATTACAAACTAATGCTGACATTGGAAGTGCCCGACACAGCAGGCCCGCAGCATTTTAATGCCTTAAGCGCTTAATTGTCTCCTGTCAGTCAGTAGTTAGCATGGGAGGGCAGGATCGCGGTCAGGCTCTCGCCACCCCGTCCCTCTGTGTTGCGACGTGCGCGCGGACATGGTGTCTGGAGTCGTTTCGGCCTCCCACATAGCTGCCGGGTTTTTGTCTGGGCCGACCCGCCTTTGGTTCTCACTGCGTGCGTCACACGCGGAGACATACAACCTACATACAGTAATTCACACACACACACACACACACACACACACACACACACACTTGCTGACATGCAGGCATGGAGACGCACATATACACGTGCCCTTGAGCTGCTCTGATGCAGGGAGACAGTCCTGCTTTTCTTTTCTTTTTTTTTTTTTTTTTAAATTGGTGTTTTATTTCTAGGGCCCCGTCTCTGCAGTGTCCTCATTTTCCAGCTGATTGCCAGATCCCGCCTCAGCACCCAAGAGCCAGGTTTTCCTGGAGCCGGACAAGGCCAAGTGCAGGACGGCCTTTGTAACACACATTGGGGATGTTCCTCGCCTCCACGTCTCTTTTTGCCCCCCCCCCTTTTCCTCCTCGGCACTTTTCCGTCTCATCCTAGACTTAATCTCAGTCCCAGACCTGATGCGGTCCTTCCAGACACTGTATATTCAGACCGTGTCCAGCTTCAGAGGAGACAGGGCGGTGGTTCATGCCCGGCATTAGAATGTGACTCAAATGTGTCTCAAGTGACCACTTGCGATTATATTTCAACTCCCTGTGCATGTTTGATTTTTATCTGTGGCGAACTGCAACCGCTTCTGGGCTGAGGAAAAATAAAAGTGTACGTTCAGCTAGAGAATATGCCTGCAGTACCTAATTGCATACTGGATAGAGTTCACCAGGTTGTCCTATTAAGATATGAGGGCCATATTTAAGTTTTAATATTCACAGTATAGTGCAAATGCAGACACATCTCCTCCAAGTGAGGCCCTGACTGATCATATCCCTCTAAGTGTGTCCTTGGAGGCTTCGTTCCGCCATTTGTTCGTCCAAAAGGCGGTTTGAGGGCGTCTCTGTTAGCCAGAGAGGGTCGTGTTAATCACGCGAAGGTGGCAGGATGATGAGGGCCGTCCTGGAGGAATGTGGGTCAGCAGGTTGGGCGAGGTTTGGGAACACCACGCTAAACGGTTTAATTCAGCAGGCTTGCTCTCTGGAACGGACCCAAGGTCAATATTTTTTCTGGGGAAGTGTCAAAGTCCATGTTCCACTGATAGGCTAACTTTTCTCCTAAAAGCTTTTACATTTGTACTTATATTACACTTGCATTTGACCCAGTTTTGCAATTAATACATATCTGGAGAAATGAGGAGAAACTCAACTGTAGCAGTTGAGAATATCATACTGGGCAGCCGCTCTAGGAGTAAATGAACCAGACAGTACGCATGCAAAGATGGCAGCCACCACAGCTGCAAATCAGCTGAAGCTACAGGAAATGGAATCCGCCTGCAGTGTGCTGTTGTTTGTAAAGGGATTTGCTAGTGCAGTAGTCGCCACAACAATGGAGAGGAAGTGCAGTGGAAAGAGCAACATGATGTGTCCCTCTGCAACTCCCTCAGCACTTGATGGGGGCTGCAGTGGGATTAGGAGTTTGCATTCGAAAGACTTGGCCCCCACGTGTTTGGCTCCGGATCACAGCTCCGGCGAACAGAGCCCAGACTTGGGTTGTTTTTTTGTTTTGTTTTGTTTTGTTGTTGTTTTTTTGTTTTTTACTTTGAGCCTCCTCCTCTGTATACCTCAGTACAATATTGCTGGCCCACAGCTACAAACACCCATGTCAAACGTGCAAATATGCTCGCCTTATGTCGCGCCGCCCTGTGTGGTCTTTAGGAAGCCATGTTTTAGACCATTCATCAGTGGAAGGGAGGACGCCTGAAGTGATTTGCACATTGTGCTTTGTGTACGGCCATCGTTGCCATGCACGGCGCTGCCGTGACCGTGTCCCCCGTCCATCTGCAGCTTTCACGGGCCTCGGCAACCTCGTGATTTATAGCCAGCTGTGTATCAGTCCTCCAGCACATGCTACATTATCGAGTCTGCATCTCTGCACGCAGGGAAACGATGGATTTTCTCTGTCAGAATTCCCCGGTTCTCGTCCCGAGAAGACTGCGTGGGACTGGACTTGGACTGTGCACGTGCTCACGGGAGAAACATTAAGAGGGTGATGTCACTCTTTGATGCGTTTCTGTGGTTTTATCCCCCGTTTTGAAATTGTCTGCTCCGCGCTGTTTGTTTAAAAGATCAGTGTTTTGCGTGTGGGCAAATGGTGTAGAAAGTGATAAAATGAGAGGGATGGCGGAGCAGCCCGAGGCCATGTTAATAAGGACTCCGTCTTTCTTTTCCTCCCATTCTCTCCGTTTCTTTGCACTCCTCCCTCCATTTCCCTTGATGATAGCAGGAGCAGCAGGATCATTGCTTCACATGCTGGCGTTTTCTCTCTCTCTCTCTCTCTCTCTCTCTCTCTCTCTCTCTCTCTCTCTCTCTCTCTCTCTCTCTCTCTCTCTCTCTCTCTCTCTCGCCCACCCCTTGCCTGTTCGCTGCTCCCTTCCTCTTGCTCTCTCCAGCTCCTTCCCTTTCATGTTTCCTCCCCTCCATCCAGTCTTCTCCGATTCTTCCCCTCCCTCCATCCTTCTCTAAGCCCTCAGGTCGTGGATCAGCCCTTTGCCAGCGGAGAAAGGAAAGGAGGCGGGGGGGGGGGTGTTGATAGGGAGAAAGGGTAGCGGGGGAGATAGAGTAACGGCCTCTTGCGGAGATGGATGGACAAGCGACGGAGACTCGCAAGGCCTGCGGAGGCGAACAGGCCGACAGAAAAGCGAGTCAAAAGGCTGCTCTCAGACCAGGCACGGCCTCTTAGCCACCAACTGAAAACGTCCCCCGTTCACGTACATGTAGGAGATGAAGATTTTCACACGCACGACATCCAATATCATAATTTGTAAATGTGTCAGAAATTGACGCTACCACATTAAACGACAAAAAAGCGTAGACTGACAGATACTTTACAGCTCCTCCCTCTATAAACCATCGTGTTACCCTTCACACCATTAGCTCAAACTATAAATAGCAGCCATTCAGCAAAAGGGGAAGTTGGTTTCTTTGTAACTGCTCAATGCAAGCATACACAAACTGCAGCGCTCCACATTGCTTCACCTCTCTCTTTTTTTTTTTTTTTCTCCATACACACTCCCCACGGTCATTGCTCTTTCTATCTGCATCCAGCTCCTGTTCCATGCGAAAACCGCGAGAGAATAAAAAGCGGCGCCGGCCTTGCTCGTTCAATTAGCTTCTACCGTGCTCGGCGATGTTTGGGTGTTATCGTGTGTCCGTGTCTGGTGGGTTCTCTGCTTCTGGGGGAATTAAAGCTGAAGCAAATGCCCTCATATCTCCTCGTCCCTTAACAGTCTGTGTGCTCTCTCTTTTTTCTTTCTTTCTTTCTTTCTTTCTTTCTTTCTTTTTTTTTTGACAGTACTGGCATAAAGGATGCTTCAGCTGCGAGGTCTGCAAAATGACTCTAAACATGAAGAATTACAAAGGCTTCGAGAAGAGACCATACTGCAATGCGTAAGTTGTCCCTTACTCATCATTTTGTGTGTGGCAGTCCCTTTATTTTTTCTTTTTTTTTTTTTGTCCTAAACTTATCCAGCCTTCATCCAAAAGACACTGACAGCAGTGTTTAATTTGTCCAGGAACTGAAATAGGACTCTGTGTGTGTGTGTGTGTGCATGTTGCACCCCAACTACGGCCCCTCTTCTCCCTCCTCTGCTGTTTATCTGTGACTATTCCAGTCTCCCCTCCCTCCCTCCTTCTCAGTGAAGAGGCTTATATGTGATATGGGAAAGTGCCTCTGTCTCTCCTCCTCCTCCACCTCCTCCTCTGTGGGGAAGGGGTTGGGGGGGGGGGGGGCGTCATCAACAAAGGAAATTCCTGAAGTTCCTCTGCAGTGACACAGGCTCGGACCCACAGAAAACTAGCATGTCCACTCACGCTTCAGCACATACTCACACACTAAAGGCCCATCAGGAATCCGTGGAATCCCCCCCCCCCATTGCCTGCCATGATTTTCTGTCTGCCATGATTTTCTGCCTGCCATGATTTTCTCCCCCTCTCTGGTGTGTTTGCGAGAGTTAGAGTGAGCGCAAGCACCGGGAGGGAAAACAGAGACGAGCTGTTGCTTCATGTTCTGACAAGCATTTGCATTTTTACTGAAATGCCATTTTATTGCCAGGGGAAAATAAATCAAGAGACGTCATGCATGCGTTGTCATTCTCTACCCTAGTGGAAACTCTGTGGTAGTGGGCTAGCTTGCGGTCAGCTGTTTGCTATATCATTTGGTTCTTTTGATTATTACCAGGGGGAAGTCATTTTTCATTAAGCCTGGAGTAAAATAACATGAGGTTTTATTTAAAAAAATTTTTTTATAGTACATAAGGAAAAATTGTACTTTTTTTTTTCTGAAAGGAAAATGTTCAAAAGAAAATTTTATACTCTTTCCTGTACATGTGCTACTGGTGGGGCCTAAAAGCCACAGACATAAACAGGTACAGCACAGGTGTTTGCAGCTAGTTTACACCCTACATCAAACAGGGTGTGACTGATTCCAAACATCACCGTGAACCCCAGTTGCTTCCCTTTTTTGCCTTTTTCCTGGCTCTGTATTTTCATGAAATAGAGACAAACCACTCAGGGGGGAAAAAAACCTGCACATTTTTCTCTCTCAAGTTAGAGCATTTCCAGCTCCACGCAGAGGTCGCGTTTTAGCCTGAGAAAATAAAACGAAATAGAAAACTATCGCTCTGTGGATCCGATAGGCAAAACGCCATATGTTCATGTAAATAGTTTCCAGGTTAAACAAATGTGTCTGTATGTTCCTGGAGCGCACCCAAGTTACGGGTGAGCGCACATCTGTCCTCGCAACGTAAGCTGGGGACGAAAAAAAAAAATATCACGCATTGATTTGAAAATCACGGATTAATAAATAGCCATGGCAGTGTGATGTGGAGCCAGCATACACAACAACAGCACCACAAACCGAATGGTATTAATTTTATTACTCACGACTGTTCTTTTCCAACTGTCATGTCAAAGCAACTTCATGAAAGAAAACAATCACTGCTCTATTTAGATGTTGCTGCACATGGCCTCACGCCCATGGTGCACCCACGCAGGCGTTGACTGTTGCCCTTTCGTGCACCTGTTAGACCAATTTTTAATTCCAGTAAAGTATGAGGTTCGGCGACCGCGGCGCATTCTCGGCATAGCTCTGCTCAACCTCAGCGCGAGCAGAGGTCTAATTAGCCATAGCAAGTGAAAACCTAATTATAAGCTTCGTACGAGATAATGGAATATAACGATTTCTTATAAAATGTTCCTGTTAGTAGTGAACACGGGTCTCTTGAGAGCCGCTCTCCTGGCTTAACGTCTCACCAGGTGTCCCTCGGCCGCCACCTCTGCTCGCACGGCGGCGGCCGCTTCTTCTTCTGCCGCCCCTGCTCCCGGCGCCCCCCCCCGGCACCGTGTGCCAGCGGGAGCAGGGCCCTTCGGAGCCTGTTTATTATGCCTCTTCCCGTTTGTTTTTAAACAAGCCTCGTCCGAGTAAACATCATCAGAGGAAGAGCCTCCCTCCTCCAGGACAGGAATGCAGGCTACGCTCTCTGTTATTATTCCGTGGGATAACTACTTTATCATTACTCCTCTATATTTGTCCTTAAGTAATTGATATAGGAGTTGTTTGTTTTCGCTGTATTCCCACCCGCCTTTTCCTTGAGAGTCCCATCCCCTGATTAGATGCTAGAGTCGCAGAGGGGGATTGTGGGAGATTTAGGAGGGGAGATAAGTAGACAGAAAAAAATCCTCATTTCCCCTGCAGACTGTGGGAGCCACTGGCGGGACAATGCCTCAAACGGCCGACGGGCTGCTGTTAATTCGGGCATCAGTGTGGGTGTTATTAAAACGCGTCATTTACAGAGCCAGCCTGTTTCCCTCCATATAACGCCAGCCTGAATCACGTTGGAGGTCATTTTGTTAATGCCTTGTTAATGAGTAACCAGCCAAGATAAAAATAAATAAAATGTGTTGCTCTTTCTCATTAGAGGCTGACTAGCAGAGGCCTGGTCAGCAACACGTTAAATGAACTCTGATATATGAGCTTTGCTGTGTACTGGATTCTGCCAGTCATGTACAGCCGCCGTCTCTTTTCCCTGCTGCCCTTGTTTACCGCTTCCTTCTATCAACTACTGCTCCTCTGCTGTGAGGTGTGTGCATAAGAAGACACTTGTGTCAAGATCTTCAATGTCACCTGCTCCTCAGTCAGGCACTGAGGTTGAAGCGTTGTTGTTGTTGTTGTTGTTGTTGTTGTTGTTGTGTTTCTTTTTTTGTTGTTGTTTTTTTTTTCCAACCCTGAATGACACATTACGACCTTTCCGGGTGTTTACAGGGTCAAGCCGCCATCGACTCCAGATCCAGCAATGCAAAAAGACTTCTCCTGCACAGTAGGCAGCTTGTGTGTGATAACACATGTGTGGCCCCCTCACTCCTGAGGCCCTGCCTCCCCCCTGGTTTTTGATCACCCCCTCTCAAGCGTTCACTGGGCTAACCGAGTTTGTGCATGTGTCACTCACTTCCGTCCGCGACTTATTACCTCGATATACAACCTGACGGATGAACACACGTGTGAATCATTCATACTTTCCAAACCGGGAAGCATGAATAAACATTACAAGATTCCCACTAAGTCACCGAGCTCATATCTGCAACCCAGTTGTGTATTTGTTTAGCAATTTACCGATCCACAAGCGCAAGGTTTCTAATAACAGATTAAAGATGACAGCAACGCCGTTGACACAGAGGCGAGGCGGTTGGTTGGTTTGGAGCCGAACACCCTCTGCCTCAGACAAACTGGGGTTTTCAAGCACTGTGATGCTTCTGTGAAAGGAAGTGTGTTCCACCGCAGACCAGACACACCCAACTCAAGACAAAAATGATCGTATATTACTAGTTTCTTAGCTTTGATCAAGGGACTTCTACCAAAAAAAGAGAAAAAAGATTCTGTTGTCAGCCCCCAATTAATTAGCCTTAGGAAGGGTCCACAGTAACATTTCCATTAGGCTAAGAGTCAGGGAACATTACTGATTAATGGAGATAGAGAATATTTTGACTCTGCCCTGCCCTGACTCTGGGGAAAAAAAAATACAAATTTACATTTATATTGTCAAGTATTGTAGACTTTAAGCCACAAAGCCTCGTCTTAGCCCTACTTTGCACATTTATTTAAGACGTAACGGAAAATTATAGATGTTTTGGTTCAGATGTGGAAGAGGGTGCTTGGATATAACGAATAAATGAAAAAGACAAGGTGATGTGTCTACATAGGAAACCTCCCTTTGCGTCTATGAATATATATCTCACAACAATGAAAGAGTAGCTCCATTTGCATGGTTTGATTGCCACATACGCCGCCCGGCCCGGGCTCAACGGCCAGCGTAGATAAGTGCAACGTCTGAATAGCTCAGATATCTGCTGTCCCAGGCAAATGATGCGCTGGCCATTGTGAAAGCCCGCGTGCGCATTGGGTAGGATGCTAGCAGGGGTCGAGTGCCTTGGTTTGCTGCGTATCGCGCCGGCTCGTGTCAACTTCTACTCTCGTTCACAGATAACTCCATTCATGCGCTGGCTCCCACTGTTTCAAATTATGGTCGGGTTTCTTCAAAGTGCCTCAAATCTTTTTATTTCTTTTCTTTTTTTTTTCATGTAAAATATGCCAACCACAACCCTTTGTGGATTTATTTATTTATCTATCTATTTATTTATTTTTTAACATCCCATGATCACATTAGGGACAAATGCTAATTCAGTTTGTTTGCCATGTTGCTAAGGAAGTGGTAAGCATATTGCCCAAATGGGGTTACCCAGAGGCATGGATATCTTTTTTTTTTTTTTTTTTTTTTTTGAGGTCACCCGGTGCCCCGAGGCAGGCTGGGAACTGCAGTCCATATGAGCTGTTAGATAAGCTGTGAGGGCTCTTCCTCTCCTGCTGGATTTGAGCCGTGTGGGTTTTTTTTTTCCTTTTCACTGCCTTAAGGACCATGCTGAACTGGCAGGCACCATTATTTGCAGACCTCAAAGCTACTTTGTACACAGAAACCTCTAGTGTATAAAAACACCGGCTTATGCTTTGCACGCACAAACCTTTGACAGCTTTTATTTTTTTGCCTGTTTGTTTTTTTTGGGCAATCAATAAGGAAGCGATGAATGAATTGGCCTTTGGAGCGACGCTCGGCGTGCTGCATGCATCTGCGTCAAGGACGCACTTTCATGCCTGATTGTGTACATTTTATGTTTCGTCTCGGGCCAAGAGTTTTCTCCTGAACGGTGGGAGGTCGGGTTGGTTAGGGGTCCGCGGCTGTCACGGAAATTTCCAGAATCCATTCAGAAAAGAGACTCGCCTTCATGCTCCGCTGAAGGGGGGCTGCCCATGACATCATTTGCACTCGCACACTGTCTTTTTGACCCTGTTGCTGTGTCTGTTGCTTGCTGTTTCTCTTCCTGTTATCCCCTATAGGGCCCTGCCCATGGGTGTGTGAATGTGTGAGTGTATGTTGGTGTCTGTGAATGTGTAGGTTGGTGTGCGCGTATATTTGTGTGTGTGCCTGTGCTTTGCTAGCTCGGAAAGATTTTTCCACACCTGCTATCACTCGCCTCCAAAACTCTGCAACCTTGAGGTCCCTCCACCACAGCCCCTGCCTGCACTTCCTCTTTTTCAGACTACCTTGGCTCCCACTGACCGAGCATTGTGTGTTATACTGACATGCCTTTTGTCTACAGGGGCTCCTAACTCAACCTCAGGACCACCTTGAATAACAAATGGCCCCACTGTGGGCCCACAGACTGCACACTGCTTGAGTTATGCTTTTTTTTCTCTCTCTCTCTTAAAGTCTACGCTTGGGCGTCACACTGGGAGTCTGAGTAAAAGCTGGCATCTGCCTCTTTGTGTGTTTACTGTGTACTGACGTTCTCTGCTGTTTTTGTTTTTGTTTTTTTCCTGTTTATTTTACAGACACTACCCCAAGACAAACTTCACCTGTGTGGCTGACACTCCAGAGAACCTCCGCCTCAAACAGCAGAGCAAGATGCAGAGCCAGGTAACTCTTTGTGCCAGTAGCTTATGTAGAAGTCGCTAAACAAAACTCTGGATGTGAAACGCACAATACACACACTGAGACACACACAGTTTTTGTTCACCTCTCGCCACCGTTCCACAAAAGGAGGCAATAAAAAGATATGCTTGATTTGAAAAACCTGACTTTTGTTGACCCTAAAAATTGATTTTGGACTAAGTACTTTCACAAAGCCAACTTTCAGATAACATAATCAGTCTAATTCAGACCTCATTTGAACATTCAAGATAACCGCATGCTCACGGCTTTAAAACACACCTGACAAGTCAGGCATGAAATTGATTCACAATGGACAAGGGAGAGACTTGGAGAGGGCTGGGAGCTTCCATGGCAATGCAATATCATGATAAATAAAATATAGAGACAAAAAGCTCTTGCCAAGGAAAAAGGGAAACATGTCCTGGCCATGTGGTACACAGCCTCAGAGAGGAGCAGTACTAAGACAAGAATATTGCTTCGTCTGTTTCAGAGGGGCAATGTCTCAAGTCTTTCCGTCGTCTGATAGAAATGCACTAAAATACTAGCTCGCCTTAAATGTTATTACGAAGTAGGGCAGTTTGGAACTATCAACCTGGTCCTTGCTAAAACCAGTTTCACAACACTTTCATTTCCTTTTATCACTAGTAAAAACACAGTACTTGTTACAAAAGAAAGGTATTACAGCATTAATGCCCTAAACACTGTATATAAGCCCATTTACCATTTTGGCTGGACCACAGGGCCAGCGCTGTGAAAGCGAATGTCACTGACTGAGAGAGTTGCACGATTGTTTAGCCAGTTGAGATGTTGGAGTTTCCCCGTTGGCCGTTGCTCTTTCAAAACAAAACAAGCTTTTTCTCAGATTAATCATTTTATAAGTAACTATTGACAAAATCGCAACATAGCCGTTGTCTTTAACTGATGATTTTTATTTTTTTAATTCAATTAAAAAAAAAAAAAAAAAATTATTTATTTTTCAGATGATGCCACGGTTTATAAAATCAGGATTTTAGCAGTTGCAGAGCAGCGGCTACAGAAAAACATGTAACCGAGAACAGCTTTACTGGGAATTCAGCTGCATTAAATTACTATATATGTGAGCACAGACGGTAAAAGATAAAGGGTGGTCCAGCAATATACGAGGTTTCGACCCAGTCTTGTTGGTTTAAATAGACATCCGGAGAAAGCACAGATGAGCACAGTTTCAGTCGGGCATTGTAATTCTGCCTGGTTATTCTGGGGAAAAAATGGTATGTTTTCTGTAGTAACTAAGCTTGACTGTTTCGTTAGAACGTTTTCGTGGAAACCAAATTATTATAGTGTAAGAATCCTTGTTTAACCACTGCGCTTACTTTTCTAGAACAACCTTCCTGTTTGGCTCCACTGCTCCTACCAGATTGAATGTATATGGCTGTCATTTATTATGCCTTTTATGCCAACTGGATTATAGCCCCCATAAATCTTGTGCTTTTTATACCACAGCACGTTGGCTCATAATGCAGTGCCACTGAGGCCACTTCTGATGTACTATTCATCATTTTTGTTGCTGTACTTTTTTTTTTTTTTTTAGCACAGTGCCACCCAAGTTCACGACAGTTGATCCTCCCAAATAATCTGTTGTTTCTGGGTTTTTGTTTTTTTTTCTCCGAATAGTCACCAATCTAGATCTGATATGTAACCAAAGAAAACATCACTAAAGCTGTTACTGCTGAGGCTAAAATAACAAAGGCCCAAATATAATCCAAGACGCAAAAAAAACTCATCAGACCAAAATATCTATCTGAACTGGGTCATGTGTTATTGCCTTCATAAAGATGGCTCTGAGAGAGATTTATACTCACCAGCAGACTTTTAACTATGTTTTCCCTTTGTAGTTGCCTGTAGTTAGCAGAAGAATAACAAATCACAGACATGGTAGAGTGGGTATAAAAATTTTTATGTATGGTGGCAAAACAGTGCCAGACAGTCGTCAACTTTTAAGGCTGCCGTGAGGTTTCACTTCTCTTATTCGTGCAACCATGCCTGACGTGTCCTTGGTTGTCTAGGAACTTGTCTTCCAATGTGATCAAGGAAATAACCTAGGAAAATAAAATCAGGAAAGCAACACCACACAAAATAAAATGCCAGTTTAGTGGAAAAGCCCCTTCAAATTCAGTCCTCATTAGTCCCAAACACTCAGGACGGGTAATAGGGAAAGGATCCATGGGGGGAAAGCTGAAGGAGAAGCCTGTTTTCTCAGCATGCAGCAGAGGGGAGAGTGTGTTGTCCGGAGGGTGGGCAAGGCTTAATCAGAGGAGGCGCTTTGGTCGTCTTATCCGAGTGTCAGTGTCAAGCACTACATGTTGGGGGGGGGGTGGTAGTGGTCATACGGGGAGGGAGATAACTAAAGGGATTGAGTGACAGATGGTGTTTTTCTACATGGATTGTGGATCCTAACACCCCCCCCCCCCAAACTCACCAACACCCGAGAGACAGTGATTATACTTACAGTTGTTCATAAACAGTAGACTAAGAATGAGCTTATAATACACAAAAGGCGCTTGTGTGACACAAAAGATTTACATGATCGTGAATAAAGAGCATTGTGGGACAGTTTCTATTATTTCTCTGTAAGGACAATAGTCAAGAGCAGGAAGCTATGATTTTTACAGATACTGAAAGCTTTTAAAGGAAGTAGGTCTAAAATGATTTACGATCAGAAAGTCCTAATCAACAAAATGACACTAGTTAAAAGTGAGCTGATTCCTCTCTTTGGGGCTGTAGCTAATGATTTAAAAAAAAATATATATATCATTTAATTATCATTTTATTTAGTGATAACGACTTACTGTAATCTACCACAGCTAAAGGAGATGTATTTCAATTGCTTGTTTTGATCTAAAACCTAAACATGTTCAGTCTATTGTCATATACACTGCGACAAACAAACCATCTCATCCTCAAATTTGAGAAGCTGGAGCCAGCGTATGTTTGGCAGTTTTGTTTGAAAAATGTGTAAAATGATTGAATCTCTCTGAATAGATCTGAGTATTCTTTTGGTGACAGTGCAGGAAAAAGTGGCGTCAAACAGCAGAAAAAGCTGCTGAATCGTGCTTCAAGTAACCAGACTCCCTTAAGGAAAATATCTTTTTTAAAGAACTTCCTCTAAAACTACAGAATAGTTGAGCTGCAAATGGTATTTTAAAATAGAATTCTATTTTTTTCAACCCGTTTTACTGTGTTGTTAAATTTCAAATAGATTTCATATGGTGTTGCTGTGCTGTGCAGTTTGTTTAGTGTGTGGCATTAGGGAAGTGTAGGGAAGTTGAAAGTGTTGGCTGAGAACTGTGTCCATCTAACCCCTCGTTGCCGCTGCCACAGTGTTGCTACGGGAACCCTATTGCTATGGTAGCAGGGTTTAGGTTTGTCACACCTCATTACAAGACTTTGCAGGGGGAAAACAGAAAGAAACAAGATGGAGAGAAAGAAATAAAGAAGCTGGAGAGAGATCAAATTTGGGAGGAGGAGAGGGAGAACAATGAGGTGCACATGAACGGGGGGGGGGGGCAGGGACAGGAAGGCACCAATGCAGAGAGAAGGAGGAGTGCAGGGTGAAAAAGGAAGAGATAAAACTGAAATCCCCAGAGGAAGGAAAGCTGGAGGAATGCAAATGCTAGCAGAGAGAAAAGATTATAATGGGGAAGAGCTCGAGCTCCACGGGACGACTGCGTCTAGTGCCGTCGAGGCAGTAAAATATGAATGAACGAAGAAATAAGCAGAGAGTGACGGGAGTGTGGGTGGGGAAAGAAAGCAGACGCGTGATTGGATGAGAAGAAGCTGTTGCATAGACCCAAAAAAGACAAAGGAGATGGACTGAGAAACAAAAATAAGAGGGAGGGGTCATATGTTGACTAATGGGAGCAGGGTGAGAATGAAGGACAAAGATGGGTCGAGGCCACATTAATCTTCTCCATGACTTATCTTTGTGCACAGGCATGTATAATTTCCCCCAGAATGAGGATCATCTATACTTTCCACTCGGTCTCTTAGTGGATGTCGCATCGCACACACACACACACACACACACACACACACACCCACCATCATCATCTTCAGCTATGAATCATAGCCATGTCACGTCATCACAAGGCGTTGGGAGATGAGAGGAGGATCGGTCAGCACTCTGTTTCGCAGCGTCAGACATTATGTGGACGTTGTGGGTGAGGAGGATGGAGGGGATTGGAGCTTTGTTTTACCAAGTGTTGGGCAGGCTCCTTTTCTAGGAGGAGGGCAGGAAGCCGGTGCCACAATGGAGGCAGGAATAAGGAGTTGGTTCGGGGGGGGGGTTAAGTGATTTGTTATCGTTGAAATGTCAGGGCCTGTGCCGAGAAGAGCCGATGGACAGGAGCCAGGATGTGTGGCTGCTCCGTCGGCTTAAAAATAAGGAGCCGTACCTGACTTTCTGTTTCAGGTTAGCAGGGTGGTGTGTGTGTGTGTGTGTGTGTGTGTGTGTGTGTGTGTGTGTGTGTGTGTGTGTGTTTGAGGGGGTTTTTAGTTCTCAAGATTAGCCACGGGGCAGCAGCAGTGGGGGGGGGGGGGGGGGCTCCATGCATTGTAGCCACTGATACTCATCTGACGAGGCATGGGCTGGACATTTCCTCCTCTGCCCTCAGGGCCAGGACAGGGTGGGAAGGCTGGAAAAACACACACAGACAAACACACACTCATTCACTCACTCACTCACTCGCTCTCTTTGTCATACACTACCTTCTGATTCTGACCATATATGGTTGCTGCCATGTCCTGTATGTAAAGCCTTCACTCCCCAGCAAACAGGAAGCAAACATCACCACAGAAGACATGGCAATATACATACGGACAAAATTTACTTTGCTGCACATAACACACACACTTAAACTCATAACGCTGACCTCCGTCATAGTTTATGCCTAAGAAAACACTTGTTTCAGCCTGGGAACTTCAAAACTTTATGGTTTGCTGAGTAGAAATGCTGTTTGTTTGTTTTTTGTTTTTTGTTTTCTCAGAAAATGGGGAAATACCAGTATTGCAACAATGTTACAACATATCAGTTGCTGCTAATTTTGCTAGGGCTGGACTGATAAAGCCGCCTCACTAATACTTACAAAAAAATACCAAATAAGGTTTGAGGTTGTTCAGAAACAGTGCTGTGTTTTGCTGAACTGAGTTTGATTTGGTGACTGTGACGGGCTGAGGTGTAGTTTCTACCCAGAAGCTCCTACAAACAAATATCTTAGAAACACTAAAAGCTAGATGAATATGGAGGAAAACATGGTTTCATTTCAGTTTCCTTTCCTTACATTGAATAGCACCTGTTCATTTCTGCCTCCTTTAGGTGAGATAAGTTTGATTTGACAACTATATTGCATGGAGACTGATAGTTTGATTTTTGCACGTGTAAAATGTCCCGGTTAGTAGATATCTCGGTTACAGTTATTGAATAAATTAAATCTAAGACTCATATTAATTTTATGTTCCTGTGTTTTTAGAAAGTCACCAGCAAACAGCCTATGTATATCATCTGATTTATAATTTTTATTTATTTATTCATTTTTAAAGGTTGATACCAAGTTTGTTGTATTATCATCGAACATCTGCCTATAGAGAGAAATACAGGGAAATGGTGATAAAATTATTATAGTAGCATTGTAAATTTCATTAAAATACAGGCTAAAATTATATGGTATTCCTCGGTCAAAAAAAAAAAATTAAAACATTAACAGAATGTCAATTTCAGAGACATATTGGAATTTTCATGTTCATTTCCTAATGGTGTCAAGCTGCAGTAAAGTCAAAGGTAAAACCATTTTCCTGCTCCTATAAAAAGTATTTTATTAGGCCATTGAAAGCTCGGGACTGATCCATTTGCTAGGCCATTTTTAAGTACCTACAAGGCTGACACCAATTCCACAGACACTATAGATTAAAATATATATATATATTATTTTAAAGAAATGGAAATGATTCTATAATTATTTCAAGTAAGCAGATCTGTCTGTTATCTCATCTCTAAGTTGGGAGAATCTAGGTCAGAATATTTATAAAAAAAATAATCATTTGCATTTGCTGGAATTTCCTTGTTGACTCAAACAGATGCATTGAAATGCTTTGTCTGGCTATGAAATACATATCATTCAAAAAATTTGCTCATTCAACGTGTGTTATCCGCCTTGCGTAATTTTTAACCTTCTCTTTGTTTCCGACATGATTGTGTTTGTTCTGCAGGTCCTCTACAGGGAGGATTTTGAGAAGAATAAAGGAAAAGGTTTCAGCGTGGTCGCAGACACGCCAGAGCTGCAGAGAATTAAGAAAACGCAGGATCAAATCAGCAATGTGAGTGTCGGCAACACGGTCACCAAACGGATCAGCCCTCATGGCACGTGTCCGTTTACTACGCTGAATCATAACAGAGCAGCTGTAAATGCACAGTATTTTGACAAAGATTAAAACATCCAAAGCTCTTTCAGTGCTGTGCCCCCCCCCAGTGTGGAACCAGTCTGGTATGACTTAATTAGTATATGATTATTCACTCTCTTAAACTCTTTAGCACATCTGGTGGATAGTTTAATCTGATGTTAGAGCTGTTATCAGGACTAGATAAAATTCTCAAGTAGAAGACACCGGAACTCTTAAGAGAGATGCTCTTTTTTTTTTTTTTGTAACGGAGTTTATCATTTCTTTTACTTTACTGGCTGCAGCACCTCTATCTCAGGCCTCATATCTCCACTAGATTAGGATTTCAAGTTTTAACACATTTTGCATGACGTTTTTGTTTTTTTAAGTATCTTTCATCTTCACACTTAGTCACTGATACCAGTAAAATGTCAGGCTTCCTCTCGTCACCCTGCTCCTCATTTGTATTAATGGAATTCACCTCGAACCACTTCCCACATGGAGCAATCTCCTCCACTCTCCTCCCCTCCTCTTTCCCCCAGCTCCTGCAATTGATTTGCCATTTCTCTGTAAATACAGAACAGCGATGTAGAAATGCACTCGGTGTTTACCTTGTGTCCCCCGGCCTGCTTAAGTCAGCTGTAAAGGCCTTTATTTCCATATGAAACGTGCGCGCCCAAAACACAAAAACCATAGGTTGTTACACGTAACCGGCTCTGCACCGGCCTGGCTAATGACATAATTAGCATGGAGGCTGATGGGTAATTACGGCCCTCGTACGATGAAAGACCTTGCGTGACTGAGATCAAGGAAGTTTGGAAGACGGAGAAAGATACACATATATTACATGTATTTATGGCTGCGCACTCGCAGGCCACATCAAGCCAACAAGTGCATTGTGGCGGGGGATGGATTTTTGGGCGCATCGTGGAGTGTTTTTCAGCCGCGCTGATAAACACGACATCTGCTTGCAATCAGCGCGTCAGTCACAGCCAATCATGAGGGAACCACTCCAGATGAGCACTACATCTTTCTCGCTTTTCGTTCTCCCCCCTGGACACCAAGAAACAAACCGGTTTATTCAGGGCCCGCCCCCGCCCTCCCCAGAGTGTCACCAACGTGAGGCCTTTCATCCACCTCTGCTCGTTTTTTTTTTTTTTTTTTTCGTTTTTTTCTCCAGTCTCTGCTCTCTGGTCCACTCACTTCCATTTACCGTCACCTTCTTCTTGTCAAGCAGCAAAAAAAGAAGTTTGTGTGTATGTGTGTGTGTGTGTGGGGGGGGGGGGTAGTAGGTTGGCAGCAGCCTGGGCAGTTCCTGTAAATACAAGCACACACTATCTGTTCCTGTTTAACCCACTCCTTCAAAATTAAATGGAAAAAAATAATCTCTCTCACACACTCTAATTTAGCATATTGTACTTGAGAGCAGCCACTATGTTCTCTCAGTCGCTGGCTTCACTGTCCCTGCACAAACACTCCGTCCAGCCTGCGGTCGCCGCCGGGCACAGTGGGCTCTTTGAGCGGCGACAGAATCAGGGTTGTGATTCCCAACAGATGCGCTGTGAGTCAGGCTGTTATCAGCCTGGTAATAAGGGCGGGGGGGGGTTATTTAGTGTAGTCATAGAGCAGACACTCTTTCAGTTTCCTCAGCGTGGCCCCTGTTTCAAGTTGTAACACTGAATGGTGCCTTTGTCTGATAAAGGCTGCAGGCTGATTTTGAACACTTTGTACCTGAAGTTTTTGTGACTGACTTACAGATTCAAAAAGCTCCTGTTAGAAACTTGACTTACAATGATATATTAGTAGTATAAAAGATTTAAGTCCATTGTGCTTAGTCATATGACTCCCCCGCCCCCTCCCCCTCTCGGTATTTCCTCCTTAAAAACTCGCTGGCTCATCCTCACCCCCGAAACGTTCAGGCTTCTGGTTGGTTCCCCTTATTTTTTTTTTGTTTTATATTTTTTCTAACTTCACCTGTGCTTCCTGGTGTGTCAGTGAAGGTTGCTGTGATACTCAGCGCTCACAGTACTTCCGGCCGCTGAGATGACATTTCCTCTCAGTGTCTAGCTCTCTTCCCGAGGCTTTGCTGCATGTAGCACGCCCCACCTAACGCCACGAACCCAGCTGAGCAGGCGGGAGACCCCTGGTGGATAGAAAATTCAACTACACACTGTTGCAGCTTCCTGGATATAAAACTGCACCTGTGGATTTGAGGCTCTGACCAGGGTATCCACAGGTCTTGAAAAGTCTTAAAAAGCACTGTTTTCAGTTTAAAACGTTTAAATTTAATTTTTAAAAAAAGTCTCTAGTTTGCTGTAGCCAGTATTGCTACTTCTAAAATGGTCTTATGTGTTTGTAGCAAACACTGACTTGAAAATCATAGTTGTTCCAGGCCTCTCATGTCATAAAATTTATATGTGAGGCTTTTTTTTTTTTTTTTTTTTTAATTGTTTAATCCCTCTGTCCACTTATCCAGGCCTAGGTTGTCTTGTGTGTCTCACACCTTAATTCCATCACACAGTTTTTGTTTGTCTCTTGCAGATCAAGTACCATGAGGAGTTTGAGAAGAGGAAGATGGGAGGAGAGGCCCCACACCAGCCAAGCAGCCCCAGCCCTGGTAAAAATGTTTTTTTTAAAAACACACATTCACACTAGAGAGTCAACAGAGGTGGCGGTGGCAGCAGCTGTAGCGGAAATGGTAGAAAACGAGTGCACAGGTGGAGCGACAGGTTAATGGAGGCAGCTCCTCTTATTTCAGAAACCTTGTTATAACATGAATTAATCAGTTCACCCCCAGCAACCCCCCCCCCAAAAAAAAAACAAACAAAACTATCTGTATGGCTGGATAGCAAAATAATGAAAGTGGAAAAATTATCCTTTTTTATTTTTCATTTTGGGCAAAAACCATTACCCTTTGTTGGCTCATAACTACTTTAGGCTCTTTGGTTCTCTGGGAAAAGTACACTAAGTACACATTGTGCTTGGCTACATCCCTGCCACAGACTGTATGTACCCACCAGGCTGGGTGTTTCCCAGTCACACCACACAGGGATCTTGGTCATAACTTGTTCTCTGTGTGGACCCCCCCTCCCCCATTCGAACCACTCAGCTATTAATAGCTACATAGCTGTTGACATTGCCGCGTTTCACAATTGTTTAAGTAATTCTGATATTGCGTAATGTGAACTTAAATGGACAAACGGTTTTATTCATTACTCAAGCCCTACTCTGAAGTAATGAATGCGAACAACGTCACATCAGAATTGTTACTTGAAGCAGGCATTTTAATAACTAGCGTACCTGCGGTGTTGTATCGCACACGCCTGGTTTACACTCACACACATAGAGGGATTGTTCCCTAGGTTGTGTAACAGGGAAATTCAAGAGCCATTGGATGCACGTCCCGGCTTGCCGTGTTTTTGAATTCCTCGTTCTCCCAGAGAGTCAGCGCAGACATACGGACAGGAGCAAACCCACCTGGAAATTTCCCGCTCTCATTGAAAGCAATACAGTGAAGTAGAGTTTACAGATTTCCAGCCTGCCGCCGAATCCCAGTACATCTCCTAATAAATCGCTGAGACAGAGAGTCGCATCAGAAAACACGTCTCCAGCTCAGTCATTCACCTTCCTGTTTTCTTTTCTGTTTTCCAGCCTCTTACCAGCCCCCTGCAGGCTCTCAGAACTACAACTATGAACCTGCCCCCGAACCAGTGCGCCAGGCGGCCGGCGGCCCACCTCCCAGTGCTGGGGTAGGTCCTGCATTGCTCCCCCCACACAAACACACACACTCAAACACACACTTTTGCTGCAGGTGGACAGGAAGTCATACTTGATGAATTCAAAACCTGAAAAGTGTCAGAATAAATTGTTTTAAAAACGTAATATAATTTAATAATAATGTAAAATAATATTTATACTCTCAAACAATTAGTTGGCAAGAATTTGATAATTAATTGTTGGAGTTTTGTTGGGTTGTTTTTTGTTTTGTTTTTTTTAATTAAAACAGCAAAAGTTCACATGTTCTAGCTTCTCAACGTGAGTATTTGCTGGTTTTCTTAGAAAGATTTTTATCAATGTGGTTTAGGGATAAGCATATGTAAATAGATTCATAGATTATTTCTAGCATAAGTCCTTTCTAGCAGCTGTTTCCAGGAACTGACCGGACCCCTTTGTGTTAATCGTGTGTCCACAGAAGCGGTACAGAGCCGTGTACGACTACACTGCTGCCGACGAGGACGAGGTGTCCTTCATGGACGGTGACGTGATCGTAGACGTGCAGCAGATCGACGAGGGCTGGATGTACGGCCGCGTGGAGCGCACCGGCCAGCAGGGCATGCTGCCCGCCAACTACGTGGAGGCCATCTGAGCGAGAGGGAAAGAAAAAGGAGGGAGAGAAAAAGAAAGGAGGAGGAGGTAGTAGAGAAAGGGAGGGAAAGAAGGAAAGGAAAAGCCCAGTGCCATCATCTTAATACTGCTTTCTCTTGATTTTACTCTTGTTCCCTAATCTGTCCTGTGAGATCTTAACACCCCCCCACAGCACCCCCTTCCCTGCATCCTTACTCCGCTCTCACCGTTCAGCTCGCCAACCACAGACACCCTCTATCGATCTGTCCATCTGTCCTTCTCTCTCTGTCTGTCCGCCTGCCTGCCTGCCTCTCTGTCCGTCTGTCCGTGCTGATGTCTGTCTCTGTTTTGGATGTTCATCGTCCTCCGTACCCCCCCCCCCAAGTCCTGGCTCCACCCTCATGCTGTCACAAGTGGAAATTGATAGTCTTAAAAGATAAACTCACAGTTCATCGCAGTAAGTCAGGGTTCATGCCGTGTCACACAGCTCCCTCCTAGCTATCAGCACTTAACAATCCTGACACAGCAACATGCTAATATATAAAGGAGAAAAAAAAATTGAAGAAAAAAAAGCCCCTTTTCCCCACGAGTCAGTCACCACAGCTGCAGGCATTATTCTCTGGAGAAAATAAGTTTGAAGTGTGGGTAAATGTGACATTTTCTTAGGCTCGTTTGTCAGTTTTGTTGTTTTTTTTTGTTTTGTTTTTTTCTTCTTTAATTTTGCATCGTGATCTTGGCCAGACTGGAACCAGTGTAGAATCTCAGTCTATCACAACTAAGCTTGAATATTTTTGACTTGTGTACATTCCTTCGACCTCTAACCCCACTGCTGTTGCGCCGATCAGCCAGTTATCAGTCTTAACAGAGAGGTTTTTAATATATTTATAGACACACACGTATCGCCGTTGCGCATGCGTGTGTGTGTGTATGTGCCCGCGCACACGCGCGCTTCAAGTACGCAACCTCGTGTTCTGCACTGCATCGCGGGTATCGTTGTGAAACTGGAATCCAAGCCTAACTGAAGAGCACCTCCTGTCGTTGCCTTTTCTCGGGCCGTGCCGGATACAGGAGGGATCAGGGACAAGTTAGGGGACAATATCGGTCCAACCTCTTGCAGCCACACTGAATACGTCACCTCAGCTGCTGTGGACGTTTAGTCTGTACATCCTCATTCCTGTTTTTATTATGCAGCCTGGAGGCCTTCGGTCATGAGAGTTATGCTGATGACGGTTTGAAGAAAAGGAGATGGAAACAGGTCAAGTCCTTCCACCATCAAAGAGAAGGCCAAGCACATCTCTATTTTTTTTTTATTTTAAATTTATTCCACTGTTTTTGTGAGTGAACATTCCAGTCTTTCTCTTTTTCTTCCATTTAATGTGAGAGAAACCAGTGAAACCTTGGCTGTGGTAAATGTTGCTGTTCTTTTTTTCTTCTCATGCTGTTCTTCCTCTGCCTTTTCTTGTTATTGTAAGAAGCTTATTTTCAAAAAAAAAAAAAAATTAAAAAAAAAAAATTCTAGTGTATGAAATAAACCAACCAGCAACTCAGTTTATGAATCAAAACAAAAGAGTTTATCTGGACTTGTGCAGCCACAGTATTAGATCAGTCCTGGGATTAATCATGCAGTTATTGGTCAGAACAGCGCTGGCAGCGGGTTTCGAGAAAACAGCCAAATGCTCGCACGCTCACGCCTGTTTCTGGCCGATGTATCTCTATTAATGCTTTTTATTATTCTGAAGCCTCTCGGGAAGAGAAATGTTGTAGAATGGCATTTAAAACATGCATGTGAGGGAGTTTTATTGTATACACTGCTCATTAAAACCAGCTCTCTTTGGGCCATCTGGCAGTTGAATCCCAAAATTCTCCACCATCTTTGATATTTTAACCAGTAAATCAGCCCGAAATGTACCAGCATTTGGTTTTTGGTTGTCACTAAATGTAAAGAAGTTTGGCTCATAAACACAAAATCAAGCATTTAAGTTGCTGCCTCTTACACAGAAATGCTGCATCATTCCTCCACTCTGAAAACTGTATTTCTGCGAGGACCTTATCAGAATAAAAAATTATATTTGACCATCTCTCCGTGGTGTAAATAATCCCATAGGTCCCTGACCATACACGCCGCCTCTTTCCCTCTTTTCTCGCTGTTTCGTTCTCCCATGTTATTTACTGTGACTCTCACAGATGTAAGCGATTGGGGGCAGTGCGTTTTTTTTATTTTTGTTTGTTGTTGTTTTTTTTTTAATACGTGGGGTGGGAGGGGCCGAAAATATTTCTGCTTTATCAAAAGAAAACAAGGCTCTCACTATGTAGCTAGATGGCATTGTACAATTGTATATGTATCATAAAGGTAAGTTAGGGAAAATGTTTTTACAAGTCATGGTGCTCTGGGAAGTGGTTTGCCTGCAGATTAAAGCTGGTTTCTTTTTTTTTTTTTCTTTTTTTTCTTTTTAAGTCAGATCGTGGCGAAGTCCAGCGTGTCGCAAGTTGTCGGTTGATATCGATCATTCGTTGAAGAAAAAATATTTTGCAAAATTTATAGTGTGATTAAAATTGTGACAGTGCTGGAGGTGATGATTATAGAATCGGGAAAAGGAAAAGATAACAAAACAACCTCAAACTGGTTAGTAGGTTGCCAAACAAAGCAAATGAACACACTGTACAGTATGTATGCCTCTATTTTGCATTAACCTCTTCTTGACAACAGGATATGTGTATTTGCAAAGCAGGTGCTGGATCAGAAAGCCCCTTGTAGAGTTCAAGGCTGTGGACTGAAGGGTTGTTGGGTTTTTTGCTTGAAGTTGAAACGATGGCTGTTCCTGGCTTGTGATGTTGTTTGCTCAGATATAATTTAATAACAAAGCTGCCGTCACTGGTAGCGTCCATTCCTCTGCGGGTCACGTGCTGTCCAGACTTTTGTTCTGTCCTCGGGGTCGTCGATGTTGCCGGTGGATGGTTTGTTTTGTTTTGGGTTTTTTTTTGTTGTTTTTTTTTAATACGTGGGGTGGGAGGGGCCGAAAATATTTCTGCTTTATCAAAAGAAAACAAGGCTCTCACTATGTAGCTAGATGGCATTGTACAATTGTATATGTATCATAAAGGTAAGTTAGGGAAAATGTTTTTACAAGTCATGGTGCTCTGGGAAGTGGTTTGCCGGCAGATTAAAGCTGGTTTCTTTTTTTTTTTTTTTTCTTTTTAAGTCAGATCGTGGCGAAGTCCAGCGTGTCGCAAGTTGTCGGTTGATATCGATCATTCGTTGAAGAAAAAATATTTTGCAAAATTTATAGTGTGATTAAAATTGTGACAGTGCTGGAGGTGATGATTATAGAATCGGGAAAAGGAAAAGATAACAAAACAACCTCAAACTGGTTAGTAGGTTGCCAAACAAAGCAAATGAACACACTGTACAGTATGTATGCCTCTATTTTGCATTAACCTCTTCTTGACAACAGGATATGTGTATTTGCAAAGCAGGTGCTGGATCAGAAAGCCCCTTGTAGAGTTCAAGGCTGTGGACTGAAGGGTTGTTGGGTTTTTTGCTTGAAGTTGAAACGATGGCTGTTCCTGGCTTGTGATGTTGTTTGCTCAGATATAATTTAATAACAAAGCTGCAGTCACTGGTAGCGTCCATTCCTCTGCGGGTCACGTGCTGTCCAGACTTTTGTTCTGTCCTCGGGGTCGTCGATGTTGCCGGTGGATGGTTTGTTTTGTTTTGGGTTTTTTTTTGTTGTTGTTTGGATGCAGATGGGTGCGGCCAAAGACGAGCCAGTGTTGCGTAAGTGTGGCTCAGGAGGGATTTGTCAAGGCGAAGTCAAAGTTTGATGTAAGTTTGGGGGCTTGTTTGGGGGCTTTTTTTGGGGGGCAGAGGGCAAGCGATCTGATGCTCTCAATCTCCCAGGCTGTGAGGCAGTGCAAGGTGTTTGTCTGACCTGGATATTAGTCGGAAGGAAACCTCTGCGCGCTCTTCTGCTCTGTCATCGCTCATCTACTGAACTGTAACGTCATATCATAACCCTGTTTCCACTCGGTTTTCTGTCTCGTATCCTGTCCACACATTCTGCTGCCATCCCTCGTTCCTCGAGCCTTCATCTTAGGCTCCTGCGCCTCTGATGAATCAACACCCCCCCCCCCTCGCGCCGCTTCCTCTATGATACTGGTTATATAATGTAGACTTATGCAGTGTGAAATCATGTAATCCACAATCGCAGGTTTAGCATTCAGACCAGTTTCGTGCATTCCATCTTAAATTGTTTTTCTTTTTGATATAATTTTGTTATTTTATAAAATAAATAAAAAAATAAAGATACCATATGCATATTGACATCCACGTGTCAAAACTTACTGAATACATACTCACAATTAAGGACCTGATATCATCTTCTGTTGCCCTGTTACAGCACTTCAAATTGTACTTATGATTCTGCAGATACAATAAAAATGTCATTTTTCTCAGACTGTTTGTGCTGCGTCCTTTCTGGGCTCAGGGGCCCCGGGGCCCCAGGGCAGTTTCCTGCTCACTGACCCTGGTCGCCTCAGAGACAGATCAGGGACATCAGCTCCTGGCACAAGGCCAAATGAAGATATGTCTTTAATCTCTCTTGCGTTCACGTGTCAATGCAAAAATCTCCATCACTCAAAGATTAATACAGGGGAAGATTTTTCTTTAAAGATAAATTGGAGCCAAATGACTTGTTTGATTGAGATTATGTAAGATTGGGTCTGGTACGCATATTACATAGTGTGTGTGTGTGTGTGTGTGTGTGTGTGTATATATGTGTGTGTGTGTGTGTGTATATATATATATATATATATATATATATATATATATATATATATATATATATATATATATATATATATATATATATATATATATATATATATATATATATATATATATATATATATAATTCATTCATTCATTCATTCATTTACACAGAGGTAGTATAAATTATGAGGTTGATATATTATTATTATTATTAATATATATATGTTGGTGTAGTTGTTGGACACAACATGAACTGCGCTGAGATTAAATGGAATAAGTAGAAAGTTGTATTATATCAATCGGCTTTACTGACATTGGAGAAAATCACCTTCCGGTTGGTTATGGGTGATTTTTACCCGGAGTTTAGCCTGTCAGGTCATACTTGTTCCCGATGGTTGCGTTTCGCCACTTAAAAAAACGGGGCAAAGTTTTGGTATTTGAACAAAACGTTTAACATTTCGAGGTTTAGCAGGGACCGGGGTTGGCGTCTTGCCTTGGAAAAAAAAAAAAAACAAATCCGCCTGACAGCCCGAACGCGGGGCGAAAAGACAACCGCTCTCCCTTAGCTTCGCTTCCTGTTCGGGGCAGGAAGAGGGGGAGGGTCGGGCCGACGGCGCTCGGTTGACCTCCGAGCGTTGCCGATCTTCGCCGAGCGGCTCCCAGCGCTGCTCCTGCTGCGTGTCCTTCCTCGCATCCGCAGCGCGTCCATCTCCGCCAGTCGCTCCGCCATGGTGGACATCTTGGTGTTGATGTTTTTCGCCATCGTGGGCCTCGTCTTCCTCTCCTACATCATCTACATGCTGTGACGGTGAGGAGGATGGTGGTGATGATGATGATGATGATGAGGAGGCGCCCCGCTCAGCGACACAGGCGGCAGGTGCAGGGGCGAACGCGGGATGCGTGTGTTTTCCTCCCCTGCATCCCTGGTCTCCATCACAATGGACACCGGTAAGGGAGCCTTTCGCCGCCTATGGTTAATGTGATGTTTTTCATATATATTATTAAGTCACATTGTGTGTGTGCGTGTGTTGGGGGTCTATTAGACACTACAGGGAGGATGTAAGTGAAATCTGACTGAGGAAGGCCTGTGTAGCTTTATATGTGCATGTTAACAGCTTAAAAAAAAAAAAAAAGAACCAGGCGCAGCCTCTAACATCATAATCACACTGTTGAAGAAAAGCCAGTAGGAAATACTTTTGTCTCTCGCTGCGAGTGTCTGAGACCCACTGGCCTTGTGTTCCAGGGAGAGGAGCCGGGGCCGGGGCCGGGGCCGGGATGGGACGGGTCCCCACGGGGGGCTCTCAAGTGGGGACTTGAAGAGGGCGACCCAGCGGAGAGTGGGGGAAAAAAACGACTGAAGAAGAAGTGGAGGCCAAACTCTTCCCTCCTCTCTATCCACCACCCCCCTACACACATACACACACACACACTTTTGCATCCTGTCATCATTTCCAGCCCTGCGTCGGTGGATCTGACCGTGAACCTCCAACAGTAATTTCACTCCCAGGGACCCCCCCCACCCCCCCCACCCCACCGACCCACTTATCTGCAATCAGTGTTCTCTAGTGAGGCTGTGCATGCCCATGTGTTTATGTAGGGCAGGAGAAATTTCACCTTCAGCCCAGAAATAAAAATTATACGTAGATATGGATGCAGGACTGTTTTGTGGGTTCGAGTCCAGTGAAGAGTTTTGCCTTTTTATAACACTGTGAGTTAATCATTGCTTCCCACCCATGATGTGTAGTGTTGGGTTTAACATTGTTGTCCACATGAGGCCGCATGTGGCCGCGTTCCCGTATGTTTTCATATTTTCTGCCTCGGTTGGCTCGGCCTCGACATCTTTGCAGACAACGTTGCTCTATCCACGTCTCAACAGTACCCCCCTCCCCCCTCCCTCACTGCAATCAAGATTCCCCATCAGGTCACCGGGGAGGGAGGGGGGGTTGGGTCAGTCATATCAGCTGCCCTCGATGTCTTGACACATTGGCGATTACGTTGCTCTGTTGTCATATTTATTTTTTACTATTATTTTTGGCTGCACACGACAGGAGCGAGAGTAGTCATTTCAGAAAACCGTCCTCTGTACGTGCTCCGTGTTTTTACCAACAAACTGCATTTAAATGATGCTGTATATTGATAATGTCAAGTTCATCGACTCACTGGTGATTTACAGAGATTAATGACTTGTCTTCACGATATGTCGAATAAAGATGATTTGAGTAAACCCAGCTGCTTTGTCTTCAGTTCGACACACAAGTCGATGTATTTTTATTTTGTCAGCAACTGTAAAAGGTGCAGTTTTGTCAAAGGGAAAATTTTGTTCAACTATGGGTTTTTAACTACTTTTTTTGCCTCATTAGAGAGAGACAGAGGAGATACGGACAATAAACAGAAAACAAAGAAACAAATAAAAACAGAGGATTGTGACGTGCTACAAAGGTCCGTGGATGGAGTCACACCGGCGATGCTGCAGACACATCGAACGTGTCTTCACCAGTAGGTCACCACTACACAAATATTTTGTTTGAAGTGATCATTTTCTTTTAGCTTTGTACACAATGACAATGACTCCTCTGTTTAAAAAAAGAATTTCCATTGTGCTTAATTTATTAGATCTCTGAGGCTTTATTGGATTTCCTAGTTTTGTTTCTTACCCTTTCGGAATTTCCTTTTGTATCCGTGGCAGCTGTCAGAGAAGAACGTTAACCTCCGACGACGTAATGCTTTGAGCGCATCCAAACACGATGTGACGCGACTGTCGTGGCGCGAAGGTTTGTCTCGACGCCGAAAACCCATCAGGGTAGTCATTAGTCTGTATTTGCGGTGGGACACGAATGGCAGTCGAAGAGGGCCGTCTTCCTGCGGTTTTCCAGAATAGAAGTCTCAGACCTAGAGGGGGGCTGCAGATGGTCTGTACCCCCCCCCCCCCCCCCCGGCCACGAAGCAGATTGCTATGTAGCTGCCTCTGTAATTTTAACAACAGAAATATCCCCACATGGGACATAATCTTATCAAACCTGTGAGACAAACAGGCTTGAGCAATGCCGTCGAGCTCTGAGGATATGCTCATGCGGCCGAGCTTGACCTCTGACCTGTGTCCGACGGTGGAAGGTATTAGTGTTAGTCGCGTAGACGCTACGGTCCACGTGTCTTTTCTGAAAGCACCTCTTAGACAAATATACCTGCTCTCTGACTACATTTCCTCTTGTCGCTGCTATTCTGTTTTATTCTGAGCAAAAAGCTGACTCATAATCGCATGTATTCTACACTCTGCTCAACATTTCCTGTCGAGTGAGACATGCTGGCATTGTCGTGGTGTGAGCAGCGGTCTTATGTGTTTTCGTGTGTGTGTGAGTGTGTGTATGTATGTGTGTGTGTGTGTGTGTGGGGGGGGTTCATGCTGCTTCTGGGCCAGAAGGTGGCGCTGCTTACCCACAGTAGGCTTTGGAGACCCCCGCCGCCAGTGGTGGTGGTGTGTTCTTGAAGTGTGAGCTCAGTTCTTTCCAGATGTGTGTGTGTGTGTAAGAACGGGTTACGAAAGACAATACAATTACAATTATGATAGTGTGAATTGAAGTTAACAGTCACAGCTGGTGGAAAATAGCAGGTCTGTTATGCTTGGACCGATTGAAAAACACAAATTAGGAAAATGGGAGCCACTTGTTTATGAAACTGAACGTCTGTTGTTACTTTTATAGCAGCAGCTTATTTCTAATTGTTTTCAGTGCATTGGAGTGAATGATTACATTTTGAGAATAACCTTTTCCCAATAGATCACGCAAA
The DNA here is from genome assembly GCA_016859345.1 of Istiophorus platypterus. Lineage (NCBI taxonomy): Eukaryota > Metazoa > Chordata > Actinopteri > Istiophoriformes > Istiophoridae > Istiophorus > Istiophorus platypterus. The sequence goes on along the minus strand of CM029112.1, from coordinate 5,230,977 downwards.
GCTTATTCATGAGTGATTAACTGAACATGTCAGGCCTGTAATTAGTTGTAAAATCAGTCTATTTGAGCTTATTCTCCTGCTGTTGAGACCTGGCACTTCATTCGCCTAAACTCATTTCTACTGGGGTATGAGAACGAGATTCATTTCTAATTATCCATTTCATTCAACAGAAGAAGGCCTCCTCCTACATCCCATTGAGGGCTCTCGAATGTGTCAGCCCGTCTCCGGGGTCAGAGGTCAGCTGCTCCTTCCGCTGGGCGGGATTCACTAATTTTGGGGATTTTGTGTAAATCCCCATAAGTAGTCTTAATCCTCTAATCTTCTCCTAAATGTGTTTGGAAAACCCACTTATTCACTACATCCAAAAAAAAAAAAAAAAAAAAAAAATTCGTTCAACGTTCTGGGAAACGAAACCATTTGCTCTCTTGTTGACACTTAGATGAGAAGATTGATGCCACTCTCGAGTCTGTTCGCTGAACACGAGGCTACATCCTGCAGCTGATTAGCTTAGCTTAGCACAAAGACTGGAAACAGGGGGAAACAGCTAGCCTGGCTCTCAAGGTCTCATGGAAGTGGTGGACATAACAGTATAAAATCTTTAGTATAAATCTTTTTTTTTAATCTCTACAAATTAAACCCACAGGATACAAGGTGTTAATTATCCTCTGTCTCTCAGTAGAGACAACAAATATACATATAGCCCACCAAAAATGGCGAACTGTTCCTTTAAGGTGGCTGTGCATGTGGCCCCTCAGTATCGCCCTCTTGTCTCCCACCTCCTCCAACCACTCACCTAAAGTTTCTCACATATGTGTGCAGATGGACCCGCTCTGGGAAATAATCGGAATTCCTCCGCTGATAGTATAATCTGCCACTTCTCACCACAACAATACGCCCGCTGTTCCATCTGAGCACACACACACACACACGTAGTCATCTCGCCTTAAACCGCCTCCTTGGCACGACCGGATCGAGTGTCATGGCGGCCGTCCGCCGGGGAGAGCGGGCCGGGGTTTGTTGTTTCGCCTTGTTGCGTGACCTCGTTGTACCGTGGCTGTAACTCGGACCTGCGTTCCTGACCCCCTTCGAACACACACACACACACACAAAGACACACACACACACCCCTTCCCTTCGCTCCCTCGCCAACATATCAGATCATGTCACAGCTATGTTGTGTGTCCATCGAATCCAAATAAGCCAGGGGAGGTGCTCTTTTGTTTTGGTTTTGGTTTTTAGCTTTTTTATCTTCTTGTTTCTTTTTCTGGCCTCAGGGTCCTTGGGTTTCCCCCTGGAGCTGGTATTTTTGGGCAGATGCAGCAATACGGGACATTTCAAAGGGTCTGATTACTTTAAAAGGAAAAAATCCACCCTTTGAGTGCTCTGGCAAAGCTACAGCCGCTGGCGGCATGCCTCGTCATTTTTTTTTTGTTGTCTTCCTGTATTTTCTTTAATATTTTGGATCGCTGATAAAATTCATACAATGTGATATAACCGCCAGATGTTTCCAGTGCAGATTTTGGCAAAAATCTGTAGGTGTCTGGATCTAAAACACGAATGATAAACATCGGTTTTGGGTTTTTTTCAAACCAAACAGAAACCTAATTTTTTTTTTCCTCCCTTAAACATCGAGCAATTACATAGAGAGCAATCGAACAGAGAATCAAGAATGGCAGAGGCGGAGGCCTCGGTAAAGCAGAATGCTCTGCGACCACAAGATATGATGATTCGGATAAAGGGAAGTGACTTTTACTTTTGCTCTATCTGAAAAAAAAAAAAAACCAATTGTGCTCTTTTTTTCTTTCTTATTATATTTCCTTTTTTTTCTTTCTATATTTCTTTCTTTTTCTTTCTTTCTTTCCTTCTTTCTCCGCAGCCGAGGGGTCTCTCTTCTGTCAGGGAAATATAAATAACCAGCCACTTAAACAGACCCAGAGAACACGGGCTGAGGGAAAGAGGACACACCGAAAAAACATAAATCTCAACCTTTCATCACATAAAAACTCCTGGAATGCTCCGAACCGAACGAATCGATGATATATGGCCACGTAAGAGTATCCCGATGTGGATTCTTTTTTTTTTCGCTTTCAGATTGATGCTGCACAACGTGACCCTCGGTGCCTGCTGCTAGTTTGTAATAACATCTCCCCTCTGTGGCACCTGTAACCTCCCGCAACCCCTTTTTCTTTTTCTTTTTCTTTTGCTTTTTCTTTTTTTTCCCTCTGGAATGTCAATGAGATGGAGTTTTGGGTCGGGTGGGGAGGGGGCGAGTATGAGGAATTGAATGTAATAATACAATAGGTGGCGAGGGGAGGGGAGGGGAGAGGATAGAGACAGAGCAAATAAAGAAAAAGGAGGCGAAGAAAAGAAGTGAGAAAGAGGGAGGGGGGAGGGAGGGGTTGCCTCTGTGCTTTAGCCATGGCCTTCAGCTGTGGAGTTCCTGTTGTTCTGGGGTGGTGGTGGTGGTGGTGGTGGTGGTGGTGGTGGTGGTGGTTGTGTTGGGGGGGTCGGGTGTTTCCCTCTGTGCGGGGGCCGAGAGGGAAACGACAGAGGATGTCTTTTTCCTGGCCGACGAAGAATGCCCGGGCCCCGAGGCCTCTCCTCCCCTCCCCTGCGCTTCGTAGGAGTTAGGGCCCGAGCGTCCGTGTCAGCGGGGTGAACTCTGGACATCGCGCCGGCCTGTGATGGCGCCGCATCAACATCTCTGCAGCGCTGGATCTGAGGCTGGGGGGGGGGGGCGTACCTCTCAGGGGTTAGGAGGAAGGGGGGGGGGCACAGGCCACAGGGATGTCTGCTCTTAAAATACAAAATAAAACCAAAACACCCTCAGCAAAGCTTGGACTACACGTCCCAAAATGCCCCGCCCCCCCCCTTTTCCTCAACTACGGAGGGGGGCGGGGGCCATAAATCCCGCCAGCCAATGGCTTTGTGTCTGGGGAGCTGCGGTTGGTGCGTTGCAAGGCAGCTGTCGTCAATGGCAACAGAGGTTTTCAGGGAAAGCGTGAGCTGGACAGCTGGTGGAGGCTGCGTCGGTCCCTCCGCCGGGCGACACGTGACCCCGGCCGCAGCCTATGGCCTCCCTCCGCCCTCCCCTCTTCCTCCCCTCTTCCTCCCTCCGTCTCTCGCTCCTTCTCGCTCACTCGCCATTTGCTCGCCCTGGCTGCAGCAGGAGGAGGGGGGAGGGGAGATGGAAAGAGGAGGGAAGTAGAGAGGGGAGGGGAGGAGAAGGGGGAGGCGAAGGGGGCCAGCCTCGCACAGGGAACGAGCGAGAGAGCCCGAGAACGGGAGCGGAGAGCGGGAGCCTCGTCCCTCCGTGCGCTTTATCCGGGGGAGATAGGTGAGGATCCCACGCACGCCCCGCAGCCTCCGCCCTCCGCAGCCGGAGCAGCAGCGGCGGGAGGAGCCGGCGAGAGAGGGGAGGAGGAGAGGAGCGCCTCGGCCGCACGTACGGGGCTGTCACACCGGGAAACGCAAGGAGAGACGGGATCATGCCCGTGTGGAGCGGAGCGGCGGCGGCGGGCGGCTGCCAGGCTGCCGCGCCTGTGTGAGGAGAGCGGGACCGGGATTTAGCGCCTCCGTTTGGGGTTGTTCTTTGAGGAGGGGGGGGGGGCGATTGAACCAGGAAGAAAGAAAAGAAAAAGGAAAGAAGGAAAAAAAAAAAGGGAGGGAGGCAGCCGGCGATCTCGTGCCATGACTGGGACCAGGAGGAGGAGGAGGGAGCAGGCTCGTTGAAATCATGGACCAGGTGAGGATGGAGAGGGAGGGACGGGAGGGGGGGGGGCATATCCGCGCCTCGATGACACCACACACACACACACACACACACACACACACAGCTCCCGGTGCGTTCATCGTCCCTTTCCATTTCCTCAAGGTAAAAACAAACAGCACGCGTCTCACCCCCGCGACATCTTCCTGCCCCCGCGGCCGAGCGAGGTTTCACCTCGGGGGAGGGAGGAGGAGGGGGGGAGGAGGTGCCGCCACCGGCGAGAGAACCGGAGCCGCTGGGGAGATGACACGGTGCAAAAGACCAGCAGCTGGGAGAGCGAGCAAGAGAAGCGTTAAAAAGAGGGAGAGAGAGAGAGAGAGGGGGGAGGGAGGGGGAGGAAGGGGTGTGGCCGAGGTCCGCCGGTTAACAGGCTCCTCGATCCGGATCCGTCCCAACATGTCACGGAGCGGTTCACACCCACAGCCCGTGAGGATGGAGGCGGGAGACGCGGACCGGCAGCAGGCCCCGCGTCCGCGCGTCGGCGCGCCTGCGTGCGTGTGCGTGAGTGTGTGTGCGTGCGTGCGTGCGTGTGAGCGCGTGTGCGCGTTGCACGCTCGTGCCACCAGCCCCGTTTGCAGCCATGTGTCGTCACCGGCTCCACTTTTGTTCACGCTGGGAGACGATGCCTCGATGAACGTCGCTCTGTCCGTCAGCGTCCTGCAGGGACGCGGGGTGTGTGTGTGTGTGTGAGTGGGGGGGGGCAGATGTGTGGTGTGTATTCTCAGATACCTGGTGTGTGTCTCTACAGCCTTCACCAGAGAGCGATGATGGTGATGATGGTGATGATGGTGATGCTGTCAATACCTGTTTGCAACCAGGCTTGGATGCAACCAGCTGCTGGTAGTTGAGCCTTTGATGAATGGTTTAGGAGTAACACGCTGCCCCCCCCCCCCCCCGCTGCCCCCCATACCCTATCAGTGTGTGTCCTGCTCATTGATTACCTCATCCCCCCTCTTCCCTCCCTCCTCCCTCCTCCTCCCTCCCTTCCTTCCTTCCCTCCCTGTCTCCTCTGTTGCTCTGCATCCTCTCCTCCTCCTGAGGTTGAAGCAGCGGAAGCATCAGGTTGGTCGTGGTTGGGGAGTGGGTGGGGATGGGTGGTGGTGGGTGGGTGAGGGAGAGGGAGAGTGTGTGGGTGACACACCCAAAACCAGCCCTGCCTTTATGGTGAATTATGCATGTGGTCCATGAGGGCAGCATCTCCTGCCTGTGTCCACCCTCTCTCAGGTTCAGGGTGACGTTACCCCCCCCCCCCCTTTAACAGAGATGATGTCATCACTGCTGCTGGCCAGACGCTGTGTGTAAGTGCATGTTTTATGTGTGTATGTGTGTGTGTGTGTCTGGGCGTGTACCGGTACATGCCATGTTCGCACCGGGTCGTGCGTTCGGTTCGCGTCTTGACCTTCCCTCCCCGGCGACCCAGGCCGCGGGAGTGTTGGGGGAGCGCGTGAACGCAATGCGTGAGGTTCGCGGCCTCGGCCTCGCGCGAAGACACACGCACCTCCAGCATCAGGTCCCGTTCTGCAACCGAGAAATGAGAAAGGCCCAGCTCACAGCACGACTGCTCAGGGGGAAGGAGAAACTATTTATAAGACCTGCGCCGGGCTGTGAAGTGCTGACGCGGCGCGGCCTTGGCGCGGTGCTACGCCCTGGTCTTTGTCATTTTCTAATAGATGGACCGTATTGTGAAACAACAGCCAAATATGATTATAGCGCTTCCTGTTAATCATGTGACCGTGCGTTTGTGCCATTTAGCGACGTGGCTCCGAAGCTTTATCTCCTCTTGTGCTTCCTGCTGTGTGTGTGTGTGTGTGTGTGTGTGTGTGTGTGTGTGTGTGTGTGTTTACACTAAAGTGACCCCCATCAGCCTGGCATTTCAAGATGAGTCTGGATACACAGTGTGTGTGTGTGTGTGTGTGTGTGTGTGTGTGTGTGTGTGTGTGTGTGTGTGTGTGTGTCTGTCTGTCGGAGTCAACTTCTAAGGATCTAGTGTAATTTTGGCAGAGTAAACATGCACTAATGCTGCTTTTTGGATGTAAACACTAGCATGTAGTGTTTACTACAGTCGCGGAGATGCTGCAGGGTTTAAAGGACGGCGTCGTTCTGCGTCTGCGTTCCTCCGCGTCTTCTTCCTCTTCCTCTTTTTTTTTTTTTTTTCATTTCATGGCTGGAAGGACAGAAACACAAATGTTCAAACGCACAGGCACAGTGATAAGGAGGTCAGTGGCTCGGTAAGGGACGGGGAAAAGGCCGGTTATATAAAGAGTCTGGGAGAGCGAATCAAGGGCAGCGATGGGTCGGTGGGGGTGGGGGTGGGGGCACAGATGCACTCCACTTTCCCTCAGAGTATGAGTGCGCCGCGTCCTTCCACGTCCCAGGTCCGCTCACGACGTGACCCCGTCCACACGTGTTCGCGTAAGCGCGCCGACCGTCCGCAGGGGGAAAAGCTCTCATTCTACAGAGCGATCTCTTTTCCCATCAATAGCCATCAGGGCGGGGCCGCGGCGGCTACCGCCCCGGGTGCTCCGCGATCGGAGTTGGAGTCGTCCTCCGACCGCATCCGTCATCAGAAAGCGAGCGGTTCTCTGGCGGCTGTAACGACCCCCGAGACCTCGTCCGGTTAACAGCGGATGGTAGGAAGGCCGAGCGGGAAACGAGAAAAAACCCCGACCTGCGTTTTATTTCTCCTCATTTGACACCTTGGCTATGAAAGCTGTGTTTCCCTGTAACGCTGGAGACTGAGAGTGTGTGAGGGCGGCGCAGCGAGTCCCACAGTGCTGGATGAGGCTCAGTGATGTGGACAGGGGTGGCACTGTGGTGTTTATTCTGCTGTCTGAACATGAGTCCCCGGAGGCTCAATTTGAGCAGCAAGGCGACATATGTCTAACTGTAATATGTGCGTGTGTGTGTGTGTGTGTGTTTTTGGGCGGTGTGTGCGTTCGTGCATGTGTGTGTCATTGTGTGTGTGTGTGTGTGTGTGCGTGCGAGTCCTCGTGGCTCTCGGCCAGAGTTATCTGGCAAATTGTTTTGTCTGTTTCCCATAGATGTGACTGAAATGGAATGCAGTCAAAATTAGCTCAGAGCGAAGGAGCCATGGGGGGAAGATATTTTATGAGAGTGAAAGTGTGTGTGTGTGTGTGTGTGTGTGTGTGTGTGTGTCTGTGGGAGAAGAAAGGGTCTTATTAAGTTTCAAACGAGATAGTGAGAGGGAATGTGAAAGACAACAAGTGTGTGAGAGAGAGGGATAAGGGGAAAGAATGAGTGTGTGTGTGTGTGTGTGTGTGTGCGCCTCATGGTGGAACAGGTGGTCTAATCTGATGCCCCACCCTTAGCGCCCCGAGGCCCCCTGCCTGCAGCCCTCCAATCATCGGACTCTCAGGAATGTCTCGCCCCATTGTCCCGAGCGGCGGGCGCTCGGAGGCTCTGAGCTGAGCGAGGGCCTCGCGCGCGGATGTCCGCGTCCGAGTCGAAATTAAACGCTCGCACATGAGCATTTATCGATCCGCTCGCCGCGACCGCGATGGAAAATGAAAGGGAGGAAGGTAAAGAGTCGTCTCGGCCGCGAGGGGGGGGGTGTTCTCCGTCGAGAGAGCGCCAGGGTGAAGCCGTCGGGTTTTAAAAGGTTCTGCCAGAATCATTTTCATCTCCCCTTCAAGCTTCATTTTGTGGATTTGCACTTTACAGACTTTATCCACTCACCTATTTATTTCTATAGAAATTCATCCCTTTACTTCTACTTCTTCATATAATAAAGGGAGAGAACCCTTAAGAGATTCTGAGCAAATTTTCCCATCATTTTTGGGATATTTTTGTATATACAAACATGCATATTTATATCTACAACTAACTGTCGACTTATTAGGATTTATCCTAGTAAGGAAAAGTCGCTCAGGGAAAGTGGCTCGGGTCACGTGTGAGATGAAGATGTTAAGATGTATGTCTTCGTGTGTGAAGGATGCCGGCACAGGGGTCCGTGTTCTTAATTCAGGCTCCGCCAGATTGTCAGGCGGGCAAAAATCAATTGGTAAATGCCTGCAGGCAGACAATGGGGCAGATTGTCCCGTGAAGGAAACTAGGACACCCATCCCCAGGACGTAAACAGCTCCCGCTCCTGCTCAGGACGACTGCTTTGGAACTCGGCCTCTCGAGTGGCGAGCGATGAAGGAATGAAAGCCGAGGGTGGGGGGGCCTTTTCTCCCGCAGGGGGTCAGAGGTCAGGCTGCGCGGTTGAAGCACTTCTTGTCAGCAGCACTTTGACTCGGTCCCGCCCACGTCGGGGATCTATCTGCTTGCTGGTGACACAGGATGAGAGCGGCTGAGCGGGGCTGAACGGGAACGTAAGCAGTGGGGCCGGAGGTTTGAGGAGGCCGCCGTCCGGTCTGCTCCCGAGTCGGCGCAGATTTTAACCCCATCGGATGGTTGCCCGGCGCGGGGCCGTGCCTGGCGCGCTTCTGACTTCGGCCCCCGTGACCCTGGCGGTCTGTCTCTGTCTCCTGGCGTTAGCTTTCCACCCTCCTCCTCCTCCTCTTTCGTCCTTGAGCCTCGACTTCGGCGTCCAGGTGCTGCGTGAGCATCTCAGTCTGGAATGAACAGCTGTGCGGCCCGATGCCTGTGGTTTTTAAAAATTTTTTTCATCACTTTGATCATTAAGCAGACCGCGGAGATGCCCGACCGCTGCACAACAGTCTTGAACCGTACGCTTCACCGGCCGCTGGCTCCTCGGCCTCTTTATTCTCATCCAAGCTGCTGCAGAAATGCCCCGTTTTTTAAAACACAGTCCACTTAGAGGAAAGAAGAAAAAAATAAAAAGAAATGACGTGAACGTCGTAAGTCAAAAGATATGGATTTCAGAATAATCGCATCTTGTTTTCATTCAGTCACAGCACGGGCCCCTTGTTGTACATTGACGGATGTTTAATTTAAAGGCTCCAATTCTTATTATGTGGCTCACACATCCAGAGCAGAACAAACTGTTCCTTCACAACGTCAACCCCCCCCCCCCCAAACACACACTCACACACACACACACACACACACACACAAACACACACACACTTGGGGCTCATGCTGCTTTCGTATCATCACCATAAATCCTGCGAGATCCCTCTGATGGGGGTTAAAATGAAGAACTCACCACAGAGCTGTATCCGAGGACAACTTCATTTTTCACTCCCCACCCTCGTCCCGCCCTGTCATGCGGACGCCGTACTGAGCCCCCTTGTGGCCTCCAGACGCAACTGTGGCTCAGTTTCATTTCTTTTCAGTCTGTGTGTGTGTGTGTGTGTGTGTGTGTGTGTGTGTGTGTGTGGGGGGGCGGGTGAGGATTATCTATTTAGGGAAATCTCTGCAGCGAGAAGCAAAGGGAACAGATGGTCGTCCTTCTGCAGAATAGAGTAAGAAGATGTTTGTTTGTTTCTGCTGTTGACGTTGTTGACGGTGCACATTCGTCTTAACTGTTTAATCCTCCTTTTCCTGGTGTGTTCTCATCGCTTATTCATCACAGTGGGGGAAAAAAAAGCAGGATTTTTTGGTTTGTTAATAAAAATCATAAAAATAAATCTCCTCTCTCACAGGTATTTTTTTTTGTTTGTTTTTAGTACTTTCTTGAACTTTCATATGAATTTCAGGAGGTGTGATCAGGTCGTCCTGTTTTTCCCAGCCTTCCCTGTTAAAAGCACGTTCCCTGTGAGTGTTGACATTCCCTCTAAACTCAGTGTGTCCACATGCGTGTAGAGAGCGAGTATTTAAAGCTCCCGGAGTCGAGCGAATCCAGGCTTTTCTTCACTCTGTTCTTATCTCCGCCTGCGATTTCGGCTCAGACGTGAGGTCTAAGGCAGAGCTACAGTTTTTTTTTTTACAGCTGTGTTCAGGATGTGCGTTCTAAAGTTTTTTCTTTTTCTGTTTTTTTTTTTTTTTCTTTTTGCGCTGACATTGAATAGATGAAACCAGGGACTTTTTCACGAAGGTTAAGAATCTATTAAAGAGTCCCACCCGTCCTCCAAACGCAGGACACCCCCTGCTTTAAGGCCATGTCTAGACAAACCTATCTCTGGGTCTGAAAGCCGGGGAAACGCCGGGATTAGGCTATGATCTCCTCGAACATGCGGGATTATTCGCTTTGCGGCGGAGTCTATACCGTTTGAGGTGTAACTTAAAACTTATGTTGTACCACAAACACTCCAGTTCTGTCGTTGGCCATTGGGTCCTTCTGTTTAAACAGCAAGATTATTATTTTTTTTATTTATTTTTGCGATAATGAGATAATGCTGTAGCTGCTTTTTGTGTCTAGAAAATTATTTCATTTTCCAGACTGGTTTAATTGGTACACTTTAGTTTGTTGTTTCTGTAAAACCTTTATTTGACCAAGTAAAGTCTGGCCGAGATTGTAACCATCAAATAATGACTCATATCATTAGAATAACAGTAATTATAAAACTGCACTGATGATGAATGCCAATAGTTGATAGGTGCTCAATCTTTGGAATAACAATGCTCCTGTTTTTTGTTTTTTGTTTTTTTTTAATACAGTCAAAAAAGTTGCAGAAACTTGTCGTAAATGTCAAATTTCATATTTTAACGATGTTAAAAGCAAGTACCTGTTAGGAAACAAGCAAAAATAATAAAGTTTTAGAGTTATCACATCGGATTGCAGGATTTTTCCAAAGGTTAAAAAAAAAAGAAAAGAAAAAAAAGGAAAGCCCTTTTCAATTGTCCATTTTCCATTGTAATACTCAGGATGATGTAGTTTGGACACATACCACCCGTGTCATTCTAATACTGTTGGAGTTATTTCAGGACATTCCTGAGTCACCGCTGACCAGCAGAGAGAAATCTGATGTAAATATTTTCACTGATACCGGAGCAACAGTTTCCCGAATGTGGCTTGAGGACATGTCTCATCCTTGGAGTTCATTCCCATTGTATTGCCCCCCCCAGCCCCTCCTGTGCTGCAGGAAGCGATGCTCGAGTCAGGCAGCGGAGCTGTGAAAAGAGGGGCTGCGAACGCATTTAGGGTTCCTACGAAGTGACGGGCATCAGGAAGGAAACTCGTAGTCCTGCTACTGGAACCGTGAGCCCATGTTTATTTTCCCTCCCTGTCTCTCAGATGAGGTTTAGGGGAAAAGAAAAGGTGGAGATGGGAGGGGGGGGTCACTACAGGGATGTTCTTTGAAGAATAATAACAGCTCACATTTATAGAAATAGTGAAAGACCCTGGAAGTGATTCATTTGCTGCCATTGCCTGTGTTTGTCTGTAGCTGCTTTTTTGTCGGGGGGGTGGTTGTTAATCGAGACAGACTCTGAGACTCTGGGGGAACCGGTGTACATTTTTCCAAACGTGACACCTGAACTCACACTTTTCCCCTCGTTCAAGACTCAGGGTATTTCCTTCTCTTTGTTCCTTTACCCCCCCCCCCCCAACCTCTAATCAGCTCTCGCCCTGTTAAGGCCAGACACAGGGAAAAACCGCGGTTCGCCCCCCGGGATGAGATACTGTATCAGCTGGTTTACGGGAGGAGAGGGCGCTAACCGCCCTGAGAACGGTTATGACGGCAGGCGTACAGGCGTAAAAACCCAGTTGAAGGAAAAAGATAAGAAAAGGAAACGAACACTGAATAGATTTTGACACAAAAGCCTGTGTCGGTGGCGAAAGGCGGAGGAAACCGAGGAGTCGGGCAGGTTCTCGAATCGAGCTCAGCAGGCGGACGGATGTGACCTATCTGCAAGTCCAGTCAAGAAGCACAAGCTGGGCTGGTGGTAGTCCTTGGCTTGGGTGTGTTTGTGTGTGTGTGTGTTTTGTGTCTGCGTTCTCTGCCTCAGTGAGTCATTCTCCAACCGGTCGAAACGTCCTCTCCGCCACCTGGACGCCCCTGACCTCCACCTCCGTCTCGGCGGGTTAAGCGTCCACGGGACTCGTGGTTGTTTTCTGTTCAAGTGGCCACGTCCTGCAGAAGAATGAGCGAGGCAGCTGCAAAGGAGTGGTGGCGGTGGTGATGGGGGGGTGGGGGGGTTACAGTGAAATGTAGAGCAGGGCGAAGAGAACGGGTGAGCAGGTCAGAGAGACATTGGCGGATTGAAGACAGAGGTGACGGACAAGAAAGAGAAACGATATCAGGCATGTTTCCCAGGAAAACTCGCGGCAGGTCTTTATCGTCTTTAAGCTCTTGCACAAATCTCCTAAACCCCTAAGAGACTTTATATATGATCCAGCCCATAAGCATTCAGACATTTACACTCTTTCTTCAGGCTCCGAGCTCCAGCTCCATTCAAGTTGAAATAAAAATGATAAACACCAGGCGGTTCGCCGTTAAAGTGTCAAGTCGGCGCTTTGATTTGAGTCGGTTCACACCGTCACCGAGAGACCAGCGGGCGGGTTAACGGCCCTCCTGACACGCTGCGGCTAAATTGCGAGGGTATAAAAGTAATTATACTCTGGGCTAATAACTGCTCCTCCGGCAGCTGTGTGTCATTTCCAAAACAGTTCACACGTGGCTCGGAGCTGACTGATAGTCGGGAGCCGAGATTGAGCGGTGTCGGCAATCAGAGGAGCGACGAGGTGAACAGACGTGTGATAATTAATGAGGCTCGGAGGTTTCGTGGGACATCCTCGGCCGGGCGGTCGAGTCACCTGACCCCCGTCCGGCCGAGCGGCAGGCCGGTAGGGTGGAGAGGTCGAGAGGTCGAGAGACTCCGCGGCAGGCAGGAGCTCAGGGAGGCTGCTGTGGCGCTCAACATGGACGGTACCAAGTTTCTGCTGTCGTCTTTGGGTCAAAGACTTGACGCCGTCACTCGCTGCCAAATGATTTTCCCCACAAGATATTAGACATTATCATTTTTGTTTGATGTCATATGCATATGTCCAACCATTTCTTGGCCGCTATGTTTTAAAAGGGCCACGTCCCACATGGTTCTGCTCAAATTTACAGCTTTCTAGTTCTAAAAGCTTTTATTTTGAAACGAATGTGCCACGGCTCAGGGCCTGAAGGACAAAAAGATAACTGCAACTGTCCAAATACTTACGGTACAGTTTGGCAGCCCGCCTACGCGTCCGACTGGTCAGCTGTTTCCTCCTCTCGTGCCAGTTGTCGGGCAGACAAAGAGGACTGTCCTGTCTCGCAGATGGGGGATGGGGGGCGGAAATTTATGGCTCTGGCTGGAATCCGTGCAGGCCTGGGGTCGCCACTCCCCCATCCTCGAAGTTCCCGCAACCCCTCTCGGGGGGGGGCAGGGCTCAGGAGCCTGTGTGTCAAGAATTGCAGTGGAAAACCACCCCCCCCCAGTCATCGGTGACATCCACGTCTCAATCACCTGCCTACGGCTCATGCGTGTGTTCTTACATGCTTAGCAATAAGAAGCTGGACGTTACTTCTTAAGCTGGAGCGTATGTGAACATACTTGCAGGTATTCCTGTAAGGTCATAGTCCAAACCTCTCCAGCTCCTGACGTCGATTACCCGCTTGCAGCTTTCATAGAACACTATCACCCCCCCCCCCGACAGGGAAACCCAGCTTCCTACTACGTCTGAGATAAGGAGGTTATTCTTTTGTATTACATCCATAGGAGATACTGTGGCCCGGCAAGACTTGCACATGGTGTCTTTTTGGCTCTTAGCAGTATGAAAGAGCGTCCAGGAACGTTCATTAAATGCAACTGGAGTGGAGGGATAGTGTGTCACAGACTCTGTGGAGGCTTAAAGTAAATGATGTTGAAAAGGTCTGGCAACCACCCTCCTCAGACCGGGCTGAGAGTATGTGTGTGCAGAGGAGGGTGACGGATGCTCGCCGAGGGGACGGACTCGGTAGCTGCAGGGAAGTGGGCTGAAACAGAGGAGATATGAAAGAATCAGGGGAGAAGCCCTGGGGGGGGGCATTAAGTAGGAATAAATGGAGTGGCCACAATTGGTAGTAGAATACCAGTGCAAACGCTCAGTGACGTGTCCTAGAATGGTCTGGGGGATGGCGGGGGGTTGCCCTCCCACCATCGTTCCCCCTCCCTCTTCTCCACAGCCCCGGCGGCGGAGCGGGAACCTCGTTCCCAACCAGGGCAGGGCCACTCGACGGGGCCGGGGAGGTGGGAGTCGGTGGGGGTGCGGTCGAGCGAGTAAATGGGATGATGGCTGCTAACGGACCCGTTCTGTTCCCGGACTAACCTGGGCCGAGTGCGTGCGATTCTGTTATGTAATGACCGGAGGAAGGCCGGAGGATGGATCCGGGTTGCTCCCAGCTCGTCTCTGGCCTGGCCCTCGGGGGGGGGGGGGGGGGGTGTAGCCTTGCATCCCCGGTCAGATCGGGGGACGTACCCGGGGCCCGAGGCTGTGTGTCAGGAGCCCAGGGTCCCTCGCAAGGCTAGAGCCGCTTGATGCACACTGTAAACCGTCAAGTGCAGCATGTGAAATACGAGCCGCTTCTTTTGCCTGGATATAGATAGTTACAGCTCCTTCCTGGTGGTTTTTGTTTCGGCTTTTTCTTTTAAATTATTTTTAAATATGCCTATGCACCCGCTCAAATGTGACATGTGACACGACGAGCACAAAAAAAAAAAATCCTCCTCCGTCCCCTCGCACCTCTCGGTCGCGGGCCGCCCGGGCCGGCGACCATCAATAACAGAGGGCCCGTCCCGCTCGCCTGACAGGCAAAATTGAAGCGTAGCGTGAGCGGGTGTATCTGCGTGCAGTCTGGGACGAGATGCGGAGATGGGGGGGGCTAACACGGGATCGTTCTTCCCACAGAAGAGCATCAGGGCGCAGACTGATTTATCCCTCCGTCGGGTGGAATGGAAAACACATGGAGCGCGGGGAGAGACGCGAGGCTGCGGGGATGGAGCCCTTATTTGAGGTCAGGGTGGATACTAGCATCCAGCTGCAAAAGCCCTCATGCTCCTTGACCACCCCCCCCCCAAAAAAAAAAAAACAAAAAAAACCCCTCACTGTCTGTCTCATCCGCCCTACAATCCCTTTTTCACAGAGACCATCTGCCCTCCTCTCTGAACCTTAAGACCAGGCCCTGGCTAAGTCTCCTTGTATTCTCACTGTGCCCCAGTGGATCTGCAGCCTATCCGGTTGCCCTATATGAGTAACCTGGAGCTCGGGGGAGGGGGGGGGTACACATATGGTAATTATCCGCCTCGAGAGGGAGACGGGTCAGAGATGTGTGAAGGTCAAGGCTGGGACTTTCTGATGAGTGTCCTCTTTGAGCCTTTTGGCAGCGACCGTGCGCATCAGGAGCGGTTGGCCCGGAGGCCCGGGCAGACAGACAGTGGATGAGGGGCTGAGTTGGCAGCTGCAGCTCTTGGCGTGGGAAGGGCTCCTGTAAGCTGCCCCCCCCCCATGACTCTGATCTGTTCCCCCCCCCCATAGGCAAGGCAGGCTTTTGAAGTGGCTCCCTGATACTTGCACCCCTTGGAGTAATAGTAGCCACATGGGCCTAGAGCTTTGAGCCACTGCTGCGGCTAAAAAGCCGGCACCACATTTCTCCAAATTTTTTTTTTAATCATCATCTTCCCTTTTTTTTTCCCTTAAAATTCTCCTCACTTCTTTTCCACCTTCTGGGCGGAAGTTCAGATTTACACCCCCCCCAGACACGATTGCCACAGCTAGGGTGGCGCATATATGCAGTATGATGCAGTGTAACTTCTTGGCAGCTGTCTGAGGGCTCCTGTTCTGCAGATGAGTAAGCTTCCCCTGACGGTGCCGTGAGTCTATCGATTCATGTGGACAGAATTCATCCATTGGCCAAACTAGCTAAAAATACTATTCTTTCAGCTCTTTTTCTGAGAATGTATGAATTATAGTCCCCTCTGTCAGAGGCGTGGAAGGAATTCTGAAATCTCCCAGTGAATTATGCCTCCAGTCTTTGTTTAGCTCCACTCTCGCTGTGTTCGCCGTGACTCACTGGGACTTGGTGGCTATTGTCGCTGGCAGTGATATGTTATAAGGTTGTGAGATTTTTCGCACATCTGAAATTATGTCGGACTTAGCGGCTACTTTAAATATCCATTGATTGTTTAAGTACTTTTCTTTAGGTGAAAATGCCAAAAATTCACTGGTTGTTTCATCTCAAATGTGAATATTTGCTGGGGTTTTTTTTCTTTGTTTGTTTGTTTTTAGTCTTCTATAAAAGTTAAGTGACCATTTTTGGCTTTCGGACATCTGGTTTGTCCGAAACGAGCAATTTGAAAACGCCGCTCAGAGCTCTGGGAAACCGTGAGGAGCATTCGTCAGTGCCAAACCAAACAAACAGGGTGGCTTAACGGAACCGGCAGGTTATTCGGTGATGACAGCGGCGGTTGGTCGCGGCACCGGAAGCGACTGAGTTGCTCTCTCGCTTTCGCTTTAACGAGGAAAATGAAACTTTGGAACAAGAAGTGACAAGTTTCCTTCTACATCTGCTCGGGTTTGTCACGAACATTTGCTCCAGTTCTGCACTGAAGTAGAGTTTTATGGTTCTTTGCCCGAGTGTCTTTATTTCGTACTAAATGTCAGAATGATACATGGACAGACGTGTCGGACA
Organism: Istiophorus platypterus; assembly: GCA_016859345.1. NCBI lineage: Eukaryota > Metazoa > Chordata > Actinopteri > Istiophoriformes > Istiophoridae > Istiophorus > Istiophorus platypterus. Next base: position 5,214,705 of record CM029112.1, on the reverse strand, counting down.
GTGTTTGCTATTTTCTCTGCAAATTAAAGCTGAACAAAAGCTATAATGAGAACATTACAAAACATTACATTAGGAAACATTTTTATACACTTAATTTAATTGCCACAGGGCATATAAATTAGTTTTAAAATAGTTTAAAGTAGCTCCTCATCAATATGATAGGGCATTAAAATGCATGTTATAGCTTCAGTAACTACAGTCTAATCTGAAATATAATGTAATAATATGACATTGGCCGTAGGAGGCCTCTACTTTTGACACTTGAGGGCTGTTTTGGTGATGATACTTTTCCACTGAGTGAAGCTTTGAATGCTGAACCTTTACTTGTAACTTGAGATTTCACATCCTGTGACATTGGGGCTTTTACTTCGGCAAAGCGAAGGACCCGTGATACTTGGTGAAACTTGATTTTTGACCCGTGGACGTTTTTACCTCCAGTGCGTCGCCGTTTTTGTTTATTCGCCGTTTAGTTTAAATAAACCCACCGTTTTCATACCTTCTTTTTTAATCTTTTAACTAACGGTGCTGGTGGCACCCCCCCCCCTCCATCCAGATGTTTTGGCACAGCCAGAGGGAGCCCGCACGCTGCGGGTTTCTGCAGGGCGGAGCGCGCGGATTTACCCAACGCACCCTCCTCTAATTTGACTCCCTTCAATTTCCACATTGTCAAGTCGACCGCAGCGTAAATATAGCGCTTCCGGCGGAGGGGTCCGCCTCTGAAAAGCCTCCGAGCGAGTCCCGCAGAAGCCTGAGAGACAATAATCCCGCTTCAGGTAAAGAAAGAACTAATAACCGAGAGGCTTCTTTTGAGCGGAGTCCTAATCGGCTTCCGTCCTCCGCAGGCTGCTCGCTTATTGTTTCCATTAGTATTCGGGCACATGTCCAGTCGTGAGTAATGGACACATGACCGTAAAACGCTTGTGTCGGAGCGTAGACGCTCCTGCTCATGACTTTACTTTGAAGGCAGAGTCTGCTGCTGACATCCTGCCCCCCCCCTCCCCGACCCCCTAACCGCCCCCCCCCCGGGTGTTTTGACGCCGCCGCCGCTGCTACACTTCGTTTCCAGGCGGGTTCGAGCACAGGCGCGTCTAGTTATGTGCAACTGATGCGGTCTGGCGGAAGAAGAAGAAGAAGAAGAAGGAGAAGAAGAGGAGGAAGAGGAGGAGGCGGGGAGGGGGAGCGCACCGAAACAACGGGAGCGGAGTGGGATCGTTGTTTTTTTTTTTTTGTTGCGGGGGGTGGGGGGGTGTGGTAGCGGCGGCGGCGGCGGAGGAGTCGGAGTCGGTGTCGGAGGAAGGAAGGAAGGAAGCTGGATGAGGCGCCGGGACGTATAAGTCTGCGTCGGAGCGGAGCTCCGCCACTCTCCCCGTCCGCCTCCGGTGCCGCCTCTCCCCGCTGCGGGCCGGACCAGTCCCCGCTGCCCAATGAATGGAGTTGCCTTCTGCCTTGTTGGAATACCGCCCTGCTCCGAGAACCACGTAAGTTAAAGCGGGCGGCCGCGGCCGTTGGCCCGCGCCGATGGTGCGGCTGGAGGTGGGGTCGGGGGGTCGGGTGGACCGTCGGTGGGTGGTGTTTGGGTGGTGGTGGTGGCGGCGGCGGCGGCGGGGGCGTCGTTGAGGTCGGTGTCCGTGGCGCGGCGCCGCGGCGCTGGTCAGGGAGCGTGATTTCCTAAGAGGATTAACGCTAGTTTACATAGCCACGCACAGCCTGTACGCACACTCCCCGACACCGGGTGTTTCATCGCCGGGCTGTTTTATTTTATTCTCCTGGAGCTTCACCCCCGCTTGGTTTTCGCCTTTCTTCGTCCGCCTCTCGCTGCGCCGGGAGGCGGACGGGGGCCGGCGGCCGAGACGGGGCGTCCCGGAGCCGGATGATGTTTGGACCGCGTGTCCGTCGTTTTTCCTCCCTTTTTCGTGTCGACTGTTAACGAGCAACAATCTGGAGGAATTAACCAAGTTTATTGGCTTTTGTGTGACTTTAACCTGCTAATTTAGTATCATTCTCCCCCTTTATAAAGTATAAAACTCCCACTAAGGATCTACCAGATGGTGACACAGTTCTAAACGAAGATGGAGGTGTTTTAATGGGAAGATTGGAGAAGTATGACCTCTGTCAATTAACATCACAAGACTTCACAGCCTCTTTAGCAACATGCTCCACTTCTATTTCCCCTTTATGCTTCTTTTCCCCACAGGACTGTATGAAACATGCCTTATCTAAGTGGTCAGATGACATGATATGATAAAAAAAACTGCATCCTTCCCCTGAAGACAAATGAAAGACAAATGACCGTGAGTCCGATAAACGCTTTTAGCCGTTTCCACTCAGGGAGACTTGTTTGCTTTGCTGAAAGAGACAGATATACACTGAATTCCTCCTGGAACTGACTCCGGGAGTGTGTGGGTGTGTTTGTGTTCATTTGTGTGTGTATGTGTGTGTGTGTCATGATGAAGTCATGAGGTGAGATATATTAGTCTTGGGCGGTGGTCAGCTCGGCGGAGGAGGCTTCGGGTTCGGTGGCCCGGTGCTGTATGTGTGTACATGTATGTATATTTGTGAATTTTCACAACCACCCCCCCCCTCTTTTTTTTCCACACCTTCCCCTGCTCCCTTTTTTCCCCTTCTTCCTTCAGAGCGTCTCTTTTTTTATCCGCTGCCTTCGCCCCCTCCAGCAAAGAATAACGTTTCCTCCTCTGCGGTCACGCTTTAATTGAGCCTCTCTGTTCGTTGCTTCGCTGTAACAGAGCTGCAAATGTCTCTTCAAACACCCTGAGTTCACTTTAATCTTTTCAATTTTCTGCTTTTTTTTTTTTTTTTTTTGCACACAAAGTTGTGGGTAAAACATGAAACGCTTTGTAGCGAGTGTGCGACGACGGCTGTGTTCGTACCCGCAATCAACAGGGGCTCATATAAGGCTCCTTTCAGAGAAGTGTCTCCGGTTGAACTGTTGGCGTATGGCTCTCTGTTTTTCTTTTTTAACAGAGGCCTCTTTGCTGACCCCATCTTGTCTAATCTCAGTCTCTGACCTGTTTCATACCTGACCTTTGACCCCACACGTCTCAGCCAACGCCCAGCCTGTGCCGCTTGCTCACGAGAGAGGAATTTTTTTCACCGTAGGGGCAACCGCTTTTTAATGGTACACCCTGGAAAGCAGATAGAAATAACATCCGTGTTTTTTTGTTGTTTTTTTTCCTTTTCCCCCTCTGGTGCGATTCAAAATCGCGCTGGAAACTGATTAAATGTTTGATCTGCCCAAACGAGACGCGGAGTAAACCAGCCCTCGGCGCGCTGGTTCGGCATCCGAGCACAGCGAGGAGGAAGAGGGGTGTAAGCGTCCGTGAGATGAGAGCAGCTCCGATGACGTCCGGCGGGACCGTTCTAATGTTGTTCAGCGGGGGCCTGCTCCGATGCGGCGGCGCTCGGCTCGCGGCCGTGATCGAAGAGGTAGGGGATGGGCCGGGCGGGGCCGGGGGGGGGTCGAGCAGCGCTCCCGGCACCTAGTGCTGCATTGAACCACGTGATCCCGGAGGGTATTGACGAGAGGAAACACGAGAGCGCTTTTATGAAAATCTTGAGCCGAGCTGGTCGATGTTAGAGTCCCTGTGGCACGTGGGCCACTAACGCAGCATTACCCTGCAGTCTCGACCTTTTTGTTTTTTTTTTTAGTCCCGATCCGGGAATTGTCCTGACACACGGACCGGCTGAGAGCTTCTCCGAGTCCCGATCGTCGGGAAAACCCGGACCTTCAGATACAGGCCCTTATCTGATCTGCACACCGTCTACCAGGCCGCCCCCAAGGCCGCCCGCTGATTCCTGCCGATGGCAGGGCCGCCCGCCCTCCCAAGGGCTGCAGACCTCAGACCACAGAGAGCCCATCTAGTCAGCAGGTCCTGGAACGGTTCCTGGTCAAGGCGACGTTAAGTGGGAACAGCTGTAGGATGCTGCAGAGGAAAGCATTTTCTGTGATCGCTAGCAGATGGCCTCACCACGTAGTAGGCACATGGCACAGTCGATAATACAATGCTGGGAATTGAGATTCTTATAAGAACTGTCACTGTCTTTCATTTTCTGCTTTCCATTGATCTTCGTGTGTCCTGCTTACATGTTCCCCACCTGATGGTCGGATCATGGTTAAGACGAATTCTAGGGATAGTGAGATGATTTGCATAAAAATGAAAGGGAAAAAAAAAAAAGAAATCTGTTGTGCAGGTAACAATTATTTTCATTTTCTGTTAGTCTGCTGATTGTTTTCTTGAGTAATTGATTCATATTTCGGTCTGTAAAGTGTCAGAAAGTATAAAAAAAAGTACCGTAACTTTCTGTTTGCCAAGAAGTTGACATATTTAAATGTGTTGTTTTGTTCAAACATCAAACCCAAAACCAAAGGAAATTCAGTTCAATATTATAGAAAAACTAAGAAAATGTGAACATTTTAGAGGCTGGAACCAATGAATTTTAGGTGTTTTTACCTAAAAAAAAAAAAAAAGAAAAAAAAAACAACTTTAATCAGTAAATGGATTAGCAAAATTTTCTGACAATCAACAGATTGACCAACCGTCTCAGTTCAGCTCAAACGGTCGCTGTATTTCCTGTGAGCTTTTGTAAATACGACTCCTTCTACTTCTCCGTCTGAGAAGTGAAACTCTCTGGTTGAACTTGACAAAAATGTGCATATGAATGCAACAAGTGATGAAGGGTTGCAGGCAGACGTTGCTCTGTTTCTCTGAGGAGGAAAACTCCGGGGAGTCGCTGCTCTGTTTGCTCCGCGAGAAATTCAATGTTAATTTACATTTTTGTGCCAAGAGGGAAGTGATGCAGGGCGTGTGCTGACAGAAACGAGCAATGCTGAGAATCTGGGGCACGTCTGATTAAATTTTTTGTTGTTGGAGTTCGGAAAAGCTTGTAAATAGCTCGCAAAACTGGGTTTCCGTTGAGTCGTCTGTTCGTGTTAATGTTTGTCTGACCATTCAATTCTTCGGATCCCCCCACTGCCGAAAGGAATCAAATCTTATTAGAACACGTAATTTTTGTACAAGTTTCCAGGTTGAGAGGGCTAAATACCCAAACCCTGATCCGGTGTTTTTTTACGCCGCTTTTACCGCCGTCTTCTCTCATCGACCTAGATCCCCCCGCTAGCGCCTGCCCACAGTAAACCCCCCTGTGACCCTGCGCGCGCCGACGACGCTGCCGACGGCGCGTCGGCGCTTACGCGCCGAAGCCGCGCCTGCGCCTCTGCGCCGTCGTTCGAGGCGGCGCGGCCGCGCCTGAGGCCAACGCCCACGCCGCCGGGAATCATTAACCAGCTTCGGATCACTGTCGTTTGCGCCATGCGTATGCACACACACACACACACACACATATGCGCGCATGCACACACACAGGTAGTCAAGCACAGGTGTTCACAGATAGAGGTGCTCTGGCGTGTTAATGTCACAGTTAAAGGGTCAGAGTTACACACACACGTAGCTCATAATCTGGGCGCAGGTGCATGGCAGGCACACACACACGGACCATATTCAGATGCTCTTTGTCGTGAGGCTGAGGCTACGAGTTTTTAATTCCCCCCTCCACTCGTGTTTGCATGAGGAAGTCCTTGATGCTGTGCAAACACTGTGCGTCGAATGTATCAGTGGGCGAAGGACATCCGTCATCGCTGACCTTGTTTAGCGGGGTTGGGTGGGGGTTGGGTGGTGTCGGGGGGGGGGGGGTGGCTCCTGCAGTGCAGCTCTGCAGAGCAGGCGTGTTGCAGTTGCTAATGGTTCTTTATTGATCTCAGTCAGTCAGTAACGCTGCTGTATGTAAGAGCAACAACTGACTCTAAGTAATAAGGTATATTTTCTTTTTGCATGTATGTTATTACTATGATTCTGTTTATGTTTTCCCCTTTTTATTCCTTCTTAAGCAGCTTTAAGTTTGGAAAAATAATCTTAACAACCTGTTTCTGTCTGTCCGTCTTATAAAATATATTTTTTTTGTATCAGCTTGTTCAACTCCTTATTGAAGTTACATGTCGTTTACAAGACTCCAGGTTTTTGTCGCTGCATCGTGCCATCAAATGGAAATATGCTCTAGATGCCGTGTGCAGATTCTTTTTTTATTTGTTGCCCCCCACCCACCCACAGTTTCGGAAAATCCAGACTGACATGTTTGGTGTCTGTGTAAACTTTGGGATCTCGTCTAGAATGAACAACAAAGTTCAGTGGTTTTAAACAAAGCTGAGTTGCACAGTGGGAGCTGACGAGGACCTTCCAGCAGGTTGGTGAGGTCCTGATCCCATATCACCGTTTTCCCACATTTAGGATCTGTCGAAACTCGTGGGACTAATCGGGGTCGTTATCTTTTTGTCAGGTGAGACGAGGTAAGAGATCGTTGTGTCACTAAAAACTGAGTCGTCGAAACTGACCCGTAAAGAAAGTATTTGATCGGGAAACTGGACCGGAGCGTCTCTACGGAGCGTTTACAGAAAATCCTAATCCCACGGCCTGATCTGCACGTTTCTTCAGAGACGTCAGTTGTAAACTTACGACGCTGAGAGGAGAAGTAGTGAATACTTGGATGCTAGTCAGCGGCTCTGGGTTTCATTAAGATTTTAGCCCCCGCGCTTTCTATTTTTCTCTCCGTTCGCAGTCGTTTTTCCCAATTTTCGGCACACAGGCCGGACGAGTTCACTCGCCCAGAAAGCTCCGGTACCAAGGCCCTCGTCCTCTCTTGTGTCCCAGCTGGCTGTTTTCTATTTTTTTTCTATCTTTTGGATTTTCGTGAGGCGTCTGACACCCAGGTGCTGGGAGGCTCGGCGCGAAACAAAGCCTCCCTCTCAGAAACAGACGCGGGCTAATTAGATTCAGCCTGTAGATGGTCTGGCCCGTGTCAGTGCCTCTTTGTGTCCCAGCCCGCAGAGACGCCGCGCTGATGTGCGCCGGGGTCACATTGTGTTGCTTTCTGTGCGGGGGGGGGTAGGTAATATAAGGCTGGCGCACGGCGACCATGGACGAGGGGCTCGGCTCGGCTCGGCTCGGCTCGGGGGGGCAACCAGGGACGGGTCGGATCTTGTCCTGAAACGCAGACTTGACTCTGTATCTGTATCTGTCTGTGGGATCGGCCAGAAGAGCAGCCAGGCCGGGCTGGGATCGGGGTCAAGGTTCAGAGGTCAGTCCCCCCCCGGTTAAGAGGCTAAAGAGGCAGGAGGGAGCCCCTGTCACCATTCGCAACCCGAGGCCCCAAGGGTTAAGCAGGGGGCTGACCAATCTCCATTCAGTGGGACCGGGCCCTTGTTTTGTCTCCCTCACGTCCCGTTATCGAGCGCCAACATTTTTGCGCCGCGTTCTCGTGGTGTTTACATTTTTTTGGCGAGGAGCGACGACCGATAAGGACGAGCGTGTGTTTTGCAGAAAGCTGAATGCAGCCCTGTGTCTCGCTCCGGTCAGCTGGAAGGGTTTTTTTTTCTTTTACGAACAGCAGGGATAGCGCTGGAATGCGAGAGAGGCGGAGGAGCAGGAGGAGCAGGAGGAGGAGGAGAAGGAGGAGGAGGGAGTGAGGAGAAATCCTGATGATTCACTGGGGGGTTGGGGGGGTAATGCTGGTGTGACATCCAAAAACACAATGAAGCACTGAAAAGGGAGGACAAGCAAAAAGGGGAGAGCGAGTTCTCCCTGCAGAACCTGCAGAAAACGCTGTCCAAGTTCACACCGCTCTCACGAACCATAAGTACGAAGGGGTTGAGTGTTTACGTGCATGTTGTTGTTGGATGTTCTTTTACCAGAGATGGGTGATATGAGTAAAGTCTTCTATCCCAGCGTAGCAATTTTTCTTAATAAAATCAAGCAAGTTGTAAAGTCTTTGTCTAAACCAGGGAGTTGATAGTCGACAAAAATCAAGGTACCACCTCAGCACATCGAGGTTAGTTTCGACGAGCCACTTGGGGCCTAATAGCTTGAAATAGACGCTTTCGATATGCAGCATTTTTCTTAATGACTGGTGACCTTGGTTAAAAAAAGGTCAAATCTGTGTGGGTTGAAAAATCTCCATTGTCTCACATTTTTTTATGTTGCCTGATGCAAAAGCCAAATCCAGCATCCAGGCCTGTTGGGAAACATCAGAAATTACATTTACTTTGCTACTGTTTCCTTGTTTTATTGACGACACGTTATTCTCCAATCGACATCCTGAATTCGCTCATGTTGGCGCATGAGCACGACTTCAGCTAAGCTGTGACTTTTTTCCCCTCTGACGCTGCCGTCAAATAATTTGCGTTACTATTGAAAATGAAAACCTAAAAGTGTGTCGTCGACTTGCAGGGGAATCACGACATTTTCCCGGTTTTGTGCCGCGGGGCCCCTGGCGTCCATTAAATCCGAAGAGGACGACGCACACGCCTCCCAGATCAGGGATGTCCTTGCTGTAAATGGGAGCCAACCGGCCGACGCCCGTCAGAGCTCCGCTCCAGAGCCGTCGGGGCCATTGAACGTCTCTCTGACCTGGAGCCGGTACGCAACCATCAGTCCTGACTCTCTTGCTAGTTGCAAGAAGTGTCCCGGCAGGGGGGGGCTGCCCTGACAGTCGGACAACATCATGGGACAGAGATTATCAGGAAGCTAATGAGCAGCTGTGGATGCTGGGAAGAGAGAGAGCGCTCGGGTTTTCCTGATGCCTGCGGGCCCAGCACAACGCTGCCTGCGTTTAAATGCTCCTAAAGTTCACTCTGAGCGCAAAACTGGTCACACGCTTTTCTGTTTGTTTGTTTGCTTGTTTGTTTTGAATGGTCCAGAATGTTCCCCATCCACGCTGAAGTCTGCGTCACTAAATCATGAAGCCGGGCCCAGTTCTCACAAATAAAATCTGCCTATTATTCTGACCATTTAACACTTGTTGACTCAATACAAACACGCCCAAAAAAAAAAAAAGAAAATGAAAATGAACAGAAAAGGACAAAGGACAATGAGATGGAGGTCGGGTGGCGAGAGGCCGGGAAGTCCCTGCGCGCGGCAAAGAAATAATTACAGCACGTAATCCGCATGAAAACCGCCACTAATCGATGATAGGACGAAGCGCTGCGTTTATCGATAGCGGCGGAGGCAGCAGGAGTCGGTTTCTTCTCCCCGAACACAAAGGGCGCCGTGTTTTTTGTTCACCGGGCCGTTCGACCTTGGTGCTCCCGTTTTGTCTGTGTTGTCCGTGGCGTCCCGCCACGAAGCCTCGCGGCGGCGGTGGCAGCAGCTCTGGTTTCTCCGGGTTACTCCGGACGCGTGCCGCCTTTCGGCCTAACGTAGTTGTTGTATGCAAATTAATAGAAAAAAGCTCTGTTTAGTTTGTGGATCCACTTGGTGGAATATTCAAAACTCAACCGCTTATCCCAAAGTACCATGCACATGCAAATCCAGTGACCCTGCTCACCCCGAAACTGTGGGATCCTTCCTGTTTCACTTCCTCCTCTGTTCTCTCGTCCGTGTGTCTCCGTCCTCGTTGACGCTCTAGTTTGAGCTTTTCTTTTCTGTCCTCTGTCCTTCTCTAAATTCCACCTTCCATGGATTTATTTTCCTTTTTTTTTCCCCCCCAGTTTCCCCGGTAGCGTTGAGTAATCGCTTTCCGCTTTGATCCCGTCTTTGCTGCCTTCTTTGGTCATCTCCTTGCAGGGTTGACGGTGTTTTGAACTGCCTTCATTTTTCAGGCCCCTCTGAGTGCCGGGGGGGGGGGGTGTAGACATTTTAACTCTTGTTCGCCTACGCTGCCTAAAAAAAACCCCACTCCTCTGAACTAATTCTCACCCTTTTCAAGCGCATCCCTCTGTTAGTTTGCGCCACAACCGGTTCGTTTCGCTGGGAATCTCGTGCATCATACCTCCCCCGCGCTCGGTTCACGGAGCAAAAACCAACAGGACTGGTTTGTTTCTATTAACATTCCTCTTTGCTCTGAGCAGTGTGAGATTCCAAACAGGCGCTATCCTATGCTGTCCTGCCACTGGGCCCAAACCGGGAGACAAGTGAGACCCATCTTTCCTCGAAGCTGCGCATCATCTGTATTTCTTGTATTTTTCTAGGGTGAAACAAGCCATGAAACCACAGAGGGCGGTTTATTCCTGGGGGGGGGGGGCTCAGACTCTGGGCTGTTCCCATTTTGCCATTAAGAGGCTGCTAATACCCAAGACGTGGCGTTGGCGTCGGTGTGTGGAGCTCATTTGCAAAAGGGCAGGGCCCCAGGGATCGGCAAAGAAAGACAAAAAAAGGTGAAAAGGCGAAGACGCAGAGAGACACCAGCAGCATCGCCGTCCTCCAGAGACGCCCTCCTCTTCAGAGGGGCTCTGATGTCTGCGGCGTGTCAACAGGAAGGAGCAGGCAGATGAAGCGATAAGCGCGGGCCCATCCTCCCGTATTCAGAACATGCCGGGTGGTATCTGTGTACCATCTTCGTGCCACTGGGGAACGATGGAGAGAGGAGGAGGAGGGAAGGAAGGAAGGCGAAGGCCAGAGATCTGTTTGGATTTCGTCCCTTGTTTATCAATGTGAGGAAAAAAAAAAGAGCCCATGTTGGGTTTCTGCATCACATGTCGGCCTCGCTTCGCCTCGAGCATCCAGGTCCACTGGATTGGAGGTTTCACAGAAGGGGAGGATTCCATGCGCGGGCCTCAGGAACCCGGGCGGTAATCGATTAGCGTTGCGTGCACACGTTTGTCCCAGCAGCGCCGTCTATGGAGCAGTTAGGGAAATCTCCACGCCTCGGGCACGAGCCGCAGATTCCCACGTGATCTCACATCCCGTCGGCGAAGCGTCGAAGGGCGGGCACGTTTCTGATCGAATTAGACCGCCCCACCGTGGCTCGCCGCCCCGCGGGACTCCCTCCCTCGAGGATCGCCGCACCGTGCGATCCCTGAGAGAACGGAGCGGTGGTGGGCTTCCTCGGGGCGGCGCGAGCGGCGGTTGCATGGCAGGAATGTAAACTAAAGAAAGAAAGGGAGAGGAAAGTAGAAAAGAAAAACCAGATGACCTCAAATGGAAACTCCAGGGCTGCTGGAGGCAGGCAGGCCATCGGCTGGCTCCAACCAACGCTCCGGCTCCCTTCTTTTACTGCCGCCCCCTCCCTCCCCCTCCGTCTTTTTTCGTCCCTGGCCCCGGCATCGGCATCGCCTCCGCCGCGCCCCAAACAGCTGGACCGCCGCCTGGCTTCTGGGGGCAGCGGGCTGTGATGCGGGCCCCCGGGTCCAGGGAGAACAGCGGCGTCATCCTCCCGAGTCTCGGACTTGTAATTTTCGCCCGTTGATTACACGGAGAGCGGGACGAGCTAAAAATATACATCTGGGCCTGTAGAGCGGGGAAGGAAAACAGCCTGAAAAAAGAGGGGGGGGCTGAGTACGGACGTCCTTTACACAGATCCAGGCGGGGACAGGATTTAGGGGGTTTTTTTGGGGGGGGGGGGCTGGAGTCCTGTGGTTTTCTGCTTCTGAGCACAACCAGGGGAGAGAGAGGGAGAAAAGAAAAGAGCAGGAGGCAGAAAAAAAATATATAGGAAGGTGGGGGTGGGTGCTCTCATTGCAGCGGAGCTCAGACGTGACGCTCTGATTGCTCCCAGCGGTTGTGGTCAGTACAAGAGGCTGGGGGGGGCTGGGGGAGGCTGGGGGGGCACAGTGTAAGGAAAGTAGGGCTCCAGCTCTTTGCCAGATGTCGTCATTGGCCCGCGACGGTATATCTGGTATACGCACATCGGGAGACAGATGCGTCTAGTTAAGAGGAAGTGCGGCCGTGGGAGCCGGTCGGACGCGGCCAAGCCGCCGCTGCCGCCGCCTCACGGTGGCACCGGGAAACGGCAGCACACGGCAGCCGGAGAGGGCGCCGTCAGGCCGTGGTGTCCCTCTGCCGGGCAGGCGGCGCGAGGCCAAGGTGAGGACGTGTCAACCACTCTGGGCCGAGGGGCAGGAAAAGAAAAACAAACGGAGGGTGGAATGCTTCTCATTCCATGCAACCTGCCCCCCCCCGCATTTTTATGCTGCCTGTTAGTTCGCCGATGGCTGCAGGTCTCCCCCAGCTCACAACCGACCGACGAGTCGACGGGTTCACGGCATGAAAAGGTTAAAGCCCCCCCCCAGAAAAATTCACCTGCAAAAGCCCCTTTAAAGCTATAAAGAACATAAAATGCCTCCGCCGTCACAAATTTTCATCCCATCAGAGGCGGCTTTTTGGTTCTCATGGCAACTGGCGGTGATGGCTAATGGTTGACGGCGGCCGCGATGAGGTTCAGGACAGGTTCCGTGGCGAAAGACACGAGAACCGGGAGAAAAGGCTGCATTCTGCAGCAGTGGGCAAGAGTGTTGGTGGTGGACCACGTCACCATGTAGCCATGTTTAGGTTAGCGCCGCCTGCTTTGGATGACCCCCCCCCCCCCCCCCGGCTGAGTGGCGCCGACCGGAGGAGACGCTCCCCGATAACAAGGTTAAACCGCAGCACCATCTCTCCACTTGGCGAAACCTGATCTGCGTTTAGCCGCTGGGGTTCTCACCCCTCGCGCTCGCTCCCTTCCCCGCGCGACGAGGGCCGTGCTCGCCTCCGTCTTTCGACCATGAGGCGTCGCCCCAGCTGAGGATGTAGAGTAAAAGCGCTCGATCGAAACGGGGTCCAGTGCTGACAGCCCCCCCCCCCAACGCTTTTATGGACCCATGCACTAAACGCTGGTCTAATGGCGTTTTAATAATTTATCAACGCACCGATATTCTGGGGAAACGTCGGCCTTGCAAACGTGTGTTAACGTGCTCTTGATTGGCTGCCCCCCCGGCATCGAGCACGAAGCAGAGCGGAGATGTTTGGGGGGGGGGGTTAATTAGGGCGTATATGCGAGTAAATACGTGTCATCGCCGTCTTAGCTCCAGCTCCTCTCTCTTCGCCATCTGCTCCCTCCAACTTCTTGCCTTTTTGTTTCTGCTTTAAATCACTCTCTGCCCTCATTTTTTATTTTCTTTTTATTCACAGTAATTCCCCCCCGTGTTCCCAACATCTGTTAACCCCCCCCCTTTTTTTTTTTTTGTCTACCTAGCTGCTTGGCCCAGCCGGCCGGCTGACTCATGTATCCCACGATCCCTCGGGGCAGGCGTAGACGTGATGGACGCGTCCAGAGCCCAGAGTCGGCCAGTTTTTGTGTCGATATCCCAGGCTTGCTGCTGTGTCTCTTGCCCCCCCCCCCTTTACAGTATGTGGTGATTTATAAATGAGGGGTGGAAGAAATATTTCTCATTATCCCTTAATCTGGCTGTTATTCATTTTTTGATTGATGAATGAGCCGTTTAGTGAATAAAAAACGTCCTAAAACGTCATTTCTTCACATTGCTTTCTGACAGAGCTCTCTCAACACAGAGGTATGTTTAGTAGCCGCTCGAGCTTTCGATCATATCATGTGACCTTCATCGGCGGACGGGCTCGGCCCAGTTCATCATGGAAAACGTCCTTTTATTTTTCTCTTAAACTTTCTGTCTGTAGCACCAGATCCTCAGCTTTGAGAACGTTGGACCTGTGAAAGCTTTTCCTTTCCTTCTGATGAGTAAGTTATCTGATTAATGGGCCACTGATTAATAGATAATCATTAGTGTTAATAAAACAGATCGTGTCCTAGCATCTTGGAAGAGTGAAGATGTGACGTAAAGGGGGATTTCGAGTTGAATACTCGTTTCCTATAGTTTGGGTTCGGCCAAGTTCTTCTGTGGTGAAACGAGTCACGTGTTCTGACCTCACATGGTCGCAATGTAACGCGCGCACACACACACACACACACACACACGAGAGGGCATATGTGAAGAATGCATGCCTGATGCGTCGCTGTCATGCAGAGGAACACATGGTCAGGTGGGTTCCGTGAACTGCTTTAAACTTCCCGTCTGCAGGAGTCGGACGTGCGTTGTTGTTGTTGTCGTCGTCGTCGTTGTTGTTGTTGTTGTTGTTTGTTGTTGTTGTTGTTGTTGTTTCGGTCAGGGCGGGAGGGGCAGACCACCCATCTCCCCTCAGCTGTGGGTTGACGGGATATCTGACCCTCGTCTCCGACCCCACCTGCTCCCGTCCCCAGACTTCCGGAGGCTGGTTCCGCCTCGGAGCCCCGCAACAGGTGTGGACCCCCCCCCCACTCTGATCTCCGGCCGCCACGTCCCACCCCCCGGCTCACAGGTAGACACTCACTGGCGCATCACGGATGCCGGCCGTTGCCGTGGAAACTGCCCGGCCGCCTCCACCCTCTGCCCCGTCCGTCTGTCCGTCCGTCAGTCCGTCCTCCGTCGGCCTCTCCCCCGCCCATCTGCCGTCAGACTACCGTGCCGCGGTCGCCCCCTGGTGGCCACCGGGCCGACACTACACCCCGGATGCAGCCATCACATCACTGTCGGTCATTGGCTTCTCTCCGGACCAGAAATCAAACTTAGATACTTTTTTAAAAACTGGACAAAAAGTGTTTTTGTGTATTGAGAACTGACTTAGTCTTGTTTACGTCTTCTTTGATTTGATATTAACTCCCATTTAATTTTGTATGTAACACAGATGCATTGAAGAGTCATATATTTTGAGAACTTATTGTTTATTACATTTTGCCACCTACAGAAACCGTAACGAATTTATTTTTCACATCGGCACCGAAATTCAAACGACAGCCAGTCGTGCCCCTTTAAAGCAATGAAATATTTACATATGATCCCTTAATTACAGGTTCGAAGTGGCTTTGTTTGTTTTACCTCAACAAGTTGTTTCATTTTAATATTTTTTTCAGAGGCAGAAGATAAAAAGGCTGAAATTGAAAATTTTTTCAGCAAAAAAGCAAAGAGACTAAACATGTTTTTGCATAGAAAACGTCTGTTTTTGATTCCTCTCTGTTCCATTACTCATCTGTCTTTCGCTGCCCAGGTTTATCTTGCGAACCTTCGCGGGGGCTGGTAACCGCGTCGTCATCATTGTCTTGCATATTCCTGCGGTTCGGCTCGCACCACTTTTTCGTTTCTAGCGGCAGCGCGATGACACAGACCGATTCATGTGGCCGCCGTGCGCCCCCACCCCCACACCCACCCCCGGGCCCATCCAGCCCCTGCCACATGGTGAGTCAGGTCGCTGCCGGTGCAGCCCTTCCCTCGCCAGCAGGGGACAGGATTCCCACTCCGGGAGGAGGAGGAGGACTCTCCCAGACCCCGGCCCGGGTGGAGTCTTTCGTCTCCCCCTCGTCGGTGGCGTCGGTCTCGAGGAGTTTAACCGATAGCGTCAACCTTTTGCCGCCGCGTCCTGCGCCGACCGTCCACGGCCCCATCGGGCGCGTCCTTGTCACGGCTTGTTTGGTGACCACCCCCATTTCCTGTCGGGGCCTCGGCCTCTGCATCCCTCTCGCTGCTCAGTCTTTTAATGTGCAGACGCAGGACGGTGGAGGAGAACTTTGTTTTGTCCTGAAAAGAAGCCGCAGTGGAAAAAAAAAAGGGGGGGGTCAGGAGGAGGAGGAGGAGGAGGAGGAGGAGGCGGCCTCTGTGCGCGTTAATCTGTCGACCCGTGGTCATGTTATGAGTATGGAAGGGATTAAAGCATATCGCCAAAACTAATCTGGCCGTTACACCGGCGGCCCCCTGCTCCTGCCATGTCCTGCATTACCTTCACCCCCTCCCTCCCCCCTCCCCTCACCCGCCTCACCCTCCACCGATGTGTTTATCAGAGCGTGGGGGGGGGCGGGGGCGGGAGGCAACGAGGCATCGCTCCCCTGAGATTAGCGGCGCATGTCGGCCTTTGATTTTCTTATTTTTTTTCCCCTCCTGACTTCAAGGGCTCTTCGCCGTCAGGTTTATGATACAAAAAGAAAAGTTGGACGTGAGGTCTTCGCCTTCTCTGTGCGGCGGTTTGTTTACGCGACGGTCACATGGTTACAGGTCCGATAAGAGCGGTTTAGCCTGGTGATGCACCGCTGGGGCCCGCACGCCGGTGATGGCGATGCGGCGGCCCGTCTGCGGGGGCGTGGCCCCAGCCAGGCGGGCGGCGGCGTCGGTCGCCGCTGGGACGGATGCTATTGTCACATCTCCTCATGTGTGACTGTTTGTCCTCCGTGTAAACCTGAACTCGACGCCCTTTTCTCTCTGTCTTTTTTTTTGTTCCTTTCACTTTCTCTCGCCCTCTGTTTTTTTTGGAGGTTTTTTTTTCACTCCCCCTCTTCACGCTCGTTCTCCTTTCTTTTCTTTTTTTCTTCTTTCACGCCATTTGTGAAGGAGAAAGGGAGAAGGGGAGCGAGGGGGGCTCCCTCACCTAAAGAACCACCGCTGTTGTGAGGACATGGCATCCTGCTCGGCGCCGCCACCGTGAAACTGAGCGCCTGTGTGTTTTGTTCAGATGTTTAACACCCCCCCCTTCACTAGCGCCAGTGGCTGTCTCCTTGCAGCCATGTGAGTGTGATCCCCCAAAACCACCTCCACCACCTCCGTGACGAGTGGGACCTCCCCCTGCACCGCCGCCGGTGGCGACGACCCGCTCACCTCCCTGCAGGGCGGTTCCGCCTCGCGGGGCGTCTCGAAAACCCGGCGCTCTCTGGTCTGAGCCGCAGGGAGAGAGAACCCCCCCCCCCAGCGGCCGCAGGCCTCTGACTTTATGAAGAGCCCTAATTACATAGCCTGGTGTATTTATACTCCGCTGCGACTCAGTGGGTCGTTGTGGTGTGTGTTTTTGTGTGTGTGTGTGTGTGGGAGGAACAGCCTTTGTCTTCGCACGTAAACCCTGTGTGTGTGTTTATGTGTGTGTTTGTGTTTGTGTGTGTGTTAAAGCTCACGCTGATTCGAAAAATTATTTAATCCAGAGATAAAGTGGAGCTTAGATCCGTCCGAATCTCATTTCCTTTCTTTAAAGCGAGACCTTGAAACTTTTGCACTATGTAAACACGTGAAACGTCGAATTCGTGGGCAACAAAACACACGTTGGCTCATTTTAACGCAGCTTTTGCGACTCGAGCCTTATTTGGTCTGGAATGACCAGTAACTGATAAACTAACTTGTCACGCTTAAACATTTCAGTCATTCTTATCCGGACAAGAAGTAAATGCACAATAGCTCATCAGGGGACATGCTCATGTCATTGACAGTGTTGTTGTTGTTTTTGGGTTTTTGTTTGTTTTTTTAAAGGGACATTCCACCAGTTTTTAGACATTAATATTAGTTCACGGGGACAACGCTTCCAAAAGTCTGGAATAAATGAACCCGGTCCAGTGATTTCGTTATCTGGGAGTTTTTTAAGACGCAGCCATCGACCGGACGGACGTGGTCGGAGCTGAAGGAGAAGGCGCCGCCGAGTTGCATGATGGGGATCGTAGGGTTCCTCGGAGTTTGACCCCAAACGTGGGCCTCGAAGGGGCCCCGCGGCTCTATAGCGCCGTTACAGGTCTCAAAGTGTTTTAAGGGCCAGGATCTGCTGCCTCAGTTTAAACCTTTGGTTTCTTCACGAGTCGCCTGAATTCATCGGGGCGTAGGATTCAAACGCTGGACCCTCAAAGCAGCTGTCAACTCAGAGGCAAAAGTCCCTCGACGGGTTTTTTTTGTTGTAATCTCCGTTTCCCGTATTTACTCTTTCTGTAGTTGAATCCCTTTTTTTTTCTTTTGTTTATTTTGAGCGCACAAAGCTCTACCTTTGTTATAAAACCTGATATGTAAAGTAGCGTCGCAAGGCGCCATTGGCTGCTCATATGTGGCTGTGGCGACCATCCTTGATCGAGTTGATACTTGCCCTGCTGCGCGGCAGGCGAAACCCGATCGCGCATCAAATCGGACGTGCGGCCCGCTTGACAACGGGCCTCCCATGGGGGGCGGGGAGGGATGGGGGAGGAAGTTGGGGGGAGGGGGTCAGTCACCTGCGACGACGCGCTCACCTGTCGGCCGTTTCCTGGACCCCTCGGCGGTCTGCTGACAGCTCGTGCACGCGTTGGCTCCTAGTTTTGTTTTGGGTTTTGGGTTTTTGTTTTTTTCGGGATGTCGCTGTGCATTATGGGTGGATCCTGGTGAATAAGAGCATGTGTGTATTGATGTGTGAGAGAGAGAGAGAGAGAGAGAGAGTATAGGTTTGGTCACGTTGACCTCCAGCTACAGCAGCCGTTTTATTTCGAGAGCCCTCGTTTGCCCTCCTCCTCCTCCTCCTCCTCCTCCTCCTCTTCTCCTCCAGCTTTTTTTCCATGTTCTCCTCTCATTATCATCTTCCTTCCTCTGTATTTTCCCCTCTTAAGGGAAAAAAAAGAAGGGAGTGAAACCGTGAACATAGCAGCAAGGCAAATGTTTTCCTTTCTCTTTGTACTGGAAATTGGCCTCTCTCTCTCTCTCTCTCTCTCTCTCTCTCTCTCTCTCTCTCTCTCTCTCTCTTTCTCTCTCTCTTTCTCTTTCTTTTTTTTGTTGTTTGCCTCCCCCCTGACTGAAAAGGGGGGGGGTGGCAGAGGCAGCGCTGGCTTTATTTTTATTTATTTTTTTGTGGAGTTTAGCGCCAGGATCACAGCACTGCCGACACACACACACACACACACAGACACACACACAGACACACATGTGCAGCATGCGTGTGGCCACCAGGCTTCCTCTACAGTGGATTTAGCCTATCAGCCTGTTAAAAGGCTGGAGCTGAGGTGGTGGTGGGGCGGGGGCCCACCCCCCGCCAGGCCTCTGCGATGTCCAGTGTTTTCTCTGGATCACACCGCGGTCGATCGCACGGCACGGGCCCGTCGGTTCGCCGCCGAGCGCCGGGCCGGGTTCGTGTGGAGGGAGCGAGCGAGGGAGCAAGCGAGCAGTTGTTTGGATATGGATTGAGTAACAAAAACAGGAGAGAGAGAGAGAGAGAAAGCAGGAGAGAGGGGGGGAGTAGAGACGGAGAGATGAAGTATCTGATGCTTGTTGAGATAAGGAGGGTTGGAGTTATGGGGGAGAGATGAGAGCGAGATGAAGGGATTTGTTTAGAACTAGAGATATAGAGGGAGGGTGGAAGAAAAGAGAGAGAGAGAGGGAGGGAGGGTAGAGAGAGAGAGAGGGAGCGAGCGAGCGCAGTGGGAGGGAGGAGAGTCAGAGGATCCAGCCCTCCGGGGCAGCAGTGTGTGTTTTGGGGGTGGACAGAGTGGCTTTGTATGCAGAACATCACCGGACAGCGACGGGAGGGACGCCGTCAGTTGTTCTCTGTGTGTGTGTGTCTGTAGTGAAGCAGGACCTACCTCCGAACCCCGGCGCTGCACACACACACACACACACTCTCTCTCCTCCATCTGCTGCCCAGGAGCCTGCCTTCTGCTTCCTCTCGACTGAACCCCCTCCGAGTGTGTGTGTGTGTGTGTGTGTGTGTGTGTGTGTCCGTGTGTCCGTGTGTCCGTGTGTGTCTGTCTGTGTCAGTGTGTGTGTGTGTGAGTGTGAGTGTGTGAGTGTGTCTGTGTGTGAATGTGCGTTAGAGTCGCCAAAAAGAGCTGATTCCCCGGAGGTCAGGAGCGACAGGCTGTAATGTGGAATTTGTGGGATTAAACTTTCCGGAGGTTCCGTCAGTGGCGGCGATGGATCGGAGCCAGGAGACGGGAGTTTGTACAGAACCTTGAGTCAATGACCGGAGGATCCCAGAGGAAGATTTGCAAGCTCCACTAAAAAAAAAATTTTTTAAAGACGACCACCCATCATCCCTTTTGCTCGATCGCATCTCCCGTGCTCCCCCGCGTCGCGGTCACCCTAGCGCGCCAGCGGCCCATGCGGGCGGCGAGGGATGCGGACCTGAGCAGACTCCGCGCCCCGATGCCCGCTGCTATGCTCCCGTGCCCCGCGCCGGCCGGGTCCGACTGGAGCTTCCAGAACCCGGTGGGGGTGGACTGCAGCTCCCCAGAACCCCGCTGCATCTGGCTGGCGGTGCTCCGCGGCGTCGCAGGCCCCGCGCCGCCGTCCCCGCTGCCCGCCATGCCCGCCGGGCGCGGCAAGAGCTCGCACCAGCCCAGGGTAAGAAGGGGGTCACCCATCTTCGTCTAGTGGTTGGACACGGAGACTCATTGATTTCAAATGAACCGTTTTACATGTGAGCTATCGTAGATGACAGGGACAGTGTTGATGCTTTGCTGTCATAGGTTTTTATTAATTCTTCAGAAGGATAAATTAATTTCTCAAGTCTAAAAAGCATCAAAAGAAGGACAAAAGCCCAGTGTAGGTTTTTCGGAGCCCAAGGCGACGTCTTCTAAATGCTCATTGTACCAGTTAACAATCATTTACAAAGGGTTTCAGATTGTATGAGATAGAGATGTGTTTTTCAACCAGCCAGTTGATCGTTACCGCTTCGTCGGTTAACGGTCCAGATGAAGACGGTGCTCGTCTTAGCGCTACGCGGGTCAGGCGGTGTAGACGGAGGCAGCTGAGGCTGCGGAGGGCGCCGAGGCCACCTTCGCTCAAACTCAGGAGGCGATGCGGATGGAAATAAGACCAGGACAGATACACGAAACCGCTATCAGTGCGGACTTCTCCTGGGGGGGTTCGTCAATCACGCGGTGACAGATCCTCTGCATACCTGCACCAGGCGCTGGGAACGTGCCAACCACCCACCTCACACCATCAGCGTCTCTGCCTTCCCGTGCCGCTGCACGTTCTGGCGGCGCGGCATTTTTACCGACTTTCCGGGGAAACGCTACGCTACGACGACTGCCGCTGCAGTCCAGGACGCAGAGGTTCGATATTAAGAGCGTTTGCCCCCTTTTGCGTTGTCCACCACACGCCCACGGCCTTGTTTACGCTGGCAGAAATGGGGAACGTGTTACCGTTTGTTGTTCTGATTATTTGGTGTCTGCCAGATTTTCTTGGAGCCAATGTTTGGTGTTTGTTATTTATTTTGTTGTGCTGGGGGGTTTGCCAGTCATCACACATGGATTTGATTCAGTGACTTGCTTAAGGTGTGTAAACAACGGCTCGGTCGGTGATCATCTCACTGCAAACAGCCTCCCGTTCGAACAGGAATCCAAAAGTACCGAGCTGCTGAATTATCCATCGTTTCGTTTCCTTCAAAAAGCATTTCCTCGCGCAGCTCCCGCTATTTTCTAACACATTTACAACGATATATACTGTGAATTATCCGTTTAGGATCGACATCGCCCTAAAAAAACAAAAAGAAAAGATGGGTAAATTCATTTTCAGCGTTTGAATTGAGGATGAATTGAGTCTGAGGTGGAGTCGGCCTCCGCCGACGGATCTATTTTCCTCCGAGCTACTTCGGTTCTCATTGTTCTGCTTTTCCACGGCCGACATGTGTTTTCTGTCCGCGTGGATGTGTACGTGTGGCACATTGACCCTCTCCTTCCTCAGAGGGGGGGTTTCTAATTAGCAGCTAAAGACGGGCGAGGGAGGAGGCTGCTAAAGTGCCACTTTTAGCGAGGTGTTGTGGGAACCGTGCCCCCCCCAACACACACACACACACCAACCCCCACCACCGCCGACTACCCCCCCACCTACTCCAGATGCCCTTGGTATTCAGGGCATCGCTTCCCCGCATGTGTTAGTGCGGGTGTATATGTGGAATACCCCCCCCCCGACTCACTGACACAGTTAAGAAATGCCGCAATCAGGAATGTGAGTGTGGAGGAGGACGGGGAGGACGGGGAGGACGGGGGGGCAGCTGTATGGACACAGCTGGGACAAACACACACTGTACGCTGTTTACCTTTAGGACAGAAGCATGTGTTTCAGGAGAGGGAGAGAGACTTCGGGGGCGGTGCCCGGTCGCCCGACGGCGGCGCTGCCCCCGTTATCTCTCGGCCGCCGCTGGTTTTCCATTTGGTCGCAATGTCGTTCGCCTTTAAAATCGGTTGCGACTGGATAAGATTTCCCATTAAATCGCCCGCATGAAGACAATGAGGGAAAATAAAGGGGGGGGGGCTTATGAAACCTACACACAGACCAAGGTTTGATCAGATTCCCCCCCCGTCTTTCTCTCTCTCAGTTAAAAGTGGAGACAGGAGGGATTAAAGAGCCGTGGCCATATTTAACCCACGTCTTGCTCTAAGTAGATGCCACGTGCCTCTGCCCACTGAGCTCCCGAGTCATCCCGTAAAAGTTATTCTAAAACTACAGCTCCTCTGCCTCTTCCTCTTCCTCCGCCTCCTCCTCCTCATCCTCCTCCTCCTCCTCCTCATCCTCCCCGGGGCCGGGACCCGGATCAAAGTGTCCGGAAGGCGTACGAAGCATCCCACAGGCATCGCGGGCAGCGAGGCGGGTTTCAATTAAGACGAGAGCCGAGCACGACATCGAGTGGAAAACCCTGTTTAACCGACGTTGCCTCATCACCCGTCGGCCTGGTTCAACCGACGCCGTGGTCGGGCTGGTTTTTGAGCAAACAGGATGCATCGGTATTGACAAGGAAGTGCATGCGAAACGCAGGCGCACGCACACACATACACAGAAACACACACACACACACACACTGACCTACATGTGTGGTTCATGAAATGTCTTGTTATGTAAGTCACAGAAGGATGTTCAGCATCTGAGCTCATGCTTCCCTTCATGTTGAATCCTTGTGGTTTACAATCAGGTTTTTTTGTTTTGTATTTTCGGAGCGTTAAGGGAACATCCGGACACACGATCACGCCTCCGTCTCCTCCACCGGGCCTGGGATGCGGTTCACCGCCCGGACGGGAGGGATTGGGGGGGGGGGCTGGCCTTCAGCCCCCCGGCCCCGTCGCCGCCGGCCCCCTCTCCCCGTTCGCCCCTGGCAGCTCGGCTCGGGGGCCGCGGGCGCAGACAGCCGCGGCCGTCGGGATTAAAGGCTCGTCAGCATTTGCGGCGGCCGTAAAGCTCCACTTTTCAAACAGGTTGCAGCTCTCAGCTGTTTAAAAGAGCATTATTGTTCTGCCCTGCTGGGGTTTTAGCAGTAGCCGGGGCTCCCCCCGCCCCCCCAGCCCCCGACAGCCGCTGCATTCCTCCGTACTGCTTCCTCTGGACGGGGGCTGCGCGTGCCAACCAACACGTACGCTGTCACCGACGATTACGGCGGCGGTATCATCCCGTCCTGGAAAAGCCTCTTACAATGAGACAATCCATTTTTCCCGGATTCTGCGACAGATTAACACCGAACCGACACCGTTTGTTTCCTAATATCCGCTTTTTTTTTTTTTCATCCCTAAGTGAAGCCGTTACGTCTAAAATCTCCGACGTTTCGAGCAGAGATGTCGGGCGATACATTACATTTGCTCCTCTCCCTTTGAAGCAACCTTCTCTTCTCTTTTATTTTGTTCTCTCAGTCGTGCATCATAATGATTCGGGCCCTTTAGTTGAAATCAGAAAGAGAAATATCACCAGGGGTGAGCCCACCGCTGTGAGTGTGTGTGTGTGTGTGTGTGTGTGTGTGTGTGTGTGTGTGTGTGTGCACCATATCACCCAATCAGAGCAGGAAACTGTTGTGTGGCATTACAAGGTCGCTTTGCATATTCAATTGTTACCAGCGGGGCTTTTTGTGTGTGGTTGTGTGTTTAAATGACATCATCTTCGGGCGGTAATGGGATCCCTCAGGGCTCTGCGTTATCTGAAGGGCATTCATTTTTTTCATTTTTTTTATTTGTTATTGTAATTAGCTTCCACGGGCGAACTCGTTCACATTTCATGCTAGAAAAAAAAAGGCATAAAGCAAAACGGAGAAATTCCCAGTGGGGGGGCAGGAAACTGTCGCCTCTTTTCTCAGCGAAAACAAGAGGCGAGGTTTTCCCCCGGTCTGTGTGTCGAGCCTTTGTAGGAAGTCAAGTTTAGACTGAAAAACCACGGAAAAAATGTTCCGAGGCCCTTGTTGGTTAAACTGGTCGTCCAAGTGCTCGGAGAGGCTGGAGCACGTCAGCAAGACCTTTTGCTTTTTTAGCTTTTTGGGTGAAAAGATAAGTGGAAGCAGACGAAGCGGCTGTATCCAGGTGACAGGTGTTCATCTGGGGGGGGGGCAGGGGGGTCGTCCGGGGCAGGACGGCCGAGCAGGGACACACACACACATCCCAGGAAGCGGTGCCGGCTCGGAGACCCAGTCAGACCCTGTGTGTTTTGGGTAATCACAGGGTTTGGTATTCTCAGGGCCGGGAGGGGCCATGCGGTCGAAACCGGCGTGCCGGAGCCTGCCTTCTCGCCGGGGCCCGATACTCCTCCTCCTCCTCCTCCTCCTCATCTTCCTCATCTCATTCACTCTCTCCCCTCCACCGCCGGTTACAGTGTGTGTGTCTGGACTTGCCCGGGCCAAACCGCTCCCTCTGAGGAATTCGCCCCGTCTCTTCCTCTCTTCACCCTCTTGCTCTTTCATTTCCTCTTTTCTTTTCTCCTTCTCCTCCTTCTCCTCCTTCTCCTTATTCTTGGCCTTTTCTTTTCCGTCAACGTTTTAGACTTGACACCCCCCCCGAACATCCCTCCGCCCTCCTCACGCATTTCATTGTGCCGCTCTCATGCCACATAATAAGGCCCTGCTGCTCGCCTCTTTGAGAAAATAGCAGGGGTTACTTTACATTGTTTAGACTGACAGACTAAAGACCAGGGCAGCTCCCAGCGTCACCGGGATTTATGTGTCTCAATCTGCAAAATACTCTCTTCGTGTTTACTTCGGAATGTTTTCTGGGACGCTTTTGAAAAAATACGCAAAAATTGTCCAAAAATATATACGAAAAACCATAGAAGCCGGCGTTTGTCCGGACCTGCGCACTTGGTCTCTTTTGCTTCGGGATGGAAACATAAAAGTGGAGGAAGAAGAAGTTGTGCGTTAAATGTCAGGGCGTCCGGATTTTCATAACAACGAGGGGGTAGAAGGGAGGTGGGGGGGGGGGGGCAAAGGAGAATGTTAGGAAGGAGAAAGAGGAGTGAAGGAGTGGAAGTGGCTCCATGATGGAGAGGGAGCGGCTGTGTTTACGGGAGCGACTGGTTATCCCGCCCCGCAACGCCCACCCCACTTCCTGCCTTCCAGCCTTGCCACTTCCTCTTGTTGAGTGTTTGTGGCCACCAATGGGCCCTTCCAGGTCAAGTGTGTGTTTGTGCGTGTGTGTGCATAAATGTCTTTGTTTGTTATATATCAGCGTGGCGGGTGGATGTGTGTGTGCGTTTTAGGGAGTTCGGCTCGTTCGACTCTGCTCCGCTAACGTGAACGTTCTGAATGAGGACAGGACCCGTTAGTCACTGGATTCACAGTGTGGATGACGGTGGTTCATATTTTCTGGTTGTTCGCCTCAGTATTCTGCTGTTTCCCTTTTTTAACACAACATCTGTACGTGGCATCACTTTTCATCTGATCTAATCCATAAATAAAGGACCCGTTAGTCACCTCAGCATGAAAGTCAGATAATTTAATCGCGTTAATTAAAACGAGGAATAAAAGATCTGGGTAATCTGAACGAATCGGCCGGACCGGTGCATCCGTGAAGGGCATGTTCGCGCCTGTCCCGCGCGCCTAATTCGCTTTTGTTTAGTCGTAACCTCCGAGTGATTCAACGCTTTGTTTCGCGCCGATTAACGCAAGCGGGGAAAAATGCCGTTGGACGTGTATGTCGAAGCCGCGCTCGGACGATCCGAGGAAAAAAAAACAAACAAACAAAAACCCCCCCCAATAAACCAGCAATGATAACAGAAACGCGATGCTGCTCGCGTCCTCGCGGACTTTGCTTCCGCCTGTTCTTTGTTTTTGTAGCTTGTTTCCTATTAAGGTTTTAGTATCTCAGAAATGTGAGACATCTGTTAACGGCGTTGACTCGTATCAAACCTTCTCCTCGTGCTTTTATTTCTTTTTTCTTTTTAGACTGATTAAACCGACATGGGGCCGATCGCTGCGTCGGAGCAAAGATAAGAGCAGCGCGATCTGATCATGTGAAAACCTTCTCATCCGTCTGACTCGTGTTTACACCATCGGTTCGTCCTAAAGGACGCCGACGCCAAAGCTGCCACGCCGATAAAAGCCCATGACACTGCATGTGGGATCGCACGCTCGGGCTTTTTTATTGTTCGTCTTCGGCGTGGATTAAGCTTCGCCGGCGCTGCCAAACTTACCACGGAGTTACACTGACGTGCGTAGTGTACGGTACAAAAAAAAAAAAGCGGCACACCTTTGTGCCTTGGCGTCCCGTTGCATGGAGCTGAGACTCATAGATGGCGTGTGGTAAAGACCAGACAGTTAGGGTATTAAACTCTCTCCCGAAATTCATGGACTGCTCCTTTAAGTTAGAGTTCGTTGAGTTCGGTCTCACGAAGAGTCGTTTAATCTTGGACATGTAGCACGAGATAACCAAACCACGGCAGACTTGACATGATGATTCCTCCTCCTCCTCCTCTTCCTCCTCCCTCCTCCTCCTCCTCCTCACTCACGCCTGTTTGGTCAGGTGATTGCGTTTGACTGACAGATGTGGGTTACCCTGGCAGCAGGAGGGTGATAATTCTCACATGTGTCTGTCAGCTGAGCTCGCTGGGCTCATTTAGCCGGAGCGAGACATTTAGAGAGCCGGGGGGGGGGGGTCTGGTCCACCCTCATTAACCCCACCCAGAGTTCACCCGGGTTCCCGCCCGGCCCCTCTCTCTCCCCCGGGTGATAAGACTCGACCAGGGTCAGCATGGGTAGAACTGGGTGAAGCCGTAGATCTTCTCCCATTGCCGGGGCCCCTCTTCCTGAGGTTGGACCCCCCCCCCCGTCGCTGGTCTGGAGTCTGGGCACGGAGTCGCCTTGCGGTTCTCCAGGGAAACTTAAAGTTTCTTTACATCCGGAAAACCTCAGTATCTCTCCGGTGTTGGTGCTGACTGTGGGAAAATACAGTAGATTCTCAATAGGATTGGATGAATAACTGGTATTAAATTAATCATTTCTGCATAATTTAAAGCTAAGAACACTCACACACACACACATGCCCTCAGACTTTTTTTACATTATTTTCTCATTGTTGTAGATTTGATCTCATAATTGTCACTGGATTCACAGTGTGGATGACGGTGGTTCATATTTTCTGGTTGTTCGCCTCAGTATTCTGCTGTTTCCCTTTTTAACGCAACATCTGTACGTGGCATCACTTTTCATCTGATCTAATCCATAAATAATGGATGATAAACCCCGGCTGGATCTCACCGCATCCCTCTCTCCGTCTCTGTCCGCAGGCCAAGGGCCGGAGGGATGGTCTCCCCTCGGCCGGCGACAACCCCCGGCCGCCGATGGCGTCCAGGCCGGGGAGGGAGGGGGTCGGCGTGGGCTGGAAGGGTCCCCGGACGCTGGTCCTGCGCAAGAACTCCCAGGGTTTCGGTTTCACGCTGCGCCACTTCATCGTCTACCCTCCGGAGTCCGCCCTGCACACTAACCTCAAGGTGAGACCCGTGGGTCACCTACGGGCCCCTGTGGGGCCCCTGGGGGCCCCTGGAGCATCGGACGGGCTCTTAAATCAAGTTTCAAGATGCTGAAAAGTGTCTAACTATGTCAAATATCTGCAGTTTTATGGAAAAAGTCTAATGCTGTCATGCTAAGTATCGTTAAGTCCTCTTTAAAACTTCCAAACCAAAGCTATTAGGGGGTATTAAAGGAATGAGCAAAGGATTTATGGACGTATTAAAGACGTAAGCTCTTTATCTGGGAGAACGACAGAATTTTTACATTTTTAAGAATTAGGAAAAACTCCTCCAAACCCCGACAGGCTGGTTGGGAAACTGTCGACTGTTGCTCCCGTTTCTTAACTCATTCGCCCTTTTTTTTTTCTTTCACCAAGTCTTTGGTGAATCCAGGATTGTTCTGGTGTTTTGGAACAAGCCTCCATGCAAGCGAGTGGTTATTTAGCTCTTTGAGATGTGGGGGCAAACGGCTCCAGATGTGAAATTGAGGGATGGGTGGGTGGTTGCAGGGGGGGGGGTGCTGAAACAAGGGCTCCATTATTGCTCCACCACCCCACCATCCAGCAGCTGCAGATAGGAGCACCGATTGAATGGGATCTGTTGTCTTAGCCTGGTACCACTCGCTGGCTGTCAGGCCGTACCAGGCCGGGCCCGGACAATAGGCCCACTGCTGCCCTTTGGCCCCGGTTCTGTCCTTGTCTCATCTTCCCCGAGGGTCACATGGTGTGTGTCTTTTTTTGGAGGGGGGGGGGGCAGACTCCTCGTGGAAAGTTTCCCAAATTAGCCTCATTGTGTCTAGTTTTCAGAGGCGTCTCCTCCTCCTCCTCCTCCTCCTCCTCCTCCTCCTCCTCCTCCTCCTCCTCCTCCTCCTCCTCCTCCTCCTCCTCCTCCTCCTCCTCCTCCTCCTCCTCCTCCTCCTCCTCCTCCTCCTCCTCCTCCTCCTCCTCCTCCTCCTCCTCCTCCTCCTCCTCCTCCTCCTCCTCCTCCTCCTCCTCCTCCTCCTCCTCCTCCTCCTCCTCCTCCTCCTCCTCCTCCTCCTCCTCCTCCTCCTCCTCCTCCTCCTCCTCCTCCTCCTCCTCCTCCTCCTCCTCCTCCTCCTCCTCCTCCTCCTCCTCCTCCTCCTCCTCCTCCTCCTCCTCCTCCTCCTCCTCCTCCTCCTCCTCCTCCTCCTCCTCCTCCTCCTCCTCCTCCTCCTCCTCCTCCTCCTCCTCCTCCTCCTCCTCCTCCTCCTCCTCCTCCTCCTCCTCCTCCTCCTCCTCCTCCTCCTCCTCCTCCTCCTCCTCCTCCTCCTCCTCCTCCTCCTCCTCCTCCTCCTCCTCCTCCTCCTCCTCCTCCTCCTCCTCCTCCTCCTCCTCCTCCTCCTCCTCCTCCTCCTCCTCCTCCTCCTCCTCCTCCTCCTCCTCCTCCTCCTCCTCCTCCTCCTCCTCCTCCTCCTCCTCCTCCTCCTCCTCCTCCTCCTCCTCCTCCTCCTCCTCCTCCTCCTCCTCCTCCTCCTCCTCCTCCTCCTCCTCCTCCTCCTCCTCCTCCTCCTCCTCCTCCTCCTCCTCCTCCTCCTCCTCCTCCTCCTCCTCCTCCTCCTCCTCCTCCTCCTCCTCCTCCTCCTCCTCCTCCTCCTCCTCCTCCTCCTCCTCCTCCTCCTCCTCCTCCTCCTCCTCCTCCTCCTCCTCCTCCTCCTCCTCCTCCTCCTCCTCCTCCTCCTCCTCCTCCTCCTCCTCCTCCTCCTCCTCCTCCTCCTCCTCCTCCTCCTCCTCCTCCTCCTCCTCCTCCTCCTCCTCCTCCTCCTCCTCCTCCTCCTCCTCCTCCTCCTCCTCCTCCTCCTCCTCCTCCTCCTCCTCCTCCTCCTCCTCCTCCTCCTCCTCCTCCTCCTCCTCCTCCTCCTCCTCCTCCTCCTCCTCCTCCTCCTCCTCCTCCTCCTCCTCCTCCTCCTCCTCCTCCTCCTCCTCCTCCTCCTCCTCCTCCTCCTCCTCCTCCTCCTCCTCCTCCTCCTCCTCCTCCTCCTCCTCCTCCTCCTCCTCCTCCTCCTCCTCCTCCTCCTCCTCCTCCTCCTCCTCCTCCTCCTCCTCCTCCTCCTCCTCCTCCTCCTCCTCCTCCTCCTCCTCCTCCTCCTCCTCCTCCTCCTCCTCCTCCTCCTCCTCCTCCTCCTCCTCCTCCTCCTCCTCCTCCTCCTCCTCCTCCTCCTCCTCCTCCTCCTCCTCCTCCTCCTCCTCCTCCTCCTCCTCCTCCTCCTCCTCCTCCTCCTCCTCCTCCTCCTCCTCCTCCTCCTCCTCCTCCTCCTCCTCCTCCTCCTCCTCCTCCTCCTCCTCCTCCTCCTCCTCCTCCTCCTCCTCCTCCTCCTCCTCCTCCTCCTCCTCCTCCTCCTCCTCCTCCTCCTCCTCCTCCTCCTCCTCCTCCTCCTCCTCCTCCTCCTCCTCCTCCTCCTCCTCCTCCTCCTCCTCCTCCTCCTCCTCCTCCTCCTCCTCCTCCTCCTCCTCCTCCTCCTCCTCCTCCTCCTCCTCCTCCTCCTCCTCCTCCTCCTCCTCCTCCTCCTCCTCCTCCTCCTCCTCCTCCTCCTCCTCCTCCTCCTCCTCCTCCTCCTCCTCCTCCTCCTCCTCCTCCTCCTCCTCTCTCCTCGCCGTCCCGTCTCCTCCTCCTCCTCCTCCGTGCCGGATGTTGTCGGACCTGGGCTGGCGGGTCGGTTGTCCGGCGTGCTCCCCCCTCCCCCCGGCCCTCGGAGCTCTATTCTGGGGGTCGGCGGCTGTCCTTTCTCTGCCTCTAAACCCCCCGCCATTGTCTACAGAGCCTGGAATGAGCCCACTCAGCGCAGCATAAAGCCAGGCAGTCGTCAGCCCACCGTGCCCCTAACCCCAAACTGTCCACTCAGCTTAGTACGCCCGTGTGTGCGTGTGTTTCCATGTTAGTGTGTGCGTGCGTGGAGGTGATCGGACGAACTGCACCTATGACGTCTCACCGCCGCCGTCCCTCGCCGCTTCCCGACGTCGCGAGCACCCGCCGGACGCTCTCTTTTGCTGAGCCGCCCGCCGCCATTGAGGGCTCATAAGAAGACGAACCCGTGTGTGTCGGGCAGAAACATAAACGCTCTGAACTCAGGGGAGATGTGGGCGTCTGGTTCTCTCGCTCGGGTCGCCCTCGACCTTCGGGGCGGTTGCCCGGGAAACAGTAGAAATGACTCGCTTCTGTGGACTCGGCGTCGGACAACCGGTCCTGACCCTCGTCAAATTCTATTCTCGTCAAGAGAATTCAGAGTTTAAATGATATTGTAAGAAAAGTTCAGTCTTTTCAAACCGGGATCACATGTAGAGTACATCTGCTTCTGATGATGCTGTATAACCATATCTGCAGGTCTTAAAAAGCATCAGTTACAGTTGCCTGGGAAAAGTGCTTGAAAGGTCTTAAAAAGTCTTGAATTTCACGTCTTAAATACTTCTGGGTAATATTAGTCATATAGCTTTTTTTATTTTATTTTATTTTTTACTATAGATCTGATTGTAACAAAGCTGCCTGGAAAAAAACCCTACATACTATTGTTCCAGACCTATGACCTCACATTAAATTTACATTTTATGGTTGATTGATCACTGGATAATTGGTTTATCCATCCATCCGTCCATTCATCCATTCATCCATCCCTTTTTTTTGCTGCTCATCCAGGTCATGCATCTATCGTGTTGTCAGAGATTCTTGATGTAAAGCACTGACACAACCTTGAATAAATGTAAAATGAGTCACGCGCCGGTGAATCATTCTCGTCCCTGCTGGTTTTCACTGATATCTTTCATAGTGATCGCGAAATAGGTTTAAAATTTCATTCCATGAGCAATCAGGAAGGACTTAGATTTAACTCGGCACGCCCTGCAGAGACCCCGTCCGTAGTAAAAACCGCACCGCGTACGAAACGCGTCCTGCAAGATTTAAACCCCGACTCAGCATTTGCTCATAGTCCTGCCTGTGAAAGCCGTAAAAGACTTTTTGCTTTTCGCCCTAATTCGACTGAATGTCGAATGCTGAATGGCCAAAAAATATTCTCTCCAGCTAAGTCGGAGTAAGACAGAGGTTGTTATTATCGGTCCGTAAGAATTTTCTCTGGCGGTATGACCAGTTTTCTTCAGGGCCTCCGTCAGGATGCCAGAAATCTTGTTGTCGGTTTGACAAACAAAATAAACTCTGTCATCGGATCTGTCTTTTTCCACATTATGTCGATTATGTCAAAAATTTAAAAGAAAAAGACCCTTTTCTCTTTTTCGGAGATCTGGAGAATGTCTTGGAAGCTTTTTACTTTCCTCATGTCTTGTAACTCTCTTTATGTGTGGAACAGCCCCCCCCCCACCACCCCCCATCCATCGCCACTTTTAAATCGCTAACTAAAGACACACAGTTGCATTTGTTACTATAACAAAGATTGTTTCACGTTTGTCGCCCATATTTACATATTTGTTGAAACTTCACTGTAAAACCCTCCTATACTTGTTGCCCCCCCACCAAAAAAAATAAATGTGACTCGAACCATCTTGACTCGATCTTGAGCAGTAATTCTGTCTGTTTCTGTCCTTTGCAGGATGAGGAGAACGGTAATGGAAAGGGTAAGTCTCTCGCCCCTCTCTCCCCTTCTCCTTTTATTTCATCGGGCGCCAAACTGAGACCTTGTACAGTGGGATAACGATGATGTAATGAGCTGGCGCTCCTGTGTTCCTGCAGCCCCTTTGCGCCCCCTACAGGCCATTACGCAGCACTGCGCTTGCATTAGACACCCATACGAGAACAATAATGGACAGTAGGTGTCGGGTGTTAATGTTTTCCCCAGGCTCGGAAAAAGTGATTAGCAAAAGCTCTAATCTTTAAACACCAAGGGGAAACCTGAGCCTACATTTTCCTTTTTTTTTTTTTTTTTTTTTTTATTTCCCACAATTCAGCATTTTTACAATCCCGCCGGTTGAATCCCTGACCCCTGCATTTCCTCCTCTCCGTCTTTTTCTCGTCCAGGGTATCAGAAAGGCCGACTGGAGCCGATGGACACCATATTTGTGAAGAATGTGAGAGAGAAAGGTCCGGCCCACCAGGCGGGACTGTGCACAGGTAAACGGGGAACATATGGTGCAGAGGCATTTGCATCCTGATTTGCATTGGAAATCTGGGGAGGGGGGGGGGCGCTCTCAGTCATGTGACAGTTGCAGGAATGAAGAGATGCACAATGATGTGAATGACGCAGACGGGGGGGGCAGGTGGCGGCGAATAATAAAAACAGACCCTTCGTTATTAGCACAGATATTAGTTTATCCCGGAGACGAGGGTTTTATTTCAGGCGGCGATACAACGCCGGCGACTCAGAAACCTCAGGCGCATCCGAATGTGACAGGGGCCCCGGACCGAACCGAACCAGCGCCGCGAGCCCGGCTGGATACGGTAGCGGCCCCGTCCCCGGCGTCGCTGCGGGTGCGTCCGGAGTTCGGACTCGTAGTTGGCTGTGTGGGGCCTTTCCTCCACGAGGCTGCGGTTTGCAAGGGCGTGGCGCCGCGGTGGCGTCGCCGCGAGCACGTCTCAGCAGACTTACCCGGAGCATTAACCATGGGAAAAATTAATAATAACTCGAAAGATATTTTTATTTGATTATGTTCCAGAAGGAGCTCACTAAAGGGTTTTCCCTTTGATGCATTTTGGAGACAGTGAGAATAATGATAAAATAATAAAAATTATGAGATTCAATTTTCATTTGCTCAAATTGAGTCACTGTGTATGCTACACCTCAGCTTATGCTTTTCCTAAAACAGATTATAATAAGCTTGGTGTATTTTTGGTTTTGTTGAAATTAGACACAATGTGGGCACTGGAATGTAGATAATGAGATTTTTTTTTTTTTTTTAATGGTACAGTAATTTTCCAGCAACATCTTCTCTCAGCCTTGTCAGGGTCTCCCCGGCCATGCTTGACAAACCGTTACGGGGGGGGGGGGTCGCACCTGCTCTAGAGGTCAGAGGTCGACCGGCATTATAACATGTCTGTGCTCCGCAGGGGATCGGCTGGTGAAAGTGAACGGGGAGAGCATTCTGGGAAAGACGTACTCGCAGGTGATCGCCCTCATTCAGAACAGGTGAGACCTCCCGCCGCTCGGCGCCCTGAGCTTTTGTCCCCGTGGTGATGACGTACAGCACCCAACAGGTTTTGGTTTTAGTTGCTTTAAAGATAAAAAGAAGAAGAGAAGCCTCGAGCAGCGACTGACGCTCTACGTGAGAAAAAAGGGACAAATTTACTTCACTCATGTTTTCGCACCGGAAACTTTTCCCCTGGTGTTTGGTTTTGAGTCTTAAAACAGAGACTTCTTTTATTATGATAATGTATTTTAGGCCGTCATTCTCTCTATACGCTGGGCTTAGTTTCTCAAGTGTATTTAAGGTGGATCAGTTGCAACTGACTGTTACTGGAGCCACTTCATGAAGTCGGCATTGACCCTGATACCCGTCCGGTGGATGGATACGTGCACACTATGGTTCAGATTCAGTTTAACTTTTCCCAGCGGATTCGGTTGTTGTTGTTTTTTGTTTGTTAATCTTTCTTCTTTTCGTCCTTCCCTTCTAGTGAGAGCGTGTTGGAGCTCTCCATTATGCCCAAAGACGAAGATGTGCTTCAGTTGGTAAGTGTGAGTATGGGATTTTTCACGCACCTTATCCTCGAAAAACAAAAAAACAAAACACCAGAACCAACCGCACACAAACACACGCACACACACGTGAATTACATACTTACACATGTCCTGCTTGTGCAAACAAGCACTGTTTATACTGCTGTTTCGGGACAACACTGGAGACCGTGTGCTCTCTCGCGGTGCCTGTCTGCAGAGCTGAACCGGGATTCACCCCGTCACTGTCAAAGAATGTGGAGATTTTGTCGGAATGGCTGTGGAGTGACTCAGACGCGCTCCGCTCTGTGTTTAGATTACAACACGCATTCATTAAAAAGCCGCTGGCATCAGACTGTTGAGGCCTAAAAAAAGGGGAAGGGAAAATAACAAAACCGGGTCCGTGCTCCCTCACACGCCCGTGTGGCGTGTAACGCATTTTTGGCGCTCCACAGGTTGCTCCATGCTCGCCCACATGATCAGACATGCACCAGTCCCTGGCCCGTTGCCACTAACCTGGAGCAACATGTCAACGCACACCGAAGAAGTAAAATGAAATGAAAACTCCCGGAATCACCGGATTTAGGTCTCACACATGCAGGGACGTCAAAAAAACAACCTCAAGGAGCCCAAAACCGGGTTCCCCTCATTCAGTCATACTGCCATGTCTTGACATTGTAAACCCACTCCTCTGTCCCCCCGGCCCTCCTCCCCCTTCGCTGCTGGGCCTGTATCTGCCGCATTCCTTGCATGACATCACTGGAGCTGCGCCTCCTTCCACACTCCCACAGGGTGGAGTGAGACACCAGAACGAGAGGGAGGGGAGGGAGGGAGGAAGGGAGAGAGGGATCCGGCAGAGGAGAAAACAAGCAGATCGGCCGATGGAGGAAGAAAACTCGTGAGAAAGAAAAACGGAAAACGAAGTTAGAAGAAAGAAATCGGCAGAAGATCGAATGTGTCTGACAGGAGGAGGAGGAGGAAGAAGGTGTGAGATCTGAAGGGCGGCAGGGTTTTCCCGTCTCAGGAGGGAGCGTAGGTGAGGATAAGTCCCGGGTCTTGTCCCCCGTCCTCTCGTCGTCCTCCTCTTCGATCCCGGCGGACGGCTCGCGTACGTCAGGTAAACCTGGGAAAAAGCTCCCAAGACTATCCGTGCGATTTTAGCTCCGCTTAGCCACGGGAGCAGAATAATGAACGTTAGCCGGCTTTTTATTTTTTTCTTCTCTTTTTCTCCTGCCGTTATGAAGTTGAGCCAAAGCTGTAAGCGATGCCTTAATACGACCCCGTGGCTAAATCGATGGGGCGGCCGGTTGATTCTAAGCTCGTCGTTTAGCGATGGATTCCCGGAGCGTGTGCCGCATGTGTGTATACACAACAGTGGTGGGGACATACAGTACGTACAGTTTGCAGCCGGTTGCCATGCAGCGACTGTTGTGGTTTTCGCTGGAGGCGCCTCAAGCAGTTTTTCTAACCGTTTTTCTAGGGATTGGGCTGAGACACGGCTGCACTTTAAGGCGCGTTGTGTAAAGCAGATCAGCAGGGAGCCGGCTTATGGAGTTAGGGTCTGTGTTGTTGTCAAACTTGTTTACAGTGAGAGCCACTGACACACACACACACACACACACACACACACACACACACACACACACACATAAACACATGCTCGCCTTTTTCCCCTCAAGTGCTTTTCCCCGTCATTTCCTGTCTCACGTGTATTCTTCTTCTCTAAGGCCTACTCCCAGGATGCCTACCTGACAGGCAACGAGCCCTTCGCAGGGGGAGCCGAGAACCTCCCACCACCACCTCCCCTCTGTTACCCGCACACCAAGACCACGTCCCCCACCGGAGCCCCACCGACTGCCCCCATGGGCCAGAACCAGCTGGATAACTGGAGTCGCTGGCCAAGCTCATCCAGCCCGTCTTCGCCCCTGGACAACCGCTCGGCCGTGGGGAGCCCCGCCAGCTGGCAGGAGGGGCGTGCGGGGGAACCCGGGGGCGTGGGCCACAGCAGCCCGGCCCACCGCACAGAGGAGATCCAGTACGGCATGACCGGCCAGCAGCCTCAGGGCCAGACCAGGGGGCGCTCCTACTCTTCCTCTTCCTCGTCAGGGGGCCCCCTGTCCAGCCCACTCCAGGTCCACTACCCCAACCACCACGCCGCCGGCTCCTCGCAGGCCCACCCGCGGAAGTCCAGCTCGGCCTGGACCAGTCCCCCCCTGCCCCAGCTCAGCCACGGCCGCGGCGAGCGCTGCCAGCAGGCCCTCTCCGACTGGTACTACAGCCAGCTGCCCGAGCACTCAGGACGCTGCATGCAGACCCGCCACCGCAGCTACTCTCAGGACCGGCTCAGCGAAACCAGGAGGCAGCAGCAGCGGTCGGGCGGCTGGCCGCACAGCGCCTCCCAGGACACTCTGCTGTTGTTGCAGCAGTCGGGACCGGGACCCCACGGGGAGCCCTGCTGGTCGTACGGAGA
Source organism: Istiophorus platypterus (assembly GCA_016859345.1). NCBI lineage: Eukaryota > Metazoa > Chordata > Actinopteri > Istiophoriformes > Istiophoridae > Istiophorus > Istiophorus platypterus. The sequence continues at coordinate 5,178,366 of CM029112.1, read as the reverse complement.
CTGGGACGGGGGCCCGGGCAGGGGCCACCCGGCCTCTAATTATACTCGGACTCGCTCCGAAAACCTCCTGGCCCAGTACGACCGCAACGGCCGCTCGTTGGAGATGCTGGACCGCGCGGCGGCCGGACTGGTCTCGCCTCGGTTCGAGAGGCCGTCGTGGCAGCAGGCCCCGCCGCCGCCCCCCAGGACTGACGCCTACCCAAGGCAGGGGAGCCACTACGGCGCAGCGCAAGCTCCTCCGATGTCACGACACACACAGTCGCATTCTAAGCACCAGGCTCACCCCCAGCCCCAGGCCCAGCAGGCTGCCCCCCAGACCAGGCGACTTCCCCCTGGGCAGAGCATGGACGACCAGCCGGTGGGCTACCGCAGCTACAGCCCCTCTTTTTACCGCAAGACGGGCCGCATCATGCAGCAGGCCCACTCTTTCAGGGACTCTCTTTTGGCCCACACTTGAACCACTTGAACCCGAACCCACCAAAACCAGCCCCCAGGCCCCCCCCTCGGCAGCCCCTCCTCACCTCCGCCGCGCCCGAGTCCCAGGACCGAGCGTACAGGCCAACGAACCACGAGAGGGAACGAGGGTCGGTGGAGAGCCAGGCGGAGCCGTCGCCGCAGAGCCAGGAGGTGGTGCTGAGGCAGAAACCCCCCACCGGGCGGAGGAACGCCCACGGCATGCGTCACCCCCACTACGCGCTGCCCATGGACGGGCTAGAACCCTCCTTGTTTTCTTCTGATTCCCAGGACGTGGCCCCCGCCCCAGGTTCCGCCGGAGACGCAGCCCCGCGCAAACCAAACGGCAACCTCGCCCCCCTCCCCATGGAGGACGACTCTCTGGCCTCCATCCCCTTCATCGGTGAGTAGAGAGCCTCGGCGCCTCCTCCCGAGTCCCTCCTCCCGTTTGAATCTCCTCCTGAGAACTCTGCGTGACCTTTAGTTTTTGTTGCGTCCGTCGTAAGATCTAATCCACAATCGAGTGTCAATTGAATGTTAGTGAAAGCGTAACTGAGAGGAAATGCAAAGCTATAATTCAGACTAAATTACAAGCTTGAGGGGGAGTGTGTGTGTGTGTGTGTGTGTGTGTGTGTGTGTGTGTGTGTGTGTGTGTGTGTGTGTGTGTGTGTGTTTCTTTAATTTCCTTCTTGTCTGTCTATTCAGGCTCCAGGCTTTTCTCAGATGCAGTTTCCATTCCCTCATTCCCTCATTCCCTCATTCCCTCATTGAGATTCTGCTGGTGTGTGTGTGTGTGTGTGTGTGTGTGTGTGTGTGTGTGTGTGTGTGTGTGTGTGTCTGTCTGTGTGTGTGTGTGTGTGTGTGTGTGTGTGTGTGTGAATGATTGCATTGGCCAATAGTGGCACTTCCCCCAGTCTTACAGAAAGTATTAGTAGCTCTGATTGAATCTTATCTGATGGGAATTTACCAATCGCGCTCCCGGTCTCTATGGTCACCTCGCCGTTCTGAGCAAACGCGGTGGAGTACGACCTCCTGAATGAGTCGTGTTGCTTTGTTTACGTGCTTGCAGGGCTGCACTAGAGATGCACTACTACTCACTACAACTATAACTCAATATAACACTATAACTGTCTTCAGATAACTAGTCTTCATTGGCCGTTCTTTTTCCCCCATTTTTGGTCTTTTCCTCAGTTCCTTTGATCAGTTGCAGTTTTAGCTTTTTCATCTTTTTATAATCTGGATTTATGAAATTTGAGACACTGAGAGGAGGCAGAGGTTCATTATCGTCACAAAAAGACGAAGAAGTTACTGACTTATGATTAAAAGAGCTGGAAATCCACAGTTTGAATTACCTTTTGCATATTTGCCTGACAAGCTCCGCACTTTTATTACACTTCTCTATAGTCACTTCGCTGTGGACAACGGGACATTTTTGGCCTGTAAAATACATCAGAGGAAAGAGAACTTGCGGTGACCTGCCAACTCAAAGATTTCATCCACTTTTTCATTGACCAGTCAGACGAAAACGCATTTTTAATTTGCAGAATTTCAAAAGTCTGGGATAAAAGTTGGATTAGCTAAATCCGATATAGTGAAAAAACTTATGAGAACACGGTTTTTCACGCCGTAAACCGATAATGATGAGGTGCCTGCAGGATATGCAGTGCTGTGTCTTTGTGATGTTTGTTTGCATGAATATGTACAGTTATGTCCTACATATGTTGGTGTCAGTGGGAGGGGACTGTGAGCAAGTCCCGGCTTGTTCCCAGTCCTGAAAAGACTGAAAGAAGAGGAAGGCTGTGGTGTGGTGTGTGTGTGTGTATGTGTGTGTGTGTGTGTGTGTGTGTGTGGGGGGGGGGTAGACTCAGATGTGCCGAGCAGAGTCAGATCAGCTGAGTTGGACGCTCCGACTCAGACTCGGGATGGAACGACCATCTACGCCGGAGGCCAAGCCGCTCTCGGCCTGAGAAATTCATTTAACCAAAGAGAAAAATCCATCGGCTCAGCAAAACCAGGAGACATCTCTCTCTCTCTCTCTCTCTCTCTCTCTCTCTCTCCCTCTGTCTGTATGTCAGAACGCATTCTTGTCTTGTCCCTTCACCTGAATTAAACGAAACCAGGCAGTCGGAGCGGCAGGCCGGGGCACGTCCACCGGCCATAAACTGAAACTGGGCTAAGTTTCTCCCCCAGAGACGGGAGCTGGGTCCTCTCTTCATCTTTCTTTCTGCATCTCTTCATCTCTCTGACTGGGGGGGCGGGGTAGCGATATGATCTGGGCCCCTGGTTTGGAAACATGCAGTGTAATAGGCCCCACACAAAGGCGTGTTGTGTCTCAGGGCAAAATTTGTTTTTCCCGACGTCTTGTGTGGAAATATCGTAAAGTGTCTCAACTTGGACCAAGTATTTCGTGTTGTTGTATATTTCACTAGTCGATACAAAGTGAATGAAACAGGAAGAGGCTCGTCAGCAGATGCCCTTTTTTTTTTTTTACTCTCTTCCCACTTACAGACTCTCAACATGAATCTAAGCTGTAAATTACCAGGAGGTTGTTGTGCTGGTCTTTGTGGGGAACAGTAGGGGCCCATACACTCAGCTCCTGCCCTCAATGCTGCTATTGTGCTGCTCTGGAACATGAAGGGGTTAGTGTGTGTGTGTGTGTGTGTGTGTGTGTGTGTGTGTGTGTGTGTGCGTGGGCTGTCTTTACTAGTTGGACCCTGAACATGACAGAGAAGGACCGAGACCTTCTGTCCTGCTTCGTATGGGGCTTCTTGTCCTCCAGTTGCTCGTCTTTTACATTTCTGTTTTGTTTTTTATTTCTTTCTGTTTAACAAAGTCTAAGCATTGAACCTTTTTTTTTTTTCTTTTGGTTTTTTGGTACCAACAGAAACTCAACCGCAGCACCAAATATAGAAAGTGGTCATGAACCAAAGGTTGTCATCTAATGCTTGGTCATGCTTATTTCTCTGTGAAGCTAAGACACTTTAGTTCATTTATCACTTTGCTGAGCCACAGCAACTACTTTCGTCATCATTTTTCATTAAGTCATTTTTTTAAGCCAAAATGCTAAAAAATATAAACTAATTCCAGCTGCTCCATTAAGAGGATTTGCAGCTGTTGTGTCTCACATGATAAACTAATTATCTATGACTTTTTGACCGGTCAGACAACAACCGTAAACACGAGTGTTCATTGAAGCCGATTCTTGCTGATTTACACCGTTATTTTTAGGCTGATTATTTTAGGTTCCTGAAAAGCTGAACAGCATTTTACATTTAAGAGAGTTTTGCAGAAAAACAGCTTTATATTTCTCAAATTAAGAAACCAAAAGTGCATTTTTGGTGCTGGTGTTCTAACCGCAACCCCAAAATGTCTATTTTAAGAGTTGTGAGCGAGTTTCTAAGGAGATCTGCATCTCTTTAATTCCTTCCTCCTTCTCCTTTCTCTCTCTCTTCTTCCTCCGCGTCTCTCCCCCATGTAATCTCTGAATGCCGACCTACATGTTTGAAACAGGACGTAGAACGGGGACACGGGGGGTAACGGTGTGGTTGCAGCTCGTCGATGCTCTGAGCTCACTCTCCGGCCGCCCGTTAATGACGGCCTTTGTTAAACCCACAGAGCGCGGCGGCTATTTCTGGGCCGCGCTGTAAACAAGGCAGATTCCTCATCCAGGGGAACTGGGAATGTTTTCCCGGCTTTACGTCGGGGAATGGGACGGGGCGAGGAGGAAGGCGGGAAGAACGGAGAGACGGGGAGAGGGGAGGGAATGTGAGGAATGTCAGAAAACAGTAATGTTAGATTAGATTACAGCCAAAGATGCAGGGATGGAGAGCTAAGAAATTAAAAACCAAAACAAGAGCAGGGGTGAGATTCAATGGGAAACCTGAGAAACTCCAGAAAGAATTTTTTTTTTTTTTGGGGGGGGGGGCATATGTTGGTCTGTGGGTGTGGATCTCAGACCAGAGTCCTGCCGGTCTCCAGAGCCCAGTCTGAGGCTGTGCTGCCCTCTGTCGTTTCCACACGGGAGGAAAGACCAGGGGAAAAAAACGAAGAAGAAAAAACTCGCAGCTTTTTCTTTCTTTTCTTTTTCTTTTTTGTCCTCGGAGCTTAAAATGTCAGCAGCAAATCCAGCTTCTCTTCACTTTATACAAACAGCCTCTAATCCTCTCTGTCAATAAGGAAGTGTGAGCGTGCGTCATGCTTTCATATCCTTTTGCATTGTAGCACTTTTTTTTTTGCGTGACCTGTAAAATCGCTTCATGCCTTCGTCTGCTCAAACACCAAAGCTGCGTTCAAGATGTAGAAATGACCCTTTATGTCCACATCCAGTCGCTCTCTGCTTTCTACCTGTCGGACTGTGACCGTTTCCTCTGCGCATCGGATGGAACGTAACCGTAGATTTCATAAAGAAGTGAAACCTGGAACCAGTGAATCTCTCTAGCCCCCCCCACTTAGCCACTGTATTGCTCTTCCTATTGCAACAGGAGACTCAGGTAATGCACTTTGCATACGATATTTACCTATTTTTCCATTGGCCTTCGTGGCTTTTTGTCTCTAGCGTCAGTGTTTTGTTATGTTTGTTCCGTCTTGAGACATTTGCACAGGTTCTCGCCCCTTGAGCCTCTTTTGCAGATCTGTAAATGACCGTAGATGTTTGTGTTGTGGGGTCTTTCATTCGTCTATGTCCCGCCGGTTCCTAGTGAGGCCTCACGTCAGAGTGTGATTTTTTGCATGTGTTGATTTTATTATTTTAATATGGAAGTGAAAGAGATGGAAATTGTGAAATGCATTCTTTTGTTCAGTATCTCCGACGGTAACCCTGCGGTTCCTCGTCGTTTCCTCTCCTTAAAAAAGAAAACCTCTCCTTGCCTCGCCCTCTCCTAATCTAACCCCTGCTCTTCTCCTCTCCCTCCTCCTCCTCCTTTCCCACCCTCTATTTTCTCTAACACCTAACCGTATCCTCTCTTTTTTTGTTTCCTTTTTTTTTCTCCTCCTTCTCCTCCACCTCTCCCCCTCTTCCTGCTTCCCCCTAACTCCCTCCCTCCACCCTCCCACAGATGAGCCGACCAGCCCCGGTGCTGATTTGCGCGCCCGCCACGTGCCGGCGTCCTCCGTGGTGTCCAGTGGCATGAGTTCGGCGCCCGCCGTGGCCACCAGCCCCGCCTCCCCCACCTTCACCTTCCCTCTCACTAGGCTCTTCTCACACGACTGCAGTGAGTCCCCCCTCCTCCCCCTCCTTCCCTCTCTTTCTCCCCACTGCATGCAGCAGGAAAGTATCTGATTTTATTGCGTTTATCTGCTAATGTAATGTAGATGATCCTTTTCCATCAGAGAAGGACTGTCGAAGTGTGCATGACATTTTAAAAAAAAACAAACCAACAACAACGAAACCCGGGCCCCGTCTCTCAATAGCAACGTTGGCTGAGATGATCTTATCCTTGAGATGTTTACCAAGTTCTGAAATTCAAACGGCTGCCAGGGGCCTTTTTGCTCCCGTCACTGCTATAATTTCCATTTTATCAAGTGTAAATGTCTTGTTTTGTTGAAAAAATAATAAAAGAAATCTATGAGTTTCAACCTGCTTCTAATACAAATCAAAGCATTTAGTTTGTCGCTGGTTCCAAATAAATTCACCAAGCAAGATGATTTAAAAAAAAAAAAAAAATTTTTTTAAATTGGAAACAGGTTGAAATAATCTCGCCGAGCCTCAGAAACAAAGCTTTTAGGGAACGGGTGGTAGACAATAACTGACGGGATTATCAGCGCTGCTATAAAACGCCCGCATGCTGGATTTGTAGATTGCATGTTAAACAAAAAGATAATTGCACAAACCTGTTTGATCAGAATGTGTTTGGCTGTTTTACTAGCTGTGCATGACGACTTAGAGTCAGTAAAGTCCAGATTAATTATAAGTAACCAGACTCGGTTTAGAGCCCGGACTCGCATGATGCTTTTCGGATGCATGTCGCTCTGGATTGGCCTGCATGCCAGTGGGGGGAGGGGGGGGGCGTAACTCGGATCCCGCTCACCAGCTCATCGACTTCCAATGTCCGCCCCCTCCCCCATCACCCCACTCACTCCTCACTAAATCCCCCCCCCCACCCATCCACCCACCTCCACCACCGCCTCCTGCCTCCTCCCTCACTGTCCCGTCTCCTAATCCAACACCGTCCACTCTGGTGATTGGCATTACATCAACATTCTGTCTTTCTTTCTCTTTCTCTTTTCTTCTTCTTCTCCCCTCTCTCTCTCTCTCTCTCTCGCTCCCTCTCCTCCCTCCCTCTCTCCATCTCCGTTCACCCGTTCTCCCACCGAGCAGGCAGTATTAAATCCAGTCGCCGTTCCTCCTATCTTCTAGCCATCACCACCGAGCGCTCCAAGTCGTGCGACGAGGGACTCAACACGTTCCGAGAGGAGGGCCGGGTCTTCTCGTGAGTACCGCCGAAGAGACGGTCGGAACGGGAAAATCTCATTAATTGCGGGTGCGGGCCGACATTTTGACTGTTGTTCTGCTGTTCTCCACAGGAGGCTACCAAAGAGAGTGAAGAGTTTCTTCACGGACGGGGTGAGTTCCTGACCTCTGGTTGACTTTCATAAATTGACAATTTCTTCTGACTTTTCATCATCTAAAGCTTTATTTGTTTTTATAAGTACTGTGCTTCATTTTTTCCACTTATTTTTCATGTGCAAGGTCCTTTTTCCAAGTCAGGTCATCTACTATAGCCTCCACCTGTTATTCTGTCAGAAAATCTCCCAAAACACTGAAACCAAGAGGCCAAAGTATTAAAAAAAACAATGCCCCGCAGTTTAGCAGACAAATTTAATGAACTTGTGGAAGCTTTGCTATATTAAGTTAAATACAATTTGGAAAAAGGCTCGACGTGAGTTTCTCAAGTCACATTTGGCCACTTGCAGAGGCACGAGAGCCCCTGTTAGTTGCTGCCTAGAGTGCTTACATCTGTTGCATAATTATGTGATGCGGCAAGAGGAGAAGTCTTGAGAATCATGACAAAACAATACAATACCAAGCACTGGAAAACCCCACTGGTAACAAGGGTTAGGCTGAATCATCAGTAAAAACTATGATCTCAAAATGAAGTCGGCCCAAATCCTGAATGAGACTCACCAAAAAAACTGAATTTTAGCATTAATATCCAGGGTCATGCACATATAAGCATCTTGATAGTTATATACTTTTTGGGACTTTGTGTTTTTGTTTTAATACACTCATAAATTATTGACCTCCTGTTGCACACACTTTTAGATTACCATAGGAAAATAAAGGCAAAAATGGCAGATTCAGGGGCCTTTCAATTTCTGGCTGTCAGGATGAAAAATGATAGAAAGTTTGACAGGCTGACCTATAGACATGGGCTCTGAACATTTCCCTTTGTGTGTTTTCAGTCGCTGGACAACCTCGGGACGGCGGAGGAGGTGCGATCCAAACGCCACTCCACCTCAGAGCTGGGAAACATCACTTACAGCGACGTACGGCGGGAGGGGTGGCTGCACTTCAAACAGATCCTCACGGAGAAGGGCAAGGTGAGCAGACCGAGCTCGACGGCGGGCGAGGCCCGGAAAAGAACGACGGAGGAGGCGAACGCTCAACTGACGCTTCTTCCTCTTCCTCTTCCCTTCCGCAGAAGGTGGGCAGCGGCATGCGCCCGTGGAAGCGCGTCTTCTCGGTGCTCCGCTCCCATTCGCTGTTCCTCTACAAGGACAAGAGGGAGGCGGTGCTCCGCGGGGCCACGATCGGGGGCTCGGCGGAGGACGAGCAGCCGATCAGCATCCGGGGCTGCCTGGTGGACATCGCGTACAGCGAGACCAAACGGAAGCACGCCCTGCGGCTGACCACGCAGGACTTCTGTGAGTACCTGCTGCAGGCGGAGGACCGGGAGGACATGCTTGACTGGATAAAGGTCATCAGGGAGAACAGCAAGACGGACAGCGAGGTCGGGGGACGCTCCCGTACATTTCAGATTCTCACCTGCTTTTCCATATTTGAAGAAGAATCATAATGAGGATTTGTTGGGGTTTTTTGTTGCAGGAGCTCGGCTTCTCCAGACAGGCCCTCATCAATAAGAAACTGAACGATTACAGAAAACAAAGGTGAGTCACCGGAACTCCTGAACTCAGCGAAGCGGCTGCTGCCGGCAGCTCGAGTTAAACCCGTCCCTCTGTCTCCCCCTGCAGTCCGACAGGCAGCAAGCCCGACTCCTCTCCCAGGATGCCCCGCATCAAGCCGCCCTTCCTGCTGGCCAAGACGGAGAACGCCGCCGGGGCGCCGCGCTCCCCAAAACCAGAGGGCAAAGGTCAGTGCTGGTGGGGAAAAGAAATTTCAAGGGCGCGGCGTCAGGCAAAAGTGGAAAAGGGTCATTAATTTACTTTATTAGAGGAAAAAAAACAATCTGCTGCTTATTCTTTCTTTGGGATTATGTTTAGAAAAACATTAGGCACTAATGACAAAATGACTCTGCAGGGCACTGACATGAAAATGTTGTTAAAGTATTCAAAATAAAAGTACAAAAAACATCCTAACATATAGAATATAGACTACATATATATGTACTCTATATTCTATATTCTATTCATATGTATATATATATGTATATGTGTTTATGTATTATTTATGTATTATATATAAATCTATTATTTTATTTTATCTTATATTATTCAATTTATTATTAGTATGTATAGTCTATGTATATATAAAGAATGGAAAGTCCCAGTTCACTGGACAGTGATGCCATGAATAAACAACCTAAGAGAAAGAAGGGAAAATAGTAAAAAAAAACTTATTTGTAATTTTTATGAAAAACTGATAAATAAATATCCCACCAGAAACGTCAGTTGTTTTTTTAAGTCCTTCGCCATTATATATACGAGACGGATGCCCCAGTCTTATTGAAGTCATCTTTTTCACATTTAAATCTGTGGGAGGGACATAACATAGGTATTAGCTCAGTTCTCAGACATGTTATCAGACATCCCGCAGCTGCAGGTGATGTAATATCAGTCCATTGAGCAATATACGCTGAAGCTCTGCGTCAAGGTGCTGAGTTTTCTGTCTCTGTTTTTGTTTTTTTGTTTTTTTTTTTCGGTCCGTCCTCAGATGAGAGCAGTGTGCCGAAGTCTCCGTGGGGTATCAACATCATGAAGAAGACGAAGAAGGCCGGGCCAAAAGCCTTCGGCGTGAGGTTGGAGGAATGTCAGCCGGGTGCAAACAACAAGGTCAGATACAGTGTCCTCCGTTTGTTTTTATTTTGTGGGTTTTTTTGTGCTTTTTACTGTGCGTTAAATGTGCGATTACTTTCTGCGCCCCGTCCATCTCAGTTCGTCCCCATGATTGTGGAGATCTGCTGCGGCCTGGTGGAGGAGATGGGCCTGGAATACACCGGGATCTACAGGGTCCCCGGGAATAACGCCATGGTGTCGATGCTTCAGGACCAGCTCAACAAGGGCGTCGACATCAACCCCGCAGAGGAGGTGAGGAAATAAAAAGAAAAGGACACCTAGACACTTAGTGTAAAGACAAAACAAAAAAACACTTCCCTAACACCACGAGGGAGAAATAAATCCAGATTGATGGAGAATAAAACATTTACTGGCTGGTTTCATTCAACTTCACTCAATAATAATGTATTAACCGTATAAATCATGTGATCTCCTCCTAACGAACAGAAGTGGCAGGACCTCAACGTCGTCAGCAGCTTGCTCAAATCCTTCTTCAGGAAACTTCCGGAGCCGCTCTTCACCAACGGTGAGTCCGTGGCGCCGTTGCCGCCTCGCGCTGTCGCCGCCTCGGGTCGGCCGCATTCTGATTTCTCTCGTCTCTCCGCAGACAAGTACAACGACTTCATCGATGCCAATCGGATGGAAAACGCATCGGACAGATTGAAGACCATGAAGAAGCTGGTAAGCGTTTGTCTGTATTTATGGGTGAAATGTAGGTGTGTGTGTTTATGTGTGTGTGCGCGGGGCAGAGGTCGGGCTGGGTCCAGCAGGCTGATCGGTATTTTCACCGCTCTTGTTCCCTCTCGTGTAGATCCGCGACCTCCCGGATCACTACTACCACACGCTCAAGTTCCTGGTCGGTCACCTGAAGACGGTGGCGGACAACTCGGACAAGAACAAGGTGTGTGGGAGTTCGCTCGCTGTTGCTATAAGTGTAAAAAAAAAAAAAAGACGTAGCGGTTGCAGATGTGTGACGTCCTCTGGTTTCGATGCCCTGTGTCTTTACCTGTGCAGATGGAGCCTCGGAACCTGGCCCTGGTGTTCGGGCCGACTCTGGTCCGGACGTCCGAAGACAACATGAAGGACATGGTCACGCACATGCCTGACCGCTACAAGATAGTAGAGACTCTCATCCAGCATGTGAGAGGCGCCACACACACGCATGCGAATACACGCATTTTCTATTTATTAATAATTTTCTGAGCTGAATATTTCTCTCTCTCTCGTTTTTGCAGTACACCTGGTTTTTCACTGAAGAGCTCGACAAGGATGAGAAGGTTTGTTTGCCCACATTGTTGCCTTGTTGGACGCGGACGGTAATAGCTTCATTTTTGACTTATGCATGGAAAAGCTTCGCTTGCCGCGGAGGCAGTGATCTTAAAAACACACCTGCCAATGTACTGTAGGGCTGCAGGTAAAACAGTAGGTGTGTCATGTGCAGAATAGCAGACCTCAGGGAGACGTGAAATAACTTTGTGTAACACCTTTACAAAATACAAAAACACGACAGTAATAATACCGATAATTAATAGCTCTCATCAAAACACATATTAAGGACAAACTTTGCAAGGACAAAATAGACAAACGGGAAAAAAAGGAAAACAGTTTATAAAAAATTGCACGTTACACAAAAGCAAACATGGAGCTTTTGTGATTTTTAACACACAATGGAGTGACTGCTTTTTGTAAAACCATTAAGTCCCTCTGCTTTTACCAGTGTTACACTTGATCATAGCGACTTTGAACTTTATCCCGTGGCTTTATCGGTACGACGGAGGCATCTATTTGAAAACCACATCTGTCGGAGAAACCACATCTGTTGAACTTTCTGCACAGCACACACGGTATGAATATGGGATCTAGTTTCCATGACAACTGTTTTTTTCCACATTTTAAAGTCACATCAGTTAACAGCTGTTGCCACACAACGCAATTAACTGATAGAAATTTAGGTAAATGAATGATAGAAACTGGTCAGTCTCTGGTTTAGGGATTAAGATGCTGACCATGTGCCATAACATCCCCGGTTCGCATCTAACCCGTTGCGTCTCTCTAATTCCCTGTCACCTCTACCACCAGAGATGAAAAAATAAATACATAAATAAAAAATACCACCCAATACTTAGAATTACACAATAGAAACGTCACCTTGGAGACAGGATGCTGTGTTTTTTTTTTTAATGGATCTGAAGGGATTTTTGGGGGCTCATTTGCGTCTGTTCCCTCCAGACGCCGGTGGACACGGAGGACGTGCAGCCCGCCCCCAACATCGACCACCTGCTGTCCAACATCGGCAGGACCGCTCTGCTCGGGGAGGCCTCAGGTGAGGACGCCGTCGGCCGCTCCGGGCCGGTCTCTGCCGGCCACAGCCGAGCTCAGCGATAGCATCTGCGGTAGCTACCGTATAATTGGCCGCCCGATGTGAATGCTGCTTTCTGTTTACTGGAAGTAGGAAAATCCCCACTGGTGCGTCATGAAAACGATCCCTGTGTTCCAGAGAAATGACTGGGGGAGGAAAAAAAAAATCAAGCTGTCGGGCCAAAAATGTTCTTCAAACTAAATAATAATTCATCAGCTGTTATTAACGCGGTTATTTCTGGGTATCGTCTGAAGGAAAAAGACATTTAATTTAACAAGTAAATTCACCCAGTTCCAAAAAAAGCCTCGTCTTCAAAAATAACCTTTTTGATACAGTTAAAGAGTTTAGACCAAACCGATCCTCCCGAGTGTCGGTAGTTTTGGCACGAAGTCAGGCGACCGCATTCCTAGTTTGACCGAAATTCCTCGTTCGGGAAGTTCGTCCCAGTTCGAAGCCGGAGTTCCCTACTTTCCAGTGGAACAGGAACGCAGCATATTTAAGAAGAAGAAGTCTCAGATCCGTCGTTTTTTTTCTTCCTGTGTTTGATTGCGTGACTTCACTCTTCTGCTGAACTTTATTTTTTTCTATTTTTTTCTCTACCTCCTCCACGCCTGCTCATCTTTCACTTTCTCTCTACGTTTTCTGCATTTCCCTTCTCTTAGCTGAGCCTGTGGAGCAGCCGCTGCGGTAGGATGGGAACCCCCCTGCCACTGTGTTTGTGTGTTGGCGTGTGTGCATCGCATTGTGAAAGTGAAAAAAAACTGTGTTAGTGTGAGTGTGTGTCTGAGTGTGGGGGTGGGGGGTGTCGGTGATGGTGTGTGTGTCCCCAGTCTCCCCGAGAGTCATGTCAGACGGAGGTCCCTGTAGGAACATGTCACTTCAGTGCCCCCACCCCTCCACCCACCCACCCCCTCGTCTGACTAATGAATTAACGGATGACTGAACTCTCTCTGCCTTTTAAAGCATGTGTGTCTTGACACTTGAGCGTAAACCTTGGCCTGTCACCTAGAGACAACCCCCCCACCACCACCACCACCCGTCCCACCACCCGTCCCACCGCCACCTGGGGGGGGGCTGTCTCGTCGTCAAACGTCACGCTCCGCTCATCACATGAGCATTTTCCATCGCCCCCGGTCCACACATCAGGATCCAGACCCTGCTTCTAGCCCTAGAGGGACTGCAGGTGGCGCCGTTTCCTAACCCGACATTTCAAAGTCCCAGTGACATCAGTAGTAAATTTCTTTTAATCCGTTTTTTTGGGTGTTTTTTTTGTTTTTTTTATGTTTTTGTGTAAGTGTGCGAAGCTCAGGCCTCCACTTTTCCTCTTTGCCATCACTGTTAGACTTTTGAAACCAATAACAAGCTTCAGTTTCTCAAAATGCAGCTGAAGTGGGGCACATATTAAAACTAGCTGACTGGTTATGTCGACGCTGCACAGAAGATAAGGAACCGAGTCCGTTTAATAGCCCAAAGGCCGAATCACGAATGTGGGCTGAACAGCACGACTCTTTCCTCAGACCCTTGATTTGAATGAGGAAATATTCCCCAAGTCTTCTCTCGGTGTGAAATCCCTCAGAAACACAGTGAGACAAGGGAAGAGCAGGCCTGATATCCTGCCAATCGCCAGCCCAGGGATGAGAAATCTCACTGCTCAAGTTTTATTTCGTTTCATTCCATAGCTGCTTTCAAATATGGGGATTTAGTCTTGAAGTGTGACGGTGGTCACAGCAAGAAACAGACGTCCAGTAGTTTACAGGACAGCTGATCTGTAGATTTTCAGCTGTCGGGTCCAGGGGGGGGGCTGCCTTGGCTCCACCTCTAGGAGTGGATGTCTCGCGACTGCGAGCGAAGCGCTGCATTTTGGGAAAACTGGGGGGTGGGGGGTTAACGGTGGTGCCTCTACGATACAGAGAGGGAAGACGAAAGCCGCCGTCTGTAAGATCAACACAGAATAAACAGGCTTGTTATTTACATCTGACGCCACGTAGAGCCCCTTAGGAGAGACAGCCCCCACCACCACCACCCCCCCACACACACACACAGACACACACACTCTGGGTTTCTCAGAAGATTTTCATGTAGACAGAACAGAGGCTCTATCGTGCACCTGTGTGTGTGTGTGTGTGTGTGTGTGTGTGTGTGTGTGTGTGTACGTCTGTGTTTGTCTGTGTTTGTGAGGGACTGTTTCTTTTCATGCTGTTGATCATTTTCTCCCTTCACACTCTCCCGACGCTTCCTCTTTCACCCATTGATGTCATCTGTGTGGGTTTTTTTTGTTTGTCTTAGTTGTGATATCATCATTGTGTGCTGTGGTTTCCTAATGCAGTTTCCCCTCCAATGCCCCCCCCCCCCAACCGCCCCCAAAAATCATGTGTTTTCCGATTCTCCGGGGTGTGACTGTCTTTGTGCCGGGGTCCATCAGGGAAAGAAGGGCACAGAGGAAGACGAGTTCCTGGAGGTTCTCGTGGAGGAACTTCTCTCGCAAATTTCAAATTTGTTTATTATTATTTTTCGATCAGGAAAAGCTCGCCGCGCTGCTCCCTGCAAACAGAGACCCTGGAGTGTGTGTGTGTGTGTGTGTGTGTGTGTGTGTGTGTGTGTGTGTGTGTGCGTGCGTGCGTGCGTGCGTGTGTGTGTGTGTGTGCGTGTGTGTGCGTGCGTGCGTGTGTGTGTGTGCGTGTGTTCGCGCGCAGACTCTGGTCACACTTGAATCGGTGATGTCACAGCAGGTGGGTTTCCCCCCTTTACAGGTGAGGGAAAACACCTGCTGTGACATCGCAGATTAAAGTTTCTACAGAGGAGGGGGAGAAGTGCAGCAGCGTTATGTTTCTTTTTTTGCTGTGATTTATTTTAAGGTTTTCCAATAAAAAGAAAAGAAAGAAAAAGCGATGATCCCTCCAGCTGCCTCTGTGTCCTTCACCGTGAATGCTCTGGCCTTTACTTATCTTCCAGTGCATCTGACCTACTTGTACTTTTTTACCTTTTTCCCCACAGACTCAACCAACAGTGACTCAGCGAAATCAAAGGTAACGTCTCTTTACTTGGTGCCAAGTCGCTCTGGTCACTCTCTCATACACAAAGATATCATCGTACAATAACAAAGAAAACATACGATGGCGGCACAGTAACACCTCGTCCTTTTTCAGGGGTCGTGGGGGTCGAAGAAGGACCTCACAGCCAAGGACTTCCTGACTCTGTCCATCATGTCAGCCGTGACGGGGCGCAAACGCAGAAAGCGCCATAACGCCCGCCGCGTGGGCAGCAGCACCGACGACGACTCAGAGCACGAGCCAACCAAAGCCGGGCATCCAGGGGCGGAGGAGGAGGATGAGGCGGAGTCGCCCGTAGGAGACACCGCTCCTCGGGCGGAGGGAGAGGAGGACGACGACGAAGAAGAAGAAGAAGAGGAAGAAGAGGAAGTTGCAGAAGGCGGAGCGAAAGAGGAGGTAGAAGAGGAGGAAGCGGTGGCGGTTGTTCCCAGTCAGCCGCGTTGTAAAGAGGAAGAGGAGGCGGGAGGAAGGCAGGCGACGATGTTGCTGCAGGAGGAGGAGGAGGAGGTACGGGCGCAGGCGAAGGGGCCGGCGTGGCGGTCGCCAGAGGACGCGCGCTCCATCGTTTCGGGCTACTCCACCCTCTCCACGCTGGGGCGCAGCCTCGGGTCGGAGGGGAGGGGGGACGACGCCGACGACGAGCACAGCGAGCTGGTGAGCGAGACGGACAACGAAAGCGGCTTCGCCTCGCGCTCCCTCACCCAGGAGAGACCCGACAAGCACCCGGCTACACCAAAGAACCCGCAGCCGGCGGCGGGGGCGGGGGCAGGGGTGGCGGCGGTAGCGGCGGCAGGGGCCCCGCGCAGCTTCCTCTACACACACTACAAACCCCCGGCGCTCTCGCCCACGAACGTGCTCGCCCCGCCCACGCCACTCACACACACCCCGGACCCTGGGGAGAGGAGTGAAGGAGGAGCGCGCTCCACCACGCCCTCGTCTTCCTCCTTCTCCTCCTCCTCCACCACCCACAGACTGCACTCGCGGCCTTCCTTCAACTCCCACAAACTGATCCAGTGCGACACTCTGGCCAGGAAGAAGCTGAAGTCGGAGAAGACCAAGGCTCGTTCGCTGGACCTGCTGGAGCTGTCTGAGACCACGGCTCAGGGCGACGGGGCCGGCGACGGGGCCGGTGACGGGGCCGTCGGTGCGCCCACGGCCAGGAGGGAGACCCCCAGGACCAACCCCTCGTCGGGCAGCAGCCAGGAGAGCCTGCGCCTGGCCCGGCCCAGACCCGCCCTGCCGCCCAGCGAGGCCGCCTCCTTCACGCCGGCCGGCCCGGGCGGCAGGTCGCTGGCGGAGCAGGTCCGCGCTCGCCTGCTGGGCTCGGCCGACGACCTGCGCAGCGTGGGGCTGCGGAAGCCGCTGTCGCCCGAGACGCGGAGGAAGAGGCGGGCCTGGCGCCGACACACAGTGGTGGCCTCCCCGACCGAGACGTCGGACAAGAGACCCCCGCTGACCATCAACGACTTCCCCCTGTCTCCCATCAGTCAAAGCCAGGTTAAGGCGCCAGGGCTGCCTCGGGATGCGGACGGACTCGAGCAAGGACCGGCTACACGTCAAGCGCCAACCTCTAGGTTCCACCAGTACCTGTGAGCCCTGCCAGCTCACCCCAACCTCCAAGGAAAAGAGGCTGCAGCTACTGACTTTTTTTTTTGGGGTGGGGGGGGGTTGAATCCCTGCAGGTCAGTAGATCGGCAGCAGTGTAAACAGGGTTGTGGTCAGTTGCCAGGTGCAACACAGGGTAACATGGAACAGGTCTTTAAAGCAGCCCACCCTTTTCTTTTTGATAAGCTCCAGTTGCATGGCGAGGGGCATTCCAGTGTTGCCAAAGCTTTCTTCTTTTTTTTTTTTTTAATTTCCTTTTTTTTTTCCTTTTTCCTATATGTGTGCTTTTATAGAAATAATACAGGAACAAGACAGAGACACAAACAGACCTCATTGCAATCAATGTTACAGCCAAGAATTATTCATTTGAGTTAAAAAAACAAAACAAAAAAAACCCCAAAACAAAACCGAGCGTCCTTCCTGTCTTCTCTTCTCCTTCCAGCCTTGGCTCACACACTCGACACAAATGAGACGGTTAAATCCTGTTCAAGCGGCTGTCAAAGGACGCTGAGACGCGACCCCCCCCCCACACACACACACACACACACACAGGGTCTTGATAAAAATGGTGCTTCTTAACAAAGTGGATTTGCAAAAAAAAAAAAAACCCACAACTCTCCAAACCTACTTCAGTGAGCCAGAAGAGAGAAGACTCAAAAAAAAGGATTATTATTTTTTAACGGTCAAGTTAAAACCATTTTCAAGGGGGATCTCGGCTTCTTTTTCATATCAGTCTTTCTAATATGTTACTCCTCAGACCAGACACTGTTATGCTCCCAATTTATACTCAAAAACAGTTACAATAGGTTACAAACACACACACAGACACACACATTGAAAAAAACAAATACAGTCGTCTCTCTCTACTTGTTAATAATGTTCATGTGTTCTTTGCGCAACAATATTCGTGATAATGTGCGAGCGTGCAGGTGTTTGTGTTGAACAATTTTTGTAACATTTGTACAAAGCTTTGTTAAGTTAACCTTGTAAATATAAATATTACGTTGTCGTATTTGTTTTTACTTTTTTTTAGTTCCCCTTTTTTATGGTTTACAAAATGTGTGCAAGTGCACAGTCGTTTCTTTCAAGATGTTACTTGAAATGTTTCCCTTAATATATTCCTTTTTTTGTTTTATAATCTCTTTCTCTATATATATATAAATATATATATATTATATATATTTTGTATTAAAGTAAAAAACAAAGTACTTTTATTGTGATTTCACCTCTTGGGTGTACCTGTTCACAGGAGACGAGATAAACATGACTAACCCTGTTCCTTATTTCCTCTTAGATGGCCTTTTCTCTCTGATTCTGAGCACTGTGCAGGAAAAACTTTTTTAACTCATGAGATTCAGTCTTTATAACTGAATTTGTCTGCTGACTATACACCCAGCAATGTTGCATCAACATGTAGCAAGATAATCTGGCAATCTGGTTATCATTGCATTACATTGGACGGTTTGCACGACTGACCTCATCATCTGTTTTTGTTATTCGCGTATGGGATTATTGAGCATTGCCTTCACAGATCTGCTTATATTCACTGAGCTCAAGACAAAGTGTACCCCCCCCCCCACCGTAATAAAAAGGACAGGGGGAGAAACCGGGCGGTGTCTAACAGACTGTTAAAAATATGGAGTAGTACATATTTAAGGCAACATCTTCACCTCAAGCGATTATGTGTTTTCATCACATCCCCTCTGAGGTTTCATATGTCTGCACATTTATTACCTTGAAGTCACATGACAAAGGACCCCCCCCCCCCATAAGGTCGGGCTCTGATAAATTCTCCCTGACCGGGGAAATGGTACATTAGAGGAAATGAATGCAGAACATACCCACTAACACACAGTCTTATTGTTTTTAGTGTGGAGCCAGTTTTTGCGCCATCAGGAAAAAAGGAAAACACAAACGGGAGTCGCAACTTCCAAAGTCACGTGAGACTCGCTTGTTTTCATCCGACCAAAAAAATTAAACAGATAAACACCCAGTGGAAAATAATTCTGGTAATAATAATAATGATAATAATGATAATAATAAATTATAATTTATGGTCTTGTCTTACCTCAAGCTTTTTTCTACAAGTGCCTGATTTCTGGAATGTGTTTTTTGTTCTGCGGTGCCATGCTCGGTTCTTTATCTTTCCATTTTCCTTCTGTTGTTTCTGGGTCTCCCCCCCCCTCCTCCCCTCTCCTGTGGTCGACGGTGGAACTAAGGCACTGACCCAAAGATATGTACATTGAATATAGGCGGTCACACCGAGAGGCTGTTTAAATTTTTTTTTTTTTTTAGTAAATAAAAAAAAATAAAAATAAAAAGCACACTTCAAGCCAAGGACGTATCTATGCACTCTCTTTGCCTTTACCATAGGCATTAACAGCTACTACTGATGCTGCTAAGAGGGAAGAGGCATAGTATTCTCTCAGCTGCTTTTTTTTTATATTTATTTATTTCAACAAAACTTAGGCCGTCTCTCTCTCCCTCTCTCTTTGCCTAGTGAGCCGCAGCGTGTGATTATGGTACACCGATCAAGCCCTTCCCTGAAAACCCTAGAAACCCGCTCCAGGTCATGCCAGAGATCCCCTTTCCCTAATAAAAAACAAAACAAAAAAAAAAAAACAACAACGAACTAACAGCCCCGTGACTCTCATCAGAACAAGAACGCAAAGAGTTGGTGTGTGTTGTCTGAAATGTGATTTACCTTAATGTCTCATTGTTGTATTTTAAAAAGAAAAAAAAATCTTTTGTACATACTATCTTAATATGTAACATACTGTATTGTGTACATTTGGAATTGCTTTTGAGTATAAACTAATATGAAAATGACTGGACTTAAAAATAAAAATTAAAAAAAAAAAAAAAAAGGTTGTCCGCCTGAAACCATTTCCCTCATGGCTGTGTGCTTTAAAGCAAGGTTATATGATGTAAATAAACAGAACTATGTTTAAAAGAATAGTTTCCTCAGATGCCTGTTTTTTAGCGTTTGTGGGTTTTTTGCAACACAGACACTTTTACAGGGAGGACGAGGCTCATGTTGAGAAGTGCAGACAACTTAAAATAGGAGCTGAATGATGCCCTCTAGAGGCTACGTTTGAATGAGACCCCCCCCCCAAAATATCTGTGGCACAGACCACCACCCCCCAAAGGAAACTCCATCTGAACTACTGAGGCTCTGCTTTTTAACTTAACTAGCTTATTATCAATGTATTGTGTGACAAATGAACTGTAACAACTAAGGATCTACTGAAACGGATCATTGCCTAAATACAGAGTTTAATAAACACCAGTGCGTCCTTTAGCTTTTGATATGATCATCACTTCTCTTATGAAAAACCTGTAACAAAGGAGGGGAAAACCCCCATTTTGCACTTCTTCTTGCATAATATCCTTAACAGATTTAACTCGGTGGATTAATCATCATAAGGAGCATCTCCATCACCCCCCTTCCTCCCAGTCTCAGGGCCCACTGATGTTTTCTGTCTGGCTGGTCTCAGGATCCTCACGAGAAAAGCTTTGTGATTGTTTGCAGGCTGACGGAGGCCCGAGTACAGTGGCTTCACACTGCAGCTCCTCTGAGCCGCTTCCTGTGTCTCAGGGCAGGCTTCACAACACATGACAGATTTAAGCAGAATTTCAAAATTTTATTTGAACTTTTTGTTAACACACAACTGTTAAAATGTTCACTCTGGAATTTAATTCTGCAAAAACAGTCTTTGCAAGCTCGTCCAATTAGTTGATTTTTTTTTTTTTTTGGGGGGGGGGGGTTGCAACATACATTGTTTTGTTTTTAAATTCAGAAATTAAACAGTTTATGTAGATGGATACCTACGGAGTTGACCAGGGAAACAAAATATCCTCGTGTCGTCAAATACATTCTCTTTATAAAAAGAATCTGAATTTTGAAATATTTACATTTCTTCTTGAAAAAAACTGAACAGGACACCCTTACAGTCCAAATAGAAAAGAAACGTCAAGTATTGCATTGCAATTTGAGGACTCCATCGTCCAGATGACAAACTGATTACAGAAAACCGATGACATTTTTTTTTTTTTTTAATATAAAATGCAGTAGTCCCATTGTTTTTACCTCTTTCAAAAGGGGTGTTCCCCACTTGACTAGTGTCCTCTAGTTGGTTGCGACCTGGGCCATGTCCTTGCTCGGCTGGTTCTGCAGGAGGAGCTCTGTGTTCTGGGCCCTCAGTCTCTCCAGTTCCCGCTCCAGCTCCCCGAGTCGGACCAGTGAGTTCTCCACGGTCGGACCCCCGGGCTCCACGGCGCTCCTCAGCCGGTTGTTCTCCTCCTCCAGCCGGGACATGCACTTCTCCAGCTCCAGGTACTCCTGCACCAGCTCCTGCTTGGTCATGTTCTGCAGGCTCTCGACGTGGTACATCTCGTAGGTCTCGGAAAAGTCCCTCTGGAGAAACTCCCCACCTGCGTTCCCGGGCCTCCCGATGCCGTCGCTGCCTCCGCCGCTGCCGTCGTCGTCGTCCTCCTCGTCGTTGTCGAAGAGGTCCTCCTCGCTGCCCGTGTCCTCCATGCGCCCCCCGACCCCCGAGGGCCGCCTGACCCCCGTCTCGGTGTTGAGGTCGGGCTCCTCCCGGTCGTGCTCGTCCATCAGGAACTGCGTGGTGTTGTAGGGGGCCACCGGGAGCCCCTTGGCGAACATCTCCTCCCTGAGCCGGGAGGCCCTGGCCGTCTCCCGCTCCTCCAGGGCTTTCCTTTCCTCCCAGGAAAGTTTGTAGTACGGCTTCCAGTTGCGCTTCTTCTTGGAGTTCCTGCGCCGGTGCCTCTTCTTGCCCAGACGCGCGTCCAAGCCGGTGTCGGAGTCGATGTGCAAACTCTCCACTTGCACCTGGCTCAGAGTCTCCTGCAGCGGCCGGTCGTCGCCGTTCTTCCCCCGCGGGGTGAGATCAGCGTCGCCCGCCGCGTGGACGTCGTGTTTCGGGTGAGGCTGAGCCGCTATCGGGCACTTCGGGATGTCGTTTCCGGCCGCTAAGGCAGGGCACACCTCCCTCTGGCCGCCTTTCATTTGCCATAACTTGTCTGTGTTGATATCCCCGTAGTTCTCCGCCCGCTGCTGCTGCTGCTGCTGCTGCTGCCGCTGCTTCTGCTCCCTCTGTCGCCCCCTGTCGCCGTTCACCGGTCCACCGCCGTCGCTGGCCGGGAGATGCTCCGACGCGTCCCCGCTGCTCCCACCTGATGGGCTGCCTGAAGTTTTCATGTGATGGGTCTGCGCCGCCGGCTCTGTCATCCTGAAGGTTCCGCTCCCACGGCTCCGCTTTAGCGCATTTTCAGACGATGCTCCGGAGCTTTCGAAGTTTCGCTAAAAGACGTTAAACTTAATTCGAACGAAAATATACTTCTTTTTATTTTGTTGTTTTTCCTCCCGGAATGAGCCGAGGTCACTAAAGAAAGTTTGAGTTTCTGGCGTTTTAAAAAATAAGGTTTCGTGACGGAAAAGCAAACTTCCGAAACGTAAACACTTGTTACTCCTCCGAGGGTTTTGTCAGAGCAACTGTCGCTAACTACCATTAACTGTTTCGATGCTGTCAGAGCCGCCGTTCACCCGGAGACCGTGTTCCGCCTTCACAACAGTGTCCAGTGTGCTACTCAAGAAGAGGGAGCTCCTGTTTATATAGCGGCTCCGCCTCCGGCCGTGCGCATGCTGCTGGTTGTGGCGCCTGCTGGATTGTGGGACATGATGTTTCGATTTCGGCGGAGCGCTAGCGGGGGACCCGGGTAAAAAACTACAAGGTCCACAAGTCTGCCGTGGCTGACAGGCGTTTCGACCAATCGAACGGCAGACCCGTGAGCGCGATAAAGCCCGCCCCTCTCTTTGTTGATTGGACAAGAGGGTAACTTTGCTGTTGCTAAGCTTGAAGTATTTACTGATTGGACGGTCCGGCAGTCAATCAAATGTACGTAATCCACATGAAGAAAGCAGTCCGGGGTATTTTATGGGAGCTACTATCTACAAATAAAGGGGGCACGACTAAAAGTTACGAAATACAAGTTAATTCAGACATTTTCAAATGTCATCATATTGTAGCTGAGACACATTAGAATGTTTTATACGTGCGATCATAGGGTTTATATATACTTATTTACCGCAGAGCAAATCGCCGAATTAACACTACAGCGAAACCCCTCCTGTATTTCAAGCAAAATGAAGGAAACCTCTAACGGAAACTAGTCCGCTTTGAATGTGAATATAAGAAAATGA
The DNA here is from genome assembly GCA_016859345.1 of Istiophorus platypterus. NCBI lineage: Eukaryota > Metazoa > Chordata > Actinopteri > Istiophoriformes > Istiophoridae > Istiophorus > Istiophorus platypterus. The sequence goes on along the minus strand of CM029112.1, from coordinate 5,155,442 downwards.
ATAAATGCGGCTCGCTTTTTAAAAAACAAATGTTTTTCGTGTTGAATGGCACAAAAAACGCGCTGTTTTCGTTCCACACGGATCATTAAACGGTTCGATATGAAAATTATGTGCGTTGTGCGGAGTGATACCGCGTGGTGAAGGGGCTGGGGACGACTCTGGAATCAGCGTAAACAAACGACAGTTATTGTCAAGCCGCCGCTGCGAGCACAGCTCCGAGCCCCTCGTTGTTAAAGGGTGGGTCAGGCGCTCTCACACTAGTTCAATAATCCCGTTTCAAGTGGACGGAGCGGTGTAGATCAGTCTCGAGTGTTTCTTCGTAAACCATGCTCTGATGTGCAGTGTTAGGTTTACACTGTTTGTGTCGCGTTGTCGGCTAAGGATAAGCTAGCTAGCTAACGTTAGCCAAACGTTAGCGTTAGTTAGCAAATGAACGCTCCGTGGTGTCGCTCCCAAAACAAACACTGCATTAATCCATAAAGTGTGAAGTCATACGCACTATAAAATAAATGTAAAAAAATAAATGTAACGTTCGAGCACGATAACGTTCAAAAAGCAAATAGCTTCTCAAGTCAGGGCCAGTACAACGAACGCCATACAGTACGTAAGGCTAGGCTAGCTAATGCTAACTAGCTTACGCTGTGGTGTCGCACAAAAAGTAGAAAATAAAGAGCGGAGTCAATGATCGTGAGAACAGATTAGTTCATTGTCCATTTATCGGTACAAATGCAGCGACCACACAAAGCAAATAAATAACAATGCCACTAGCTGCAGAAGTGGCTAACGTTAGCCATCTGCTAACTAGGCCAATGTGTTTATACTGGGTCAGCGTAATTGCTGGACAGTGACGTTAACCAAGAGAGTTTTCTGCTATAAAATCACGATTGATTTCAAATTTTCTATTAGGACTTTGTGTCGGAACAGTATGGACCACGTTCTGTACGAACACACAAACGGATTCACAAACAGCCCTTGTTCGTATTAATCCGTGACCTGAAACGCTCGATGGACTGTTTCAGTTTCAGGAAGTAGACAGCCCCTGATCTTGCAAGGCAGCACTGAAGCTTCCCTTTAGTTTACTGCTGGTTACTTAACCCTAGTTGGGTTTTACACACCAAACTAAACAATTCAGCCCAACCACTGTTTATATATATTTTATTACTACGGTCAGTTTGTGTTAGATAAAGTGCGGAAATTATTGTTTGAAAAAATATGCCAATCTTGTTATGGAATATAAAAAGCTTAATATTGGTTTTGTATTGTTCTGGTCTCCTGCACATTCTTAACACACACAAATCGAAGCACCGTCCCTCCACACTCAGTGTCTGTTCATGGCGAAGGAGTTAGTCGATACACTGACTTCATCCTTCAACTGTACGTGCTTACTTTTCCTCACAGTTTTCACCAAGCTCTGTGCACCGGTTAATGGAGGAAACTGTCTGTTCAGCCGGTGACCTCTTATGGTGGTTGACTGGTTTCTCTTTAACGTTCGCCTGTAAAAAAAAAAAGGAAAAAAAAGACTGGGAATCCAACACAGGCCTACTGTTTCTACTAATAGAAGCGACAGAGTTTCAGCTCTGGCGAATGAGCAAGCCGAGCCCGGGAGTCCTTTTGATACGTTCCAGTTAATATGAAACCTAATGACCAAAGGAGATTGGGAAATCATAGCGAGGGTTCCCATGTTTCTCAAATCAAGGAGCGCTGCAGCCCACAGAACCAAAGCTGCTCCTGCCCAGATCACAGCTTGTGAGGATTAGCAGGCATGACTTAATCTCTCACCCCGTCTAACATGGTCGTTTGCTGCAACTGAGAGGAGATGAGAGATAGAAACTGTCGTGGGCCCACGCAAGTGCAAATTTGAACGTTTGCTAATATCCATCCGAGCGCAGGAAGGAGGGCTGTGCTCTTTTAGGTTTTCATGGAGACAGCAGGTCCGGATTGGTGGCGGCGGGTTTTTTTTCTTCTTCTTCTCTCTCTCTCTCTCTCTCTCTCTCTCTGTCTGTCTGTCTCACTCTGTCTCTCTCTCTTTTTTGTGCAGGAGTGTGACAGAGAGGCAAACACTGGATACACCAGCTGCATTATACACCCAGAGTGAAAGAAACATATCACTTGAAGCACACTCCACCCACCCCACCAAACCTGTTTATCTGTGTGTTTATGTCTGTGTGTTTGTGTGTGTGCATGTGTGTGTGTGCATGTGTTTGCGTGCGTACAATCCCGTGCGTGGATGATGGCTTCGGTTCGGGGATGATCACATTTTATTCTCTCCCTGACAGGACCAGCTCCCAGACCAACCCGGCTGAGCGCCGTCCCTTCTCTATTTTAACTCCATTACAAAGACTTAATTAACTTTCCAGACAGTGCTCTCTCACCATGGGCACCTCTCCATCCACCCCCCCCTCAAAAAATAGACTCAAGGTTTTCTCTTCCATCGCAGCATATCATCATTTAGATCCATGCAAACAGGCGCGCACATACCTCTCTGACTGTAGAGGCTGAATTTGACATTACAGAATTGACTGTTGTTGTCCAGACCCTGGCAGTTACTTTAAACAACCAACAGAAGGCGCTGCACCCTTATTCATTGACATAACTTGGCGGATATTTTCTTCTTGAAGTAATGGCTTGGGTTTTTTTTTTTTTTTGGCCTGGGCTTTGTGAGCAGTGCCTCTTGAGAGAGAAGAAAATCATTTTATTCATTCTCATATTTTTTTTCAAATTTTCATATAGTAGTCAGCTGCGCAAGGACATGCAGGTGTATGACCCCCCCCCTCCCAGCAGTGGACATCAACACACAGACAAGCACCCACGCACATGTTGGTACACGCAGGTCAAGTTTTCGGTTGTCTCCTTTACCTTAAACCTTTTATTTTGGTTTGATAAATACCAGCCTGCCCACAAAACCCACAATCCTGGCATGGCAGAGGATTATGTTAGAATATAACAATTAGGAAATATCAAACCTTAATATAGGACCAGTCATTACACATTCTTCTCCAGTCCCCCGAATGCTCAGAGAAATCATGTCAAATATATATATGTATATTTGTCTTCTCGGTCAAACTGGCACTTGGCCTATTTCTATACTGATGAGTAACGAGGCCACAGAAATTTCAACAGAAAGATGAAACCTCGAGCAGAGAAAGAGCAAAATCTGCGTTTAGCGAGGGGAGGCTTGACCATCCCTGGTTCGTGTGATCCGTCTCGTCTGTGTCCGTCTGAGACGGAGGAGGGGGTTTCTGGGGGGTGCGTAAAGTGTGCGCCTTGTTTGGAGTCGAATTACGCACAAGCGTGGAGAGGAGCGCCGGGGAGGGACTCTCTTCTTTTTACATGTGGAAAAGGAATATGTTGCTCTCTCTCTCTCTCTCTCTCTCTCTCTCCCTCTCTCTGTGTCCCGGGTCTTGTCTTTTTTCTTTTTTTTTTTTTTATTGAGGAGCAGCACGAATCCGCCGTTTTAACCTGAGGGACACCTGCGCCCTCGGACCTCATACTGCCCCCCCACACAACCCCCTACACCTCAGCCCACCCCTCCGCCTGCAGTTTTTGTTTTGTTTTCATTTTACTTTTTACGTTTTCCGCCGGAGCCTCCGTAAGTCAAAGCGATGTTGGGCAGCGGCAAGTCACCGGCCAGCGGTCCCCGGGAGCCGAGGAGGAAAGTGGCCGAGAAGGCGGCGGACCCCGTCAGGAGGCTCGGTAAGGGGGGAACCTGAGAAACTTTTCCGAGCTCTGCTCTCCGGTGTTGGTCTAAGGTTGGTGGACACAGGTTAGATGTGTGTTCGCACTAGAGTGAGGTGAAGTGCTTCGTTTTCTGTCTACTCCAGTCTCCACATGAGCTTCCTGATATGAGCTTATCATAGTTCACTGGGATTTTTTTCATGCTTTGCAATCTTAGCTATGTCACCATAACATCTCAGCATGACGTTAGGGTGATATCGCTTGTAATTAGAAGGGATGGAGTCTCTTATTGTGGCATTTTCCATATTTCGTGTTATCATTACCTATAATAGTTGTTCAAGTTCCATTGTTGTGATTCTGGCATCCTTTCGATATACATGACACTTAATCCCCTGGTTGGATGCCGGCAATGACCTATCTAATGATTTATTTTTGGTACAATCACAAACAAAAAAGTTTTTTGTATGTTTGTTTGTTTGTGTGTTTGTTTGTTTGTGTGTTTGTTTGTTTGTTTGGGGTTTTTTTGCTCATTCATCTTCGTATTCACTGTCTCTCCATGTGTTTGTGACCCAGTTGCCTCATTTGACCCCAACTTCCAAAAATCAAGGCACGAAGTGGATTTCTGGGGAGAGCAGCATAAAACAGATGTCCAGTAGCTGTCATTTAAAATGACAGAGAGTTTTGTGGTAATCAGCAGAAAATGACAGCTCACACACTGACACGCCAAACTGAGCTGGAATGGACAGTGTGTGTGTGTGTGTGTGTGTGTGGGTGCAGCTGAAGTGATCATGTGTTTATGAGGAGCCACCGGCCCACTGGTGTGATTCAGGCTCCTCGCCCTTCCCAGCCCCCGTGCAGCCTACTCCCTCTGGCCCCTTCACACACGCCCTCCAAAGCGATGGTCGCACCTCGCCCGAAATAGACACCTGTCAGGATCTCTCTAAAAGTCGCCGGATGTCTGGAAAATCTGGACCACTGTCGATGCTGTGTGTTTATCCCCATTTTATGCCTAAGAAAAAATAAAGTGTGCCTGGGGACAGTAATTCAGTGTAAAACTGAGTTATCTTTTATGGTCTTTGGCAGGTGTTAAGATGTTAAGTAAACAGCACGCCATTAAAAAATTGAAAAAGTTTTTAATACCCCAATTTTTTAGCGAGATGAATACGATCCTGAGAACTGGGACTGTTTAAATCCATGCAGCACAATGATTTCTCTTGTCCATGGTTTAACACTGCAACATAATATGCAGTGTTTCCTACCCAAAGTGTTCTCAAAAATCCAACAGATTATCACCTCTTTCCGTCAAAAATAAAGCAACAACAGACATCCGATACGAGAGCAGAGCTCATGATGTTAAATTGCTTTCGCAGCAGTGTGGGTGCAGGGACTCAGACCCCGGCTCTGTCATAGTGGACTCTGCTGAAACTCTGACACTATGCAGATACTTGTCAAAGCATTAATGATGCTTGAGTTGTGAAACCGTACCTCAGTGCCTAAAAAATTTAATGCAAAACTGTCAACGCTATATTTGAGCTTCCTGCTAATTCTGAATAATAAAGCCAGTGAGGTCAGCCCCCCCCCCCCCCCCCCATGGCCCCCTCCGCTGCCATGTGTCGTCATGCGTCACTCTTAAGTGGCCTTCAACTCACCGTGTCTGCAGCTTTTTAATCCTTGCTCACATCAAATGGAAAACGCCACATAGCTCTGCCATTGGAATAATGTGAGCTCAGACATTTTATATCATGTGGTGTCACAGGACCAGTCCTACTTGTTTGTTCAAAGCTTTCTCATTCACTGCTTTTTTTTTGTGCCAGAGATAAATTCACCCTCCGAGCCTGAGATTTGTTAGTTTTCAGATAATCCATGTTTGAATCAGACAAGTGCTCATGGATAAATATATTCGTTGCCACAGACCTCCCCCAGGGGTGGGGGGTGGGGGTCGTGGATTTGATTTCAGAGAGAGTCTGCGGCTGTCAGCGGTGCTGTTAGCTCTTGAGGTCTGGAGCTCTGTCACAGTGGGGCACAGCAACTGGTTTCATGTGAGAACAAACAGCCAGATTGTGTAAGCATAGGTTTTTAAACAAACAACCTCCGTGACTGGTTTCTGCGGGTTTTTTGACTGGAGCTACTGTATGAGCACACAGATTCTGCCTACAGGTCAAACGTGCTCACACTGAGAAACAGTCAACATCAACCGTGCTCCTAAAAAAATTATGAATGAATGCTGGCAGATTTTAATTGCATACAAATGTTTACATCCCACATTGGCTCACAAGAAACAACACGTTCGCACAAAAAACAGATCCAAAATCCTGCGTATGCATTTTTTAAACGATTACACAAAGAGCCAAAAAACGGAGACAACCATATACGACCCTAATGTTCTGATGCTGTCTCCCCTAATTTTCAGAAAAAACGTTTTTATAAACGTGATTTTGAACACATGGTTCAGTAAAAGGGATTTTATATGCCCTGTGTCTCTGTGATTGGTGCTAACAGGACTTTTGATGCAGCACTGTCCCACCCAAATTAAACTACTTTGTCTATTGATAGAGTTTTATTACAGTGTCCTCAGAAGCTCTCTGGGGACTAATTGAGCCCAAACATATGGAAGCAATATCACTATGTAGAAAAACACACTGCATTTCTTTAATTATGGTAATTTCTGTGTTTTGTCACCTTTATCAAACATGTTGACCCCATTTGTTGCAAAGGGAAGAGTCTCCAATTCAGTATTTCTCTACATATCTGGTTTTGATAAGGTCAGAAGAAAAGAAAAAAACTTTTTTTTGAAAGAATAACAGGTTTTTTTAGACCCTCATGTCGGGAACTTGATAACAAATAAAACATGCACCATATGATTGTAAATCCGGGGGGAAAGTGTCTCTTGCCCTGTTTTCCTGGCTTCTGGTCAGAAAAACTTAAACACATAAAAATCAGACAAACATTACAATTTTTTAACATCTGTAAAGCAGAATATTTAAGTCGTCATCGTTTGAGAAATCCAAAAGAAAACAGTGCTCATTTTCCACCTCTACCAAAACCGCAGGGCTCACACAATCTGGTTTCCTGCTGAATATTTTTCAATCTGCCAACCTCAGTGGCCAGAGAAGGAATCCAAGCAACTAAATATCTTTGGCTTCCAAATAAGATAAATCAGATGTAATTTATAAACCAGGGTTGTAATTTTTTTTTTTTTTGATATATGTTTATGTCCTTCATTAAGGCGACTTTCTAGAAGTTAGATGTTAAATTGCACCGTCCTATCAACGGTGGCGATGGCTTCACCACGCAGAGTTGTGACGGCCGTTTATAATCACAGTCGCTTCCTCACCGCTTACTGACTCCTCGCTGTGTAGTCATATCTTGCTTATTAATGAGCGAATGAAAGATGCATCACTCATCACCAAAGACAAAGAGAATGAGTAACTGAGAGCTGCTTATTTCTAACTGACAAAAAAAAAGAAAGAAAGAAAGAAAGAAAGCCTGCGTGGCTTTCATGTTCCGCTCTGTGCTGTCCAAAAAAACCCATTGGCTGTAATCCTGCATTTCTAAATAACACTCAGTTTGCTTCTAATCCCTTTTTTTTGTGTGTGTTTCTCCTCTCAGATCAGCCGATGACGCTCAGAGTCTCAACTCCAAAAAGTGAATTTTTTTTTGTTTTTGTTTTTAAGCTTTCCCGAAATCATCTTTTTTCCACAATCAGATTGGAACGTCATCATTTTTTTTGTTAGGGATTTGACCCTGTATTAAGAGAGGCAGACTGGCCTGCCCTACTTGCCTCATGACCACGTCTGCCGGGGACAGCTGTGGGGCCGCGCTGAGAAACTTTAATTGGCCCCTCACCCGTATCATATCAACAACACCCCAACTCGTCTATCTTTGTGCAAGTGTTACACTCTTGCTAGCCGGCTCTCGTGACAGTTGTTATGCTGAGGGAGATGGGGACCATGTCCCAGGTGGAACCGGTATGTGGGCCTTAGTGAAGAGGACTCATGCAGCTGATATGGTTATTTATTTATCTATTTTTCCTGATATTCTTCCCAGCTTGGAGGCTCCTCCACTGCCTGCACATGCTGATATACCCTTGGAGAAATACGTCTTATGGGATTCATTTGGCTGTTTATTATTTCCCCCACCAAAAAGGCCTTTTTTTTATTTCTTATTGTTTCACCCAGTTGTTCACGCATGGAGCTGTTAGCTATTTAACAGTTTTACACTTCTTTAGCCACGCTAGCTTCAGGAATTGCAATATTGGTCTTATAGTCAGTCACCAGTTTGGTCCAGACTGAAATATCTCAATAACTAATAGATGTATTTCCATTAGAATTTTATACAGGCATTCATGGTCCCCAGAAGATGAATCCTGCTTCTCTGTAGCACCACAAACCGTGTCGAACTTTTCACTTATTGTTATCTTGTTAAATAGCTCAACACTGACCAAATGGTTTGGCACGATTGTTGCACAAACATTCGTAGTTCACAGAGGATGAATTGCACTGACCTTTCCAGACTTTTCTTCCACTTTTGTGCTTTTAGGTAACGTTTCTCAACAACTGTTCAAGATGTTGTCACAAAATTTGATACACAAACTCATTAGACGTAATCAATTTGGAAATCCCTCATCTCTCCATATAGCGCCATCATCTGTGATCCCTCTGACACTTGAGTTCATGGCCAAATACCTGCAAAAACTTTCCCATCAGCCTCAGCTGTACTCTGTGTCAACAGCTGAACAGCTGGTGTTACAAAGCTAACACATTGAGACATTACTGTACATCTGCTCAACATCAGCATGTTAGCACCTCGATGCTAGCATTTAGCTCAAAACGCTGCTATGCAGAGTCACAGAGATGCTGGTATGGCTCATTTTCCATTTAGCACCGTCATCGGGTCAACTTTTTAAATTTAGCCCAATACTTTGATTTACAGCCAAATGCCTTCAAAACTAATGATATTCCCATTGGCTTAAGCTGCACTTTGTGTTTAATGCTACTCAGCAAATGTTAGCACACTAATTCCCTAAGCGCAGTTGGTAAACACGGTAAACATTACACGCGTTTAACTTGCTAAACATGTTACCATTGCCACTGTGAGTGTGCTAGCACACTCATTTAACTCAGAGTTCTGTGCCCAAGCAGAGCCTCACTGAGCTGCCAGCACGGCTCTGGACTCTTGTTTTAAATTCCTTTCCCAACATTGGTAGTTCTGCTGCTCCCCCGTTTTTTCCCCTTGGTATTTTGTAGAGCTGCTTCCACTAGAATGCAACAGCACGGTTGCTAGCTAGTCGGCATGCGGGCCTTTGTCCATGTGGTGAAGTGGATGTCAACCAGATTTTCTGCAGGAGACGATGAAAAGGAAATGGGGTGCAGCTCCCTTCGCCTGAGGAGTCATGCCCATCCCTTCATTTACACAGGCGCTCGCAGGCATGCACTGTACCAAAATGTGAGAGTAAATCTCTTCAAATGAACTACGTAAGGCAAACTCTGGTTTTCCCCACACTTGCGGACTCGTGCTCGCTAGCTCTGCCCCAGTTAGACATCAGAATGATGTAGGTAGGAATGTGGTCGAGGCCTGAAAGGCAATAATAAAAAAAAAAGAAAGAAAGAAAGAAAGAAAAAAAAGTGGAGCAGTGGATTGAGTCAGGGGCCGTTAAGGCTGTTTGGGCAGCTTAGCGTGGCCAATGACCTGCAAGTTAATCAGGACCATGTGCTCCGCTTGTGGGAATGCCTCGCATGTGGTAACAGCCTGAAAAAAACGCGGTTGTTATGGATGGAGGGATGGTAGGGGGATTTCTTTGTGTCCGACCCTGACGGGGAGAAAGTCTCGCCTCACCCAGTTTGTCCCCGGCTTGGGGGGGGGTTGGGGGCTCTGTTATGCTGCAGCTTCAGGGGCCCCTCTGAGAGGAGCCCTGTCGGCCGTCTGGCACCGACAGTAAGTGGACTTAGCTGTGAGTTAGGGGAAGAAGAAAGAATGTATCTCAACTGTGTCTGGAGAAATCTTCAGAAGCGAACCGAAGAGACCGAGCCCAGAAGAATAATTTGACAGGAGTGAATTTTTGTTTTGGACCTCTCCTTTGAAAGGGGAAGAGAAACGAGCTCCGTGAGAGGTCCTATTCATCCATGCCTTGGAAGCTGTTGCATCCAGCTTTGTTTTGCTGCTCCCTACTTCCATCTCCCAGCTTGATCAGCTGTTGGACGAGCACCTGTGGGCCTGTGGGCTGAGCCTCCATGGGCAGCCCCTTTGTTCTGCTCCCCCCCTGCTGTGACAGCACCTCTGGTGCGCTTGGTATGTGCTTCTCATTCATTTATTCATCTATTTCAAGTAAACTTTCATGCAGTAAACTTCTATCCTGGTGTCGTGGCCATTGTGTAACCATAAGCCCCCCCATCAACATGCTACGGCTGGCTCGAGCAATAATGCACACAACGGCCGGGTAGAAGTATAATGCACGAATGTTTATTGAAATACACGAATAAATGAATGAAAAGATGCTGTTGTTCGTGTTATAATTTATGCAATAACTTGTTTGTTTTCAGTATAACCTCTACATGGACTCCCTCCTCGGCACACCCCCAGAGCCAGTCTGTGCCAAATGAGGCGTAGCTGAATGTCCTTTATTAACACTCGAACTGTGAAGCTGTAGTTGCATTATTCCGTCAAGGGCCTCGCAGCAGTTTGCTGCAACATGGATTCCTTGTTCTATATCCCAGATCCCAGATCCCAGATCCCAGATCCCAGATCCCAGTCTCTCTTTTTTTTTTGTCTGCGTAAATTTTGTGACATATTTAAATCCATCATGCAAAATATGATTTTGCATCATTCAAAATCTTAAAACCAGTTCTGAGCCTGAATTTTTAAAAATGAGTTAAAATAACCACCTAAGGAAAAAAAATCTTTTTCATCAACATAGTAAAAGGCATTTAGTCCTTAAACAATTAATCAGTCATTAATAATCATTAAGGTTGTTTTTTTTGTTGTTAATAGTAAAAAATGATAAATATTCATTGATCCCAGCTTTGTACCTATGAGGATTTTCAGATTTTCTCCGTTTCATATCATTTTCAACTAATTATCTTTGGGTTTTGGAGTGTTGGTCAGACTGATCATCAATATGAAGACTTCATCTCAGGCTTTAGAAGATTGTGATGGGAATTTCACTGAACAGATTATTCCAGAACAGGGTCGTTTGATTCATTCACAATAAGAATGATTCTTAGTTTCAGCCCTAAAAAACGTCCACACCACTTCAAATAATATTACTGCAATATTCAGAAAAGGCTGAGCTAGTTTTACATGACTGCGTCTTCGACTCACGACGTCTGCAGTCCACACCTGCAAAAGTGTCCGCTCCACAGTATTGGATTGTACCATGAACCTTTGGAACCAGAGTCAGAGAAACGGCTGTGTAAATACTCAACAGTCCAAAATCACCAGAAGCTTTAGACTAGAGCTACTGTTCACTGTGGATCAACCCGGCGATTATTTTCAGCATTAATCAATTGAGTGTTTGGTCTATAAAGTGTCACAAAAATGAAAAAAATTCTCCACCAAGGGACATTTTGACTGTTGGTTTTATCCAATCAACAGCCCAAAAAAACCCCCAAAATATTCAGAGTACAGTGATATTATAAAGAAAAAAAACAATCCATAATCCTCATGATGGAAAAGCTGAACTCAGCTACTATTACGCATTTCTGCTCGGAAAAAAATTAAAAATCGAAATCACTGATCCGACGATGGACCAATCAGTTTCATTCGACTGGTTGTTTTTCAGCTCTACTTTATGACCCTTATGGAGTTCAAAAGCAGCTCATGTAAAAAATGGCTTTCTACTTGTAAATTCAATTTAATTGTTTCTTGTGAAAATATTTGGCTTCGTGACGGATCATAAAACCTTTCTTGTTTTTTTTTTTTGTTGTTGTTTTTTTTTTTTACAAGGTGAAACTCGTGGGCCAAACAGCACATAGCTGCTTGTTTTCATCTCGGCGTCACAGCGAATCCGCATGACACGACCACTCAGCCTCAGCCTGTATTGTGCGTTCGCCGCGGCTCTGCCTCCCTCGGGCTCGGGCTTTCATCTTTTTATTTTCTCCTGTAACATGCCCTGATGCTTTCAGTGCTCACAACAAATAGTGGTACGTGCCTCTGCTCTGAGGAGCTGCATTTTTTTCTGAGCAGCCGTGGTCGTGTCAGAGTCGCTCCTGATTGAATTTCCATCGATGGTAATAGCTGGGGAGAACGAGTACGAGGGACAAAGCCAGACAAACACTTTGCAACTTTCCATACTGTAACTGTTATAACAGCCTCCGACTCTTCTGCTCTCTGCTGGCCTGCCACGGCCCTGGGAGAAAAATAAATCTCAAAATTATCATTGCTGAATTACATCTCAGCATGAACTTACAGCTTGGTGTTCATTTTTCTGAAGTCTAGACTGGGAGAAAGCACAGAGAGAAACAATAGTATGTTAAAACAATTGAACTGAAGACAATTTTCCAGGGACAGTCCCTGAGAGCTTCACACTGCACACTTGTCTATTAACTATATATATATATATATATATATATATATATATATATAATGGTGCATCTTGACAGACAGGTTGACAGGTTTGTTTTCAGGGAGATGTTGCTTTTGAATGAGAGTCATTTTTAAAAGTGACCCCCAGTGTCTGGTTCTCAAAAAAGAGAAAAAGAAGCAATCACGAAGTTTGTTGAAGTGATATTTGATAGAGCAAAGGCATTAAATTCTGGCCTTGGATGTTAACAAAACAAAAAGACACGAAATCTGCAAAAACTCTTGAGGGAATTTCTGATGTCTCATAGGTACTGATCAGTAAGTTTGTTGAAATGTTATCGAGCTTCACAGTGACATTTTCTCACGTGAACTTCGGTTCTTGTGTGATGCTTTGGGATCCATCGCTGTGGTTGCTCTTTATCTTGAGTTTTTCGTGAATTTCGAAATTCGCTTGTGCTCATTCTGAGATGTCGACTTCCAACGTTGTCACGGGACAGTCAGGAAGGACGGGCGGGCATGAACTTCCGATGAACCTAGTTTGACTCATGCGAAGCGAGCTTGTATGCTGTCACAGTAAAGCACGTAAACCGTCCAACCCCGGCCTCCCGTCGTGGCGATGACACCATTGACACTTCCTGTTTTGTGTTCGCCAGGGCTCCTGGAGGACGAGGACATACGTGTGATGATGCAGGGCTGCAGTATGATGAAGGTCCGTTCCTCGCGCTGGCAGAAGCATCGAAACCTGCGGCTGCTGGAGGACTGGCTGACCGTGTGGTGCGAGTCCACTAAGAGCTCCCGCAAAGCCAAGGCCCAGCAGACATGTAAGTATGAAAGAAACCTGGCGATGAGGTTATGGGGAGCCATATGTGTGTGTGTGTGTGTGTGTGGGCTGGCTTGACAAGGCTCAGGAGGTAGGATTTTAAGGTGGAAAAGAGGCAAAGGACCAAAAGGGAAAAGGGAGTTGGTTATGAGAAGTGAGGAGTTTAAAGGAGGCTCAGGGAGTGCTGAATTGGAATTACTCCTCAATGATATACAGATAGGAAACCTAAGCTGTGTTGGATCAGGAGAAAAGGGCTTTGCCTGGAGGGAAGCTCATCCACAGACCAGCAGGCCTCGCGCCAGTCCAGTTCAGACTGGGATGCCTTTTGTTCAGGGGTGTTGAAGTGTTTTATCTTGGCTCTGCATCATGCACTTTCCTCCAATTTGCCTTATTAAATCAGTCGCTTGTTTGCTCGGTGAGTCACGGGATGAACTGTGGGCGCAGCGACCTGGCCAACCGATTTTCAACAGTTCGAAACACTGAATCCCCAGGCCCGTCCCACCTCACCTCCAGTCGGCCCCGTGGACGTGCAAAGCATGAATCAGAAGGTTTAGTCGGCCCAAGCTCGGTAATTACACCAGTTCCCGCAACGTACAGAAAGTGAACTCCGGCGGTTATCCGGTATGACTGTGGGCGTATAATTTATAATATTGAGGTTTTTACCAGAACCTCTTTAGCTTTTTTTTTTTTTTGTACATACATTTAGTACAAATCTGGTCAAAGATGAATTTGAAGACATGAATCACAAAATACATCAAGAGTTCAGTTCAGCCACATTGAAAAAAAAAAAAACAAAAAACAACATTCCCGCTCGCCAGTAATGGTATGAAGCCACTAATGGGTTTTGTTTTATTTGCCAAGTTTTTGAAACCTCTTCCACTGAGTTTTTTTTTTTCCACCATCCCAGTTTAGAAGAGCTGAACTGGGTTTTGTCTGCAGTGCTCAGAAGACAAAACTACATGTGAAAAACAGTCAACAGTGATGGTGCCTTCCCAGAAACAATCCACAGGCCTCTCTGTGGGAGGGTCTTAGTGCAAGCATGGCTGTAGGGGTAAGTGGGGGTAACCGACCTTTTGAACACCCTTCATCGCTTGGTCTGGGTGTAGAAGGGAAGATGTAGGGGAACTGCAATTGTACCTCACGTCTGTATGTCGACGGCTGCCTATAACTTAGCCTGGCCAAAGGCTCCCTTCTTCCCCCCGTTCAGTCTTCTGAAAAAGGAAGAGCGTTCAATGGTTTTCATCAAAGCAGATGACAGGGAACAGGAACGAAAACTAGGCAGAAACCAAGACCTGACAAATAAGTTTTAAGTGGCAGTTTGATTGACCAGTGTTCAGGCTTATAGTCGGCTGACAGTGAAATGGTTTCCCCATTCACGTGCGTGTCCGTGACTTTGATGAATTTTCATCCGTTTTATTGTTGACACAAGCAAATTTGATGTTGTTTGGCTAAAAATAAATCATTTTCAGATCATTTTGGACCATTATCAGGGCAATATTTATTTAACAAATTTAAAATGATAAAAACACCAGTTGTTATTTCTTACAGTGGAACTGGACAATAGCAAGAAGATAAGTGAAACAAATATCTGGAATGATGAGTGTTCCCACACATTTTTGGGATAGAACGCATCATACAAAATTACATAGGTAGAACAAGGCTTTTAACCAAAGCACTTTCTCCGTGGGTGTAGCCGCTAGCCAGGATGTAACAAACGCCCTCAAATACAAGACGACTACTATTTTTTCACACCTTTTGTTTATTTATTTATCCATTTATCCAGCCAAACATGGTGTCCTTCATCTCCAGAGCAGTAGAGAACTCTCAGCATAGCGTTTTCCATTCATTAATTGGGACTAAGTCTTACAATGGTAGCGAAAAACACGCATTAGCATACAATCTCCAGGAGGTTATTTACAAGGTGAAACATAAGATTATATTCCCCAGATTAAAATGAAAAGCTGTTTAAATTCTGTTTTGTGAAAGCAGTTGGTGATTTAATGTTTTCCCTTCAGGCATCAGTCATGGCCGAAAAAATTAAACTGTAAATGATGGATCCACATTTTACTTGATTTCAGGACTCATCCATTATGTTTAATCATTAAATTTCAGTCGCACTCATTGTTTTGAACCATCGATCATGTACCAGCTTGTTTTGGGATGCTGGGGAACCTACCGATGCCTTATCCGTCAATTTGCAGGACACACATCTTGTTAGTGCTCATTATTAACAGGGCGACAAATGCCTTGAAGAGCAAATAGAACAGGAAGGCAGAGCCTTTGAATCTGACGGTGGGTCGGTGGGTGTTTACAGTAAAAACTGTATGAATGCTGAGAAGATGATGGTTTCGAGAGGAACAGCTTTTCATAACCACTTTCGACCTCAGCAGTCACACTTCACTTCCTCATATTTTCTTTTGTTGACACAGCAAAGCTATTTAAACATATGAGATTAAACCCTGTGTGCAGGGGCGTTTATCTAATCTTAAATTTATGTAGCGTTCCAATTTTATTTATTTTAATTTTTCTTTTGGAGCTAAATCTTCTCCTGCGATGAAGATTTTTACTGTAAGAGGGCCGAAGGTGGAGACGTGTCAGCTGACATGCATGTGACCGGCCCCACTGCACCGCCTTTTTGTTTTTGACCCCCCCACACTGCTGTTGCCCAACCTTTGGCCCTTCCCACCTCTGCTCTGTCGGCTCTGCCAGCCCCCCCCCACCGCAGGTTTGTAGGTCAGTGGGGTGGCGAAGGCCATCGCGATTGCGCTGCCGTGCCGCAAATAGACGCAGAGTCTTGGAGTTGCAGCGTGCATAACACTTCTTGCATTGACGCGGCAGGCCGCTCGGGGGGCAGGGTGTCCACTTCAGCAGGCAGACACTGATAATGCCGCATGGCCAGGCTGCTGAGTGTGTCTGAGTGTGTGTCTGTGTGTGTCGGTGTGCCTCCCGGATGGTGCCTTGGCTCGGTTCCTCTTTTTCCGAGCACCGGGCGCTCCTCCAGGTCCAGTGCGATCCGGCGGCTACAGTTTGTCGCCGTGTCTTGCGCTCGCAAGCGCTTGGCACCAAATACAAAACTTAGCACCCCATGCTTTTCCTCTCTGCACATGAACGCACGGGCATGTCCCGTTTGCCATGTCTCCAGGAGAACCACATAGGAGGAATGTGGAGGAGGTGGACAGCGGAGGCCTTTAAGACCTCCAGCCTGAGAATGAGGCTATTGTCAGTACAGACGCTGTTTACTGGCCGACTGTGTGATCCCCACACTGAAGGCATCCCAGAGCTCCTGTGCTGAATAAAGTTGTTGTGTTAGGATCAGTTCGGAGCCAGTGTGTGTGTATGTGTGTGTGTGTTTGTGTTAGGCCGTCTCTTCTGGACAGCAAGCGTTACTGCGCTATCAGAGCCATGCAAATATGAGATAAACCGATCGAATAAAGTTGTATATCTCACCCTTTTTGGAGTGTGAGTCGGATCCAGATTAAAAAAAAAAAAAAACAACCCTATGAGAGGATATAGCAGATACTAAAAGGCTGAAAACTGTTCAGTAACTGACAGGAAAACCAAACATAAGAAGAAATACTTGAGACTTGGCTAAATTGAATTTGTTGGTAGACATATGTTTTTGAACATTCTAGCTTAAGGGCGATGGCAATGTGAATCTTTCTGTTAGTCCACCAGTTTGATCCAGACTAAAAATATCTCAACCACTACCAGATGGAAATTTGGTGCAGATATTCATGGCCCCCGGGAGGATGAAGCCTACAGTCTTTGGTCATCCGCTGAGTCATCAGACAAAAATTTCAATTTTAATTTGGTTCAGGGCTGCAACCAACAATTATTTCATTGGTGCTCGAGCTGCCAGTTATGGTCCTTTATGACTCAGTTGATCATTTAGTATATGAAGCGACAAAAAGTAATGTCCGTCACAACTTCCAGGACCCTAATGTGGAACCAGCAAATAGCCTGTTTTTTTCTCACCAGCTGCCCAAAACTAAAAAAAAAATTGATCCCCATATTTGAGAAGCTGGAACCAGCAAATATTTGTTTTTTTTGCTTGAAAAATGAGTGAAACAAGTAATCAATTATCAAAATAGTATCCACTTAATTTCCTTCCATCAACTAATCGATTAATTGACTATAAGTTGCAGCTCTGCTTTGGATAATGCCTAAATACCTGAGAAAACTGATGACATTTTCATCCGTCTCAGCCGTACTTTGTGTTTAGTGCCAATTAGCAAATGTTAGCCTGCTTATACATGGAACCAGGATGGTAAAACCTGTAAACATTATACCTGCTTTGGTTGTTACAAAAAAACCTCCCTTTTTGTGCGCAAGCCCCAAAATGATGTACCTGAGATAAAAAGTTTACTGTCCTTCAATCCTTTTTTATCACATCCATAACCCTGGTGTCCTTCGCAAAGGTAACTATAAATTTTACCACCAAAAAGGCAGAATGAGTAGAAGAGATACTGAGCCAAAATAACAAAGGCACAAGGTAGAAATGTAAAGTTTCTTTTTTTGCCTCCCCTTTTGTTTTTAGCATAAGTAAATGGGAATAAAAAGCCTTCGGTTGTAAACCATTTGGAGCCACAGCCACAAGTCTGAACCGATTCTGTCTAAACAGCTGCTGCTGTAGTTTTTCCTAAAATACTTTGCAAGGACAGAACCAGGAGACCTAGAGCTTCCAAAGAATGTATAATCTGTCGTGGGTTGTGTCAAGACTGGGTCTGGTGCAAACCAAAACACACCTAGAGCAGCCAGGCCAAAGTGTATTTTATTAACACCTGCGCGTTGGCTCTGCCATCGCGGGCGTGCCAATGTTAGCGGACGTAGCCTCACATAGCCACTAGCATGGCTTCAGACTGTTTAGTCTTTTTTTTTTTTTCTTTTTTAAATATCCCACATCTCAATGCTCTGAATCATCAAGTCCAGCCAAAACTTTGAGATCATAACTAATAGAAAACCCAATAGAAGATCCTGATCTTACATAAAGCATAAAAACTAAAGGTCCAAGCTTCATTTCCCTGTCGATATCTGTGTTCTAAGTCACAGGGCTGCAGGTTAAAATTAACCTGTCCAGAACCCTGAATAGTGGCTATGTGGGTAGTTCAACTGTAAAGGGTGTTATATTTTACTATCGCATGGCTATGCCACCCTGCTTGTTGGGATTTATGATTCTCTTAAAACACCTCACACTTGACCTTTAGCAGCTTTGCCCGATGTGCTGTTGTGCGGCCAAAGCTGGTGTTTACTCCACAACACACCATCAGCTCCAGCCTAACCGCCACTCCTCCCCCTCCCCTTTCCTTCTTCCCTCCTCTCTCCCAGTCGCCGTGACAGAGGTGGAATGCATTCGCGAAGGCTGCCAGTCCGAGGCGCTGAGGCGGCTGTCTGGCCCGGTGGAGGAGAGCCGCTGCTTCACGGTGGTCTTCCGGGGGGCCAGGAAGAGCCTGGACCTGATATGCCCCAGCGAGGCAGAGGCCCGGCACTGGGTGCGAGGGCTGCGCACGCTGAAGGAGCGAGTGGCCAACATGACTCAGAAGGAAAAACTGGACCAATATCCTGCCCGAATTTTCAATATGCTAGAATAAATATAGTGTCGCTGAGGCAGCAGTGAGGTGCCGATTGACTCGGCTGTCACATGTGCTCTCCCACGTCCACGGCATAGCTACGGGGAGCAGTAATGACTAGATTAAAAAAAAAACCTCTGTCTAAATATAGACTATTACTGTTAATTACAATCTCTCATAGCCAGAGCGAGCGTAGGTATCAGCTAGCGTTTAACATTAGGATTATCTCTGCTCCTCTTTTTATTTCCCCCTCATCCTCTGTTGACACGTTTTAGTCTCGTGAACATATAAATCATCAGGGGCGCTATCTCCTTAATACAGTCCTGTTATCTTGTTTATGTTTCACACTTGTCAGTAGCCTAGGAGACATTGGTCTGACACGCCATAAAGTGTGAGCCTCCTGTGTTGCGCAACTGCATGTGCAGGTGACAGTGACACTAAAATTAGTCTCTTGTTGCCATTGACTCTTTTATGCAGTTAAGTTACATTATTTTCATGTGGCAGGCGCTTTTGCCCAGAGAGAACTACAATACCTGCGTTCTACCTGCATAGAAACAGGAGCTAGATGTTACTGAAACTGCAAATGCTCCGGTCTGAACAAACGACCGAGATCTAGTTCAGTGGTGTTAATGATTTAATGCGTTTCATTTGATTGAACTTGAGTGGACTTAAACTTAAACTGGCATCTGGTTTAAAAGAGCACTCCACCGTTTTATAATTGCACTCCAATAACGGTGTTGAATCACGATGGACAGTTTTTAAAAATGGATCAAAACTGAGGCAGCTGAAACAGAGATATTGCCTTCCTTATTTCATGCATTCTTCTTCCTTGTCGAAAACCTGGAGCCTGCATGACCCACAATGCAACTCTTTTTTTCCCCATGTGTCATATAGAATAGTTTCTCCCCAACAACTAAAAACAGATTCTGATGTGTAAAATCAGTGTAATTCCCCTTTAAATGTCACGTTTCACGTTGTGTGCATACATTTTGGTCAATAAATGTTTATCAGCACACCCCTTAATCACAGGTACAGTGTTGAAGATTTTACTGCCCCACATTAAAACAATAACCCCTTCAAGTGGGCAGGTAAGAAAAAAAAACCCGAACAGTAGGTTGCAAGGGTAATGAAGTAATGAGTGAAAAGCTCCAATATGACAGAGCCAAGAGTGAATGATGTCTAACCTAGACAGCAACACCAACATAAGGAGGCATAATCCAACAAGGGATGAAAAGCGAGTGTATAGTCTGTAGTCTTAGCCTGGTCTTGCCCCTTAACTCTCTACACTTGGATCCGAGGCTACCTGTGGCGAGCGGATCAGAACCAGGACGGCAAGATGAGCTACAACGAGGTGAAACGGCTGCTGCAGATGATCAACATCGACCTGAGCGAGCAGTACGCCCGCTCCCTATTCAAGGTCAGGGCCATGTGAGTTTTTAGTACCTGTACGGTCGCAATGAAATCCATATTTCATATGAACCGAATGCTGAGAGCGCGGAGTGTGAAGAGGATGTGGACTTGGTGATATTTGTGCTAGTTAGCGCTATATCACACGGACTGCGGTGTCCAGGGTCTGTGTTCAATTACCAAGCCAGCCCCCCCCCCACACACACACACACCAACACATCTTTATCCCTTCCCTATTATCTTCCCCACAACAAATCAAGAGCCAGTTATTTCTTTATTGTGGTGGATTACTGCCTGCTATGTCCCCCAGCTCTCCATTACAGCTGAATTGTTGTTTTTAATGCTCCTTCCCGATGCGATTTCCAACACTGGCCATCCCCAGACAGCCTTATTTTAATGTGTGTGCACAGATGGGTTGAATTATTATGGAGATACTTTCCCCACAGGGGATTTGAAGCACTCCCAAAATGAAAGCATATTGTGTTTGATAAGTGTTTATCTTTCTCTCCGTGTGTTTGGTTTATTTATTTATTTTTGATCCTTTTTCTGACCCCCCCCGGCCCCTCGTGCTGACCCAGAGGTGTGACAGATCCAATGACGGCCGTCTGGATCACACGGAGATCGAGGAGTTCTGCAGGGAGCTGCTGCGAAGGCCCGAGCTGGATGGCGTGTTCAGACACTACTCGAGCAACGGTTGCGTTCTCTCCACCGCCGAGCTGCGCGACTTCCTGGGAGACCAGGGCGAGGACGCCTCGCTGGATCACGCTCAGAGCCTCATACTCACCTATGAGCTCAACGACTGGGGTAGGTCATGTAAGCAGTCATTAAATTATTTAAAGGAAGAACCCACAACATTTTCATACTGACGCACAAAATAGTGATTTAGCCTATCCCCATGAAAGCATTTGTTATGTTAAACACTAAGGCAAAATCCATCATTGCGCAAAAAGGGATTAATGTCTCCAGCAGTGGGAACGGTTTGTAATGAACACCTAAGAAAGAAAAGGCCAAAAAAATCTCATTCATTACCTCAACCTGTGGTAAATAACAACAAATTGTATTCAGAAATTCATTTATATGTGTATATATAAAGGATACGACATGAGGAAATATGTTCTTTGAGGCATTATAGCAAGATTTTGCAACTTTTGTTAAACGGCAAGTTCTGCAGCTACAAATGATGATCATAGGAATAATGCTAGATGCCTACTACTTTTTAGCATTTAGCTAAAATGCTAAACTATAGTGATAGTAATGCAAGAGGGGAAGAATCAAGAATCATCAGTAATGTTTTTTTTATACAGCAATATTTACCTAGGGCTGGCTAACAGTGACCAGCCCGAGCAATGGTGTCTTTTGTTCATTATGAGTTCAGCTGCTAAATGTTAAAGTGGGAGAATATGTTGTCATTTCCCTCAAATTTGACACAATCTCACTCTAAGGAAGACATGGTTTTACCTGAGTTCTCTCACTCAAGTAAAATCCGGATTACAAAGAAACGAAAAGCACTGAGTCGATTTCCACCAAACTTGGTGGAGGGATTGGGAACGGGCCGGGAAAGGAGCTCCTAAATTGTAGGGCAGATATTAATCATTTACTTTGAATTTGAATTTTCACTCTGGTGTCCGTTTTGTTGACATTGGCCTTGGCGGAGGTTTTGCATTGTTTAGTTTGGATACGAGACAAGAAATGATCTGCATTATGTACTTAAATCAAAAAGAACAATATGTGTTTAAATAGTACGTATCCGAAGAACACCACCATGCAATAAGATAGAGGAGCTTGTTTGTGCAGTGATTTCGACACCGTTAGACTTCCAAGTGAAGTGCAGTGCAGAAACCCCACAAGGATGACAGCCTGGAATTAATTATGTCAAAATAAATAATAAACAAGGTCTTTTTCCCCCTAGACTGTTAAGTTCAGTTCCTGTTAGAAAAGGAATCCGTGATTTAGTATAAACATCTCATGTCATGTAAGCTCGTCTTCCATCTTCCCTTCTCCTGTTTTATGCTGTTTGAACCCTTTAATTAAACTCCTACCAAACCTGCCAAAGGATAAACGACCTTATGGAAACTATTTGCCGTTTACTGCAGCTCAGAAGAACCTCTTCATGACCCAGAATGGTTTCACCATGTACATGCTGTCGGTGGAGAACGACCTGTTTAACCCCGACCACGCCAGAGTCTATCAAGACATGAGGTGCCCCCTGGCCTGCTACTTCATCTCCTCATCCCACAACACCTACCTGACCAAGGACCAAGTCACTAGCGCCAGCAGCACTGAGCCGTACATCCGGTATTCTCCACACAGACCCGTCAAACACCATCAGTAGCGTAACCGCGGTTTTCTTAGTCATACCAGGGGGAAATAAAACAAAACAAAAGCATACATGGTCCTGTGGTTTAATTATTAAGTACATGTCTGTCTCTGTCAGGGCCCTGAATCAGGGCTGTCGCTGCGTGGAGCTGGACTGCTGGGATGGAGATAAAGGTGAACCTGTCATCTACCACGGCCACACCCTCACCTCCAAAGTGCCCTTTAAGGAGGTCATCGAAACCATCGCCCAGTACGCCTTCAAGGTCAGACACGCTTGGTTTGATCTTTTTCCCGGTGAAGGTCCTCAAGCTGCTCTTCCCTACCGCTGATAAAAATGAGTCAGAAGTTAGTCAGGAAACACATCAAGACTCCCGACTTCTTGCTTTCACAGTCTACTCAACTTCTTGTGGTCGCATACCCTGTGGTATTCCGTTTTTTTCGACACGCTATAGTATTACACCCTTACGTCCTACTGTTATGTGATCTCATTGCAGTTTAATGGCTCCGACATGAGAGTTTTCCTGTGTTTCTCCATGCAGGCGTCCCCATACCCTCTAATTCTATCATTGGAGAACCACTGCTCTGTGGAGCAGCAGGCTGTGATGGCAAAACACCTCCGCACCATCCTCGGCAGCAAACTGCTCACGAAGCCCCTCAGTGACAAGCGGCTGAAAGATCTGCCTTCTCCCGAGGTGCAAACCACACGCAAACACACACACACACACACACACACACACACACACACACACACACACACACACACACACACACACACACACACACACACACACACACACACACACACACACACACACACACACACACACACACTCACACTCACTCAGCTGGATCCTTTTTCAAAGACCTCTGGTTGTCTGGTTTTCTAATGGAGTAATTTGTTCCAATGACCTTCGCCACAGGAGCTGAAGGGGCGTATTCTGGTAAAAGGGAAAAAGCAGATTCCTCACCTTGGCCAGCTGGGCAAGACGAGCAGCAGTGCCAGCTTCTCCTCGAGCTCTGAAGACGACCTAGCGAGCAGCAATAAGAACGCACTCAAGAAGGACCCCACCAAGGTCAGTTCAGGACGACCCGTCATTGGGCCCGGGAGGCCATCAACACTAATGTTTTGCATATAATCAAGCATTTTGCTTCTACGTTTTCGTTTGCCCTACCCAGATCTCTTCTAAGCTGTGCCCCGAACTATCGGAGCTGGTGGTGTACTGCAGGAGCGTCCCCTTCCGTGGGTTCGAAAACACTTCTGAAAAGCCACCGGAAGAAATGTCCTCCTTCTCTGAAAGCGAAGCCCTCAGGCTCATCAAAGACACGGGTACAATGGTGGAAATAATTGCATCTTGACATTACAGAGAGCAAGTCGAAAAGATTTGATGACATTCCTTTGCTGCAGCTGATTCTACAGAAGAAAAATAATAATAATCACCCTCTAGTGTATCATGGCATGTGGTTTTCTCTCTTTTTTCATTTGCAGGAAAGCTTTTTGTAAGACACAACAGCAGGCAGCTGAGCCGGATCTACCCCTCCGGCCAGCGCCTCCAATCATCCAACTATGATCCCCAGGAAATGTGGAACGGTGGATGCCAGATGGGTTAGTGCTGCGCTTCTAGAAGCTCGGATGCTTTTCTGATGGCAGCAAATTAAGTCAATCCATTACGCAGTCAGTCAGTCGAAGCCAAAGAAAACGCTATGTGGATGAAATCGCTGCCACATCAAAACCGTTGATGTCACTGGCCTTTACTGATTCACTGACTGTCGCTTAACGCTCCCTCATGCAGAGGGTGTTTCCCGTTAGCGTGTTGGTGTTTGTGATCGGGCTGCGTCGCGTTACTGACGCCGCTCTCCTCTCTTTGCCGTGTGCAGTGGCTCTGAACTTCCAGACGCCTGGGGAGCAGATGGACCTGAACCAGGGTCGCTTCCTCCCCAACGGTCGCTGTGGGTATGTGCTCAAACCCGGCTTCCTGTGCAGCCCGACATCCACCTTTAACCCGGAGAACACGGGAGGAGGCCCCGGCCACCTCCCCACCCAGCTGACTATACGAGTGAGCGGTAACCTATTGAGTAACACTGTTAAGTAGCATCGAAATGGAGTCAGATCCATTTTTAAAGGCACTAATGCTTTGATATAACACGTGGGAGTGTGTTGTTGCCTGACACAGAGCGCAGTTTTAAGCTTCCTGACACAATGCAATTTTGACATGCTTTGTTTTCCTGGATCAAAATCTTCATATACTGTGTGTATTTACCTAATATTGTCATCTTGTTTAATTATCATCCAGTCTAATTTCAGCATTTCAGTCAACTTTGTACATACAACAACATCTGCTGCATATTTGTTCATCCCAGCAGAGGGACCCCCCCCCCCCCGCTTGGGTTTTGAGTTTTTTGGGATTTTTCTCATTATAGGTCCAAAGACATAGTATTCCCTATAATGTAGGAGAGCAAAGCCCTTTGAAGATTTGAGCTTCACAAATAAAACAGAATCAACTTCGATATCATTTTTGCTAGATATCCAGTCCAGAGTTCCGATGCACAAACTGACTGATTGTGTTTGTGCTTGTCAGATAATTTCTGCACAGCAGCTGCCGAAAATCAACACAGAAAAGGCGAGCTCCATTGTGGATCCACAAGTGTGGGTGGAAATTCATGGGGTTGCTATCGATAACTCAAGAGACAAAACACACCGCATTGACAACAATGGTAATTTCAATCAAAGGAGATTTCATCAAAGTGAAAACCTTATCTTATTAGAAGTATGGCTATAACACCTTTATTCTTCATGCATACTTGCTTATAATTCATTATTTCTGTAGATTGATGTAATAATTTTATTCATCATTGTCTTTTGTTAGCATGTGAAGGCATGTGGCATCGCATAATATCCACAAGCTTCTTCATACCTGATACTGTGCAGCGCAGATCTGACATATTCTTGCAGGAGCCTTTCCTGCCCAAACGCCATGATCGGTTTGTCTGAACGACACACGGCACCGGATGATCCATTCACAGCTCTTGTGCGCCCTCTACAGGTTTCAATCCACGGTGGGACTGCACTCTGAGCTTCCAGCTGCAGGTACCCGACTTGGCCCTGGTGCGGTTCGTGGTGGAGGACCACGACCACACTGCCAAGAACGACTTTGTGGGGCAGTTCACTCTGCCTTTCACCAGCCTTCGCACAGGTGCTCATAGAAAAAAATCTGTCGAATGCACGTTGGAAAACAGCCGCCACTGCTGCCGGCTTTGTGTAATGTGCGTGTGCTGTACCTTCTTTTGTCAGGATATCGGCACGTTCACTTATTGAAGGCGGACGGCTCCAGTCTGTCCCCCGCCACACTCTTCATTCACGTCAAAGTGAGCCGCAAAGTTCCCATCAAGACCGTGTCCGAGCGTATGGCCATCACCAAGCGGAAGGCGTGACGGGCGGATGTAGAGCTGCACTTTCTGACAACGGGGGGCTTTGGAAATTGAAAAAAAAAAAAAAAGACCTGAATGTGAAGAGAGAGAGATTGACGCTGACGCTGACGCTGACGCTGCGCTGCTGCTGCTGCCGCCGTTGCTGCTGCTGCCGCTGATGATGATATGGTGATATGATGATGATGATGACAACGACGTTGCTGCCGTTGCTGCCAGCCGGTCTCCCGGTCCAGACCTCGAGTGGTCCAATTTTTACACTGAGCCACTTCCCAATGCAGGAAGAAAGGTGTTTATCAGTGATGAAGAGGCACGCTGGCTCTCAGCGAATGAATTGCCTCGAGCTGGATAATGAATCCACAACACGGTGTGGGAGTATCTGGTCTTTTCAGTGCCGAGAGCTCTGGAAAACAGGGCACTGAGGGATCGCGTTGCATGAAAAACACACTGATATGGGAGTATTTACAAAATTAAATTGAATACTGTCATCTCCCGCATGTAGGAGGTTATCCCATATATGTTGGACAGAGTAAAAGATGTGTTTCATCTTTAATCATCTGTATTGTATTTCTGATTAAGGAAATATTTTTGACATTTTTACGCTAAATATGTATTTGGCTTCAACTTATGAAACAAGGGTCGTAACACAAAATAACATTTCCCTAACTGAGGCTCTCTCGTACGTGCTATAAGAAGGAATCCAAACAGAATATATGAATATGAATATGAATAATATAATATGAATATTGTTTTTTACAATTTAATGTTTCAACTCTAACTGTGATGTAATACAGATGTAACACTGTGTCAGCGATCGCCACAGGTAGGGTTGTCAGTGAGGGTTGAACAAATGTTCGAATAGTGAGTCTTACTTGATAATCCAGATACTCTCACTTTGGCACTTTTTAATTTCTCTCAGGAGAAAGACAAATGATGACATATTTCCAAAATTTAGGAACCAACTTGACATATAAACAGTATTAACGTCCAGATTTACTTTTGTTTACTTATGCTCTAAAAGAGTTTAACTGGTTTAATTGCTTCAGCAAAATTTCACACGTTAATATGAATTGTTCATTCATATTGTGACTTTTGAAGATTTTTGCATGTTGGCTCCTTACCTTTTTTCCATTGCCAGTTCCTGCCCTCACTTTCTAATCTAGTAAACTGTGGTTAAAC
The DNA here is from genome assembly GCA_016859345.1 of Istiophorus platypterus. NCBI lineage: Eukaryota > Metazoa > Chordata > Actinopteri > Istiophoriformes > Istiophoridae > Istiophorus > Istiophorus platypterus. Next base: position 5,128,538 of record CM029112.1, on the reverse strand, counting down.
TCTAATTGCAACATTCTAATTCAACCAGCAGTTACTGCAGGCTCCAGTGAATCATTTAATACCTTTATAAGGAGGAACCCTGATAATAGAATGGCTCCGTAATGAAAGGGGCTTCACATGGATATACACTAATAACAGTAGATAAATATATATATATATATATATATATATATATATATATATATATATATATATATATATATCAGGATGGGTTTAAATAGTAATTGTAGCGTGTAACAAACAGTGAGTGTGATGAGTATGATTTTGCAGTGTTAAAGCTTATGGCTTATGGTCGTGTTAAAGGCAGTTATTATTATGTGTAAAAGAGAAAATACTGTTTTCATAAAAGCATTAATTACAAATCTCTGTGTGAGACCTTTTTAATTGTTGTTTTTGCACATGCTATAAACAGTGAGAGAGACTATGTGTGTGCATGTAGCTGTGAGTGTTGTGTGTGTACGTGTCTTAGTGCTCTATAGTTGTGTGGACAAATTTCTCCAAACTCACAACTTCAAATGTCTGTTTTTTGGGTTAAGATTTGTTAGGGTTCAGGTTAGTATTAGTATTAGGGTAAAGGGCTAGGGAATGCATTATAGCAATCACCATGACCTCACAACTATAGAAAGACCAACATGTTTGTTTGTGTCGAAGAGAAATCAATATATATATAAATAATCAGGTTTGTTTTGCATTGAACGGTTCTTTAACCTCTGAACAACGAAACTCAGTGCAACTTGTTAAGCTGCAGGAAACCATGACAACTGGTGAACTTCACGTTGGACAAGGACGAAATAATGGGGGCACATATTCGTAGTAAGCCGACGGTTGTAAAAGGTAAAAGGTTGTAAAAAATGACTTTAGCAATGATTAACAAATCATTTCTCAATGCTCAGACATATCTTTTGAAACAGTTTCAAATCAGGCCATTGATAACAACCCATTTGAGGGTGTTTTGATCGTTTGATAGTGATAATGCGGGTAAAAATGTTGGTAATTCATTAATCGATGTTGTTGTTTTTATCACGCTCTAATAAATCATCAGTTCTGTGGATGTTAATGTAATATTAGGAGTCATTATCAAAGGGTTTTATTCATAGATCTAAAAGTTTTTGAGCATAAATCAGTCGATTAAATCAGTGTATTATTTTTCATTATTCATTGTTACTATAATTTTATGTGAACTTTACATTAACAGGAGGAAAAGCGTCTGTGCTGGGGACCATTCTTCAGCGGCTGGATTAATACACACTGGCTGCACTGGGTGAGTATTTACAGCAGCACGACAGTGTATGTAGGACTGAATCAAAAATAAACAAGTGTCCAGTGTCAACCAGTGCAACGTTGTGGCTTACTGATGTAGTTTTTAATAGTTTTAATGGAGCTCTATGACAGAGAGGTATAAGATCATATCCAGGGGGTCCACATTAATAGTGAACATAACCAGCCCTCCATTTCTATCAGAGACTGGGTTTTTGGTGACTGTTCGAATTTATTTTATTATTTATTTATTTTTTTAAATGTATTATTTTTTTCTATGATGCTACCAATGAGTCCAGTGGTTAAATTTAAGGCTCAAATCTTTAGTACGGTTAAGACGATGGGGAAGATTACAACCCTAAGCCCCCCAGAAGGGCATTATTTTTTAGAAGGCCAACAGGATCCTATCTGACTCTTCTCATTTATTGAACTGTGAGTGTGCACTAATTAATTCAGGAAGGAGGTACAGGGTCCCTTTGTGTGAAGCTCATTCACTACAAACATTCATTTGCCCCTCCTCATATTAGGTTAACTTATCAATGGGTGACGCCTGGAGTATAGACAGAATGGGAGGGGGCTCAAATAACCCCAGGTTTTCACTGAACCTGTGTTCTTTTTTTTAGGCTTGTAAGAGATTTGATTGCTTGCTTGTGGTTTATTTACTTAGTTGTGTATGTCGAGACTTCCTGTAGTTTTAAAAAGGGGGAATGCTCTGGTGATGGATTTACCTCAGGCTATTGTTGGCCTGTGTGCTCTTACTTAATTGCGTATAAATTATGTTTCCTTTGATTCCGCAGCAGTTCCCATAATCCGAGACAATTCCCTCCCGGGGGAGACATTGAAAGTAACCTTGACCTTGATATTGGGCTTAGATGGATTTGGTTTTGACTGTGGTTTCTTGTGGTTCTCAGTGTACTTAAATCTATGGGTGTATTATGTCCAAAAACAATATTCAGGTAGATACAGACAGACATACAGCAAAAACAAGAACAACAAAGAAACAAAATAAACAATAATATCACTATTATGTAAAAGCAAGTAACTGAAAAATTTAGTATATATATGTATATATATGTATATATCTGTGTGTATGTGTGGATATGGGTGATAAAAAGATGAAAATGTCATTATGATGTACAAGCAAGTAGCTGAAAAAAGGATTTTAAAAAATGTATCCTTTCATAAGCTGGCAAACCGGAATTTTATCTTGTCCATATTTAGTAACTAATCTATAAAGCTAATGGGAACCATTAATAACTCAATACCTCGGATATAAATGCTGCCTTATTTAACGGTTTATTTGAACATTACACAAGCATTAATAGTGGACATTAGTCTAGGTTGCATAGCCACATCTCATGTGCTTCCTATCAAACTCTCCGGTTTTAATTTGCCTTTAGGCCAAATGTAAATCACATGGCTCTAAACGTGTTTGTGCGCACGTGTGAGGGGATAAAAAGAAAAAAAGGAAGCGAATCCGATGAATGTTGAACTTTCTGCCGTCGGAATGTGGATTTTAAGACCGAAGAGCGAAACCAAAAAATCGGCCCCGCTGCTTTGGGAGCATGTGTTTATTGGAAATATCCGAGAGGAGCGAGAAGGAGACAGCGCCGAGCCAATAACACCGAGGCGGCGTTTAAAGGCGTCGGCAACACGCGGTGGCCCCTCACTTCCGGGATGAAGATGGCGGATGAGAATGAGACAGCACCGATGCCGGAGAGAGAAGATGTAGACGACCACGGCCACTGCAGCGACTGTGAAAATGAAGACCACCACTTTGACGACGGGTAAGAAGGCGAGCTCGGCGCCGCGGCGCCGCGGGACGAGCCTCGCCGCTGTGCGCCTCAGAAAAACGGCTGCAAAGTAAAGCCTCGGCGAGTGGTCGCGGGTAGACAGCCATCGCTGGGAGGACGACGCCCCGCCCACTCGCTTTCGCCCCATTGGCCGGGAGCGGCCTTCGCTCGGCGGTTCTTTCATGCGATTGGCCGAGAGTGCCTTCTCTCGCACTAGTGGGCGGGCGTTAGCGGCGCTTTGCCTTAGCTCCGACGGCAAGGCGTAGAATGGGGGGTTAGAAAAACCACACAGCGCTTGAAAGCCAGGGGCATAAAATAAATAATTTCGCGTCGGGTTTACAACTTGGAGCGAAGCCCGATCTTTTTGACAAGTTGACAGCTTGTTATATTGTCCGCACGCTGCTGCCGGCCGCTCGCAACTGATGCAATTCATGGCAACCCCGGTTGACATTTAGCTAGGGAGTTAGCTTCCCTGCTAACCTAACTGTCAAACCCCCATTGTCTCTGCGTGGATTTCGGTGCAGAATCGAGCCCGATCAAAAGTGAAACGAGCAAAACCTGCATGTCGCTACCCGTGCACCTTGGCAACGGCATCTAACTCGCCTGGTCTTGTTACCCGAGGGAGTCAGGGCAGCTTTTAATTCCCCCTTTAATCACAGAAATATGACTGATCCCATAGCAGCCAAGCTCCGAGTAACTCTCTGTCTCTGTCTCTCTCTGTCTCTCAATACGGGCTTTAAATGAAAAATCCCATTTCGTTTGGCAATGGCCTCTGTTAATGTTTACCCAGCGGTGACACGCACGAAAGGAGCCCAAGCCTGCAAATATTAAAGCCTCGTTTTCTCAGAGCAAGTGCGTTTTCCGTTTTTCACTGGAGCAGATGTGGAGAGAAAGTGCTGCCTGAAGGCAGAGGAGCCCAACCGTCCCCTGGCTTTTGACCTTTTTGAAGAAGCTAGTGTTTATTTGTGACCCCTCCATGCAAGTTGTGACCTTGAGTGTGGTCATGATCTGGAAGTGCAGAGTTTCTCTACCTTCTTAGATTGTGTCATGTGAAGCATCCTTTGTAGACCTGGGGTAGGTGACACCACCAAGTAGCACCTGCGCTAGGATCACAAATATCAATACCAGTATTGATCCTTTTTTTTTTTTTTTTACTCTTACTGGTGTTTCATCCTGTGAGGGGGTTTTAATATGATGATTTATGAGCTAAATGATTATTTTCATGGGCTAGTTCTGAATATATTTTTTTCATTCCCGCCAAATAATGGTTCCGTTCTCTTTACTGTTCCGTTAATCAGTTGTGCTTGCGAATGCATGTGATCAAGATAGGGTCTAATTATAAATAATAAAAGTCAATTAAATGGATTCTCTGACTGAAAAAGATTATCGCTGCACACAAAAACATGCAACAATAGTGTGTCCACATGCCCAGGATATGATCTAACATTTGAATGATCTTTTTTTGATATTTGATATAGAATCGATACTCAAAACAAGACTGTGGTGGTAGTATGAATACATTCACGATTGTTCCACCCAACCCTTACCTACTTAAGTCTGGAGAGGTGAAAGTGTTCAGTGGTTGATAAGAAAAAAAAACGCAACAATTTCAGAAGATAATAAACATTATTTTGTGGAAGAGAAATGTATGTTATCTACCCGACCCACCGCTGCTGTAAGGGGAAACTGATGACCCTTTTTTTTTTTTTTATATATATATAAGTGAAGCAAATGTGAACTTCACTGGTGCTTTTTTTCCAGCAACACATGCTATTCCCCTGCCCCCCCAACTCTCTCTTTCTCACACACACACACAAAGAATAGTTCTGGCTGTTAACTGGTCGACTCTGTTGAAATGGAAGCCTGTGGAACAAACTATTGAATGTTTTGTTGTCCATTGTCCCAGTCACTCACTGACCTCTCGTACATACATATGTGCATACATGTAGATGCCACACACACACACTCTTCCTCCAGAGGTCATGTGATTCACCATATGTGCTGGTGTTACAATTACAGGCCAGTGCACGGCCCTGCTACTCTACTTTGACACTAATGAGATTATCCTCTGTAAGTATGCGGCCCTTCCCAGGCCAGAAGATGGGATAGATGAGTGGGGGTGTGCGGCTCTTCGGGTTTGAAGAGATCAGAAAAGGGGGTTATGACGCACGGGCTGTGGTGGGGGTTGTAGAACTACCTATGTATGGGGATCTATACTGGTCTTGGATCCCTCTGCCTCTGTTGTTTTCAGCACAAACAGCTGATACAGGTGATGGAGAGGGACACGGTCTATAAGTTTTCTGGTACCCTACTTGATCTCTGTCCTACCACTTTTTTGTGATTTTGCTCCTCTTTTTCTTGACTATTGTAGTTGTTTCTTTACCTGTCCTAGAGCTACACCTGACACAGTCAAGGTAAACAACTGTTTTTGTCTGTCACTGAGAATTGGTGCTCAAACTAAGCCTAGATGAACCTTTTCCGAACTAACAAGGACTTTGTTTAACTGCTGAAATGTGGAATGGTGTTGGAAATAATAAATAGTGAGAATAACCTTTTATTTTTTAGTATTTTAGTGCCCAGGATTTATGTATTTAGAACTGAAAAGATTAGTCGAGAGACAGAAAATGAATCGGCTACGCTTTTGATAATTGAACAACTGTTTTTAAGGGAGAAGCGCTTTGTGTTTGTTGACTCCAGTTTCTCCACCGCCTGATTTGCTGCTATTTAATTTATCTAATGTCATGGTGAATTAAAAATCTCTGGTTTTGGACTGTTGGTCAGTCAAAAAAAGGTATTTGAATACATGAGCTTAGACTCTGGGGAAACTATTAACATTTAGTTTTCTAAAAGATAACTTGAAAAATGTTCAGCGCATTATTTGACCATGAAAATGATGTAAATTTACAGCCCTACACATATGATCAAACCAGTAGACTTCAGATAGGTTTCTGTCTTTACCTGCCTGGTTTAGAATCGCTATACTTGATTTTTTTTTTCCCAGAAGAACTTCCTCTACTAGGATAACCTGATTTTTAATATGAATAATAAGGCTGATGTGAGAGGCCTGTGTATAGTATTAAAATACTATACACAGGCTATGCTGCTTAAATCGTCCTGGCTATTGTGTTGTAAATGTAATCTAGGTACAGATTTAAAAAAAAAAAAAAAATATATATATATATATATATATATATCTATATATATATCTATATATATATATATATATATATATATATCTATATATATATCTATATAGATAAATAGATAGATATATCTATCTATATATCTATATCTATAGATCTATAGATATAGATATATCTATCTATATATCTATATCTATAGATCTATAGATATAGATATATATAGATCTATCTATATATCTCTCTTTATTTATTTATTTATTTATTTATTTATTTATTTATTTATTTATTTATAAATTTTTTTTTTTTTTTTTTACCCAGATTGCGATGGTGGACTAATACAGATCCCTTCTATTTCTGTCCCATTTAAGTGACAGGGGTCTGGCTGATGACACTGGCGCCAAGAAGAAGAAAAAGAAGCAGAAAAAGAAGAAGAAATCTGGTGCCACAGAAGCAGCTCAGGATACCCTTGCCAAGGTATGAGTTGCTTCATTTTTTGAGGTTATACATTTTAAATTAAAGCGTCAATTCATCCACCCCCCCCAAAAAAAAAACAACCCAAATCAATAATGGTTGTTCGGGTGTTATTTACCAAAGTGTAGCTCACAGTGTAGCAGTAATCTGATTAAATGTAACATGTTTACATCCACATCATTAAATGTCCTCACCCTAACATCTAGTCATTGAATTGACCCTTGTAACATTATTTCAGTGTTTTTGCCTTGTATTTCTTTTTTTGTTCATGTAATTCCTCTTTACTTCCCAAACAGGTGAATTCATTGCCAGCTGATAAGCTACAGGAGATCCAAAAGGCCATTGAACTGTTCTCTGTAGGCCAAGGCCCTGCCAAAACTATGGAGGAGGCAAGTCGGAGGAGTTACCAGTTCTGGGACACGCAGCCTGTGCCCAAACTAGGTATGACATTTGTTGAGGGACCTCAGTTCTTCTTTAACGCTTAGAAACCCATGACCGAGTGAGTGGTATTCATGCAGGTTTCAGGGCCTCATGTCGGAAACTGTTCTGTTTTCCTTTAGGGGAGACGGTGACCTCACACGGCTCCATTGAACCGGACAAAGACAACATTCGAGAAGAGCCCTACAGCCTCCCACAGGGATTCAGCTGGGATACCCTCGACTTAGGGAACCCTGCTGTGGTAAGAAAGTGTATAAACACACACACGTGCATAGCAGGGATGCACATGAGGGAGGACTTAATCTTCTGGTAAACAGTTCCAAGACTCTCAGTGCTCTGAGCCTTTTTTGATTTGTTTAAAAAAAAAACAAAAATCCCCCCAAAAAAACAAATATATTCTTATTTCAGAGCAAACCTGAGTGTGTCCTTTATTCACAGTCGTCCTCCCCCCAGTTCTTTGTGATTATTTATGAATAATTACAGTAATTAAATGTTTTTTTTGTCAGAGTTGAGTTGAAATCTAAAGCTGAAAACAAGATTTGTAGATGATAACCCACGGTTACACAAAAACAAACTCATTGCCTCATTTTGTCAAATGTTAGGGAGTTTCTTCATACCAAGAGGATAAAATACAAAATCTAAAATTGTACCTTTCTTTTGCAAGTTGGGCTTCGAATCTTAATTTGCATTTGTCTGTATATGATTGATATTGTCAAAAATTCTTATAAAGAAAAATAACTTCCCAGGAGAGTTGCAGAAAAGGTTGGATTGGTAAAATTTTAGTATGTATGTTTCATAAAATTATAGAATTGACACATGCTAATAATCATAGACTTTTTGTTGCTTTTGGCATCATTTGAAGAATTTGATATTCTTTTCAGTTTGTTTTCTTATATTGGTTTTATTACAGTTCTCTCCTGTTTTCATAAACGCTATGACCTAATGTCAAATTCTGTGTTTTTCTCCAAAAACCAGCTCAAGGAGCTTTACACTCTTCTCAATGAGAACTACGTGGAAGATGATGACAACATGTTCAGATTTGACTACTCCCCTGAGTTCCTGCTCTGGTAATTCTTCTCAGATTTTTCCAATTTTCCACCTGACAAGGTTGTTAAATTGAAATGCTCAGTGTTGTGTGGATTTTTGGACAGTTAAAAATTTGCTTTATGGCATTTTTAATAAAGTAGATTTCTATTGCATTGCGACTCACTGACTTATGTCTTTTGTAGGGCCCTGCGGCCCCCGGGCTGGTTGCCCCAGTGGCATTGTGGAGTGAGGGTTAACTCCAACCAGAAGCTGGTGGGTTTTATCAGTGCCATTCCTGCCACAATCCGCATCTATGACATGTAAGTGAACACAACAGTGTAGTAGGAAAATGTACAAACCTCCAATAAGGTCTGAAATTTCCAATTTACATATCATGTGACGTTAAATTATGTGATGAGAGATTAACTTCCCTTGTTTCCCCTCGTTCCCAAGCTATATAAATATTGTATTTATTTTATTTAAAGAAGAAGTTATAAAAAATATAGAATAATAAAATAATTATGTTCCTCTCACAGCAATCTAGAATTAAACTGTGTGAGTGCAATAAGATAATTAATCTTTTCTAATGTAAACTGTATTCAGTGCCAAAATTATAAATGTTTTTTTTATTCATTTCCGTTATTCCAATGGCTGCAGACTTGCTCAGGTATTTGGTTTCCTTGTGTTTTAGAGAAAAGAAAATGGTTGAGATCAATTTCCTCTGCGTCCATAAGAAGCTCCGCTCCAAACGAGTGGCTCCAGTTCTGATCAGAGAGATCACTAGACGGGTCAACCTGCAGGGCATCTTCCAGGCGGTGTACACTGCTGGAGTGGTCCTGCCCAAACCAGTGGGCACATGCAGGTGGGTCTGACGGAGAAACACCCTTTTGTTTGCATTCTTTTTTACAGTGTCAGTCAGTGCTTGATAAAAATTTCTCTGCACAGGTACTGGCATCGTTCTTTGAACCCACGCAAACTAATCGAGGTGAAGTTCTCCCACCTGAGCAGGAACATGACTATGCAGCGCACCATGAAGTTGTACCGTCTGCCTGAGGTTGGTTGAAAAACACAAACGTTTCCAACAAATCAATGAGAACGACCTCTCACTCCAGCTTGGCCTCATTCTCTCGTTCCTCTCCTCCTCCTCTCCCCCAGGCCCCGAAGACTCCGGGCCTACGGCCGATGACCAAGAAGGATGTGCCCGTGGTGCATCGCCTCCTCCGTGAGTACCTGAGCCAGTTCAACCTGGTGCCTGTCATGAACCAGGAAGAGGTGGCGCACTGGCTGCTGCCCCGGGAGAACATTATCGACACTTACCTGGTGGAGGTAAAGGGAAAAAAATTATACCAGAGAAATTTAACCAGACCCGTCCTTTTCTATTTTTCTTTTCTTTTTACTTTCATTCTGTCTTCCAACACAGTGTATTATGTTATGTTGTTCTCTCGACAGAACGATGGCAAAGTGACAGATTTCCTGAGTTTCTACACACTGCCTTCTACCATCATGAACCACCCTGTGCACCGCAGTCTAAAAAAGCCTTTCTACGTGCACACCACCACCCCCCTGCTTGACCTGATGTCTGACGCCCTCATCTTGGCCAAATTGGTGAGTTTTCCCTTCAGTCTACGCATCCGTGTTCTGTTAAATGTTTGTTTTAAAATTTCTCTGCACAGGTACGTTTCCAACAAATCAATGAGATGACCAAGAAGGATGTGCCCGTGGCCAGTTCAACCTGGTGCCTGTCATGAACCACTTTGTCTTCCAACACAGTGTATTATGTTATGTTGTTCTCTCGACAGAACGATGGCAAAGTGACAGATTTCCTGAGTTTCTACACACTGCCTTCTACCATCATGAACCACCCTGTGCACCGCAGTCTAAAAGCAGCGTACTCCTTCTACAACGTGCACACCACCACCCCCCTGCTTGACCTGATGTCTGACGCCCTCATCTTGGCCAAATTGGTGAGTTTTCCCTTCAGTCTACGCATCCGTGTTCTGTTAAATGTTTGTTTTCAGGGAACTAATGAGGATTTTCTCCTCTCTTTATACAGAAAGGGTTTGATGTCTTCAATGCGCTGGATCTAATGGAAAACAAGACTTTCTTGGAGAAGCTTAAGTTTGGCATCGGGGATGGGAATCTACAGTATTATCTGTACAATTGGAAGTGTCCCAGCATGGGGTCAGAAAAGGTACATTTTCTGCGACAACTCCTTTTAAAAATGGCAGTATAACCTCATGTTATCTGCAGGTGTTAAGATTTATTTTCCTCTAAAGAAAAAAGTCTTGACATTATTAAAGTCTTTGGTTTCATTTTACAAGCATCTTAGATATTTTCTTAATGGTATAATTGTACTTTTAAAGTGTTTTTGTATCAGATTGCAATTTTTTGTTTGTTTGTTTGTTTGTTTGTGGAGTCAGCACCATTGGATCTGCAGCAAATACTGTCACTACTGCTGGCTACGGTAGCATAGAGGCTTATTCATTGGTTAATTCATCTTTTTTTCTGTCGCTTAGTTGTGTCCAATTTACATCTATTTAAATTTTATATATTTATTTTTAAATGCGATGATAAATAATTCTAGACCATGTTGGTCCCTTACTGGTTTACCACCAAACTTTCATCATTTGGCTGGTTTGACCCTCCCATGAGTATTAAAATGCATCCTATGTGATATCAAAAACTATAATTTGACTTTGTGAACTCTCCAGAGCAACCTGTACCCTGAGGTTTCCAAAAAAAACCCAAAACAAACAAAAAAACCAAACCTGCTTTCCTGATGACTCCCACTTCATGTTTCTCAGGTTGGGTTGGTGCTGCAGTGACATCCCCTCTACGCCATAAACGAGTGTCACCAACAGGCCAGGAGACCGCACCATCGCACTGACCACCCTGACAGATGGACTGATGACTTCCGGCTTCAGGAAAGGAAATCCCACCGCCCATTTTTACTTTTTGACCTTTTGAACTTTGACCTGCACTACCGCTGCCAGGCGGGAAGGTGGGGAGAGCCCCCAGCTCTTCCTCCTCCCTCGATCACATGGACCTTAAGCCATTTGTAGTTACCATCGCAAACAACTGTATTACAACTGAGAGCTGTCTTGATTGTACTAAACACATACACATGAGAACAGTTTGCACAGGTTACTTTATACCAAACACCCACTGTTGGCATACCTACAAACCATACAGTAACTGTAAATATCAAACATAACTGCAGATTATGCCCTAACACATACAGACCAGAACATATGGTTTTATTTTATTCCTAATTGTTGGAAGTGCTTTTTTGCAATTAAAATAAATGTCATCCTTAAGTTTTAGAGATAAAGAAAAAAAAAAAAGATCAAAAAATATTTTAAAGAGGAAAAAGGCTCAAAAAGACGAGATAATAAATACCGGAAGCGGAAACCAGTTAAGGGCTTTTGTTAAGATTTCTCTTGTTATGCTTGATCCTGTTTCTTAATTTTTTATTTTTTTTCCCCAATTTTTTGCATCAAACACATTTTTTTTTTTTTTGTCCTCAACAAATCCTCTGCTCTGTTATTATTGAAACGTTTCAGCACTGCTAGAAGAAGATGTATGTGCCAGAGTTGGCATCCGTCTTCTGGAGGTCTGCTCATCTGTATTAACTCTCATGAACCTCCTCCTCAGCTTACTGCACTAACAGAAGAAGCAGAAAAAAGAAACACAGACAAGAATAACAGACAAGAATCATTTTGAACAAGGTTGGACTGCTATGGACAGGGTTTTAATCAACCCATTTATCAGCAGGAATTGAAGACATTTGGACAGGGTTTTAATCAACCCATTTATCAGCAGGAATTGGATTTGTGATGACACCTCCGGATTTACCCATGTCCCGGTTTCAATGTCCACCCTTACTAACTCAGATTTTGATGCATATTCCTGAGAAGTCTGCAAGAGCTTAGGTCAAAATTAGAAATTCAAAAAGTGCTTGAAGGCACTTTTTGAATTTCTTTTCGAGCTCATTATTCAGATTTTGCTTGGGAAATTTCACATGTCCTAAAGTCATTAAAAATAATAATTAAATAAAAATAATATGGTAAAATGCACCAAGAAAAACTGAAAGATCTGGTACCAGGTTTACATGCACATAGAAAGCACGACACCGGGCTCTTTGCTGTATAAAGGCATAGTCACAACAGTTTGTTTTGTGTCTCATTCAATTAAATAACATCTCTAATAATACACTATTTATTAGGCTATCCTTAGAAACTGACAATGAACATGCAGTTTTATTAACAGACATGAAATATGAGCCTCACATGTAAAATCTCACCTCATACAGGAGCCCTACGCTGATCACAGTTCACATCTGTGAGGTTTCAGGATGGATGTTGGAGCTGGGCATTTGAACAGTAGTGATGATGATTATGACTGGGGAGATGCCCAGGCTTCAAGTGTTTCTTGTAAGTTGTTGGTTCTACTTGCAAAAGGATGTAAAAAATAAATAAATAATGGGTCTCATGGTGTTGCAGGAAACGAATGTGAAAATGCAGGTGATTTTTTTTTTTTTTGAGCAAAAAAAAATAAAATCTATAAGTTGCTGTGAGGTTTTGTGTCTGTTTTGCTGAAAGAACTGGATCAAGTCAGATGAAATACACCTTTAAATCAAGGTGACGGCTAATTGCCTTAACTTAAGAGACACGAGCTTTGTGCCCAATTATATGGTCTTCCTTTGAGGAATGGAGTTTCTGTGGAAGAAAGCTGCAGAAAAACCTAATAAGTTGACCTTCAGTATGGTTTCCAAGGTCAAGTTGATGCCTGGCTACAGAACATGAGCTGAGATACCTTTTTTTATTTCGGTACATCTGATTCAAATTAGCTTTAAGGAGAGATTTATCCATGAGGTTTTCATCCTGTAATTTTTGTTCATGTTGTCCATGTTCCAGGCACTTGACTTTCAAAGGGGGCTTCACTGTGTCATTTATGAGAAAGAGGCTTTGGTGCAGCTTAATATTTTATTTTTGAGGCTTCAATTTTTTGTACTGTTGAACTGCCGGTCCCTTAAGCAACCATTCTCCTGAACTAGAAAATCTGTATTTTTACTGAAGAATGTGGCTTAAAACTTAGAATGGGTATGACATGGATTTAATTCACCGCTGGATTGATATGCAGTTAGTATAATCAAATAATAAAAATCTTTAAAGATTTAGGGTCGGTTTAAGAAATTTTCTCGCTCATTCATGGACGATAAAAGGGAAAAGAAAGTACACAACAGACAATAACAACCTCGGTAGTGGTGCATGATCGATTTGCTTGGCCTGTTGATAACCGAATATCTCAAGCTTGGGTTGAGACCCACGCTTCGACCGGGCGCAGCCATCTTAGCCACGCCGGTGTCCCGATGGATGACGTAGGTTACGTGGTGGCGTCACCCCGGCCTTCGCCTACTGCCCTTTAACGCTTCTTTTCTCACTTTTCTCGTCGGAAACGCATTGGAAACGTTTCACGGTCGGCGCCGCACTTCACCGGGTCCTCGGCAAAACACACGTGAAGTTTGAAGTCGACAGGATAAGCAGCTGTTGAGAAAATCGAAGGACAGACAGACAACAGGGTTTTCTCTGTTTATTAGTTGGGCGAGGAACTGGATAATTCTTAAGGCCCCGGTTAATGATAATTATTATTATTATTATTGGCCTTGTAGTTGATATAAGTATTGATGACAGCCGTTTTGTTGCTGTTGTTTTTATCTCGCTTGCATTTTTCAGTCTGTTTTTAATTATAAAACAAAGTCGGAGCATGTTTCTTTCCTTATTTTCTTTTAATAGAAGGCGTCGATTGGTCGAAGCCGTCCGACGCGCACTAAACGAAGGCTCTGATTGGCCGCCGTCGACCCCCGTCGGTTATGTGGGCGGTGCCTGGACGCGGAAGAGAAGCGCCTGCGGACGGTGCGGACCAGCAGGCTCAACCTGCCCGATATTCCGCCACAATGTGGATCAGCGTCGCGGTGATTTGTGTCGCTCTGGTCATTTTCGTGTTAAAGTATGTCCTCGGCGGCTCCGGGCCCAACCCCTTCGACACGGACACCCGCGAACCGCCGAAAGAGATGGTTCACGACAGGAAAGAGAAGAAGAAAGTGCTGAAGCAAGGTGGGTTAAATGACCTCGGTCGTTGTGCGCGGTGTCCACCTGAGGTGTTTAGTCGCAACGACCGGGAGGGGATTCATCCAAACGATGACAATACCTCGAGTGATCCGAGTCTAAAGCGGATTTATTCACGGTTGAGATTAAAATGTTCGCTGATTTATTCCCGCATGACGAGGAGGAATCTGCGAGGAATGTGGCCGCGGGGCGACAGACGCTTGGTTGTGGTTGTGGGGCATCGTGCTCGGTGGAGACAGAAGACAACGCTGAATAAAACTATTCATAAGGGAAAAGTTACATCGCTCTTCACTGAAATCGAGTTGAAGAAATTGCATTTTGTTCAGAAAGTATTTTAGTTTTATATTCATGCAAAAAAAAAGGGCAAAATTATGCTTTTCTCCCTCGAAGTTTGTACTTTAAAATAAACAAACCTCAACTACTAAACTAAACAAAAATAGAAAATAAAATCTGATTCTAGCTTCTCAAAGGCGAGAATTTCTCTCTTTTCTCTATCTTGTAACCGGGCTAAAATTAGATATAATTGAGTTTTGTTGGATTGTTTGTAACATGAAACAAGTAATGTCAAAGATGTAACATCAGAAAAAATTGTAAGGGACATTATTGATATTTGTTTATTTTAATTTGTTGATTTAAAAAAAAACGACGGATTGATGATAAGTGAAAAAAATGTTGTTACATGCATTTGTTCATCTACACCCATCTTTAAAAATGCATTTAATTAAATCCAGGGGGTTGATAAGTCTCTACAAGGTAATATTGCAAAATTACAGTTGTCCTACATATATATGTCAGATTTTATAAATGTAAAATTTTCAAATTTTAATTAAAAGATGAACTAAGGGTTGTTAAAAAAATACCATTTTATTGATTATTTTTCATTTTTAGTAGAAAATGGCAAAGCCAATCCTAAATTCCTTCTTTCCACACTTATGTCTACTGAAATCTGTCCGACCAGTTGTCCATAATCTCCAAGGTTTTCACTTTACAAAGACATTACACAGAGTAAAGAAAATAAAGTCTCACATTTTTGAAGCTGAAACCAAAAAGGTCAAATTTTCATTTATGCATTTATTTTCATTTGTCTAAACAGTAAACATTTCCCTCCTCCCAGATTTACTGTTGTTGCGCTTTTTGTGCGACAGCCGTGCAGTTGTTTGACTTTTTTTGTCGCCTCTGCTTCAGGTTTTGTTGCCGGTAAAGTCCCCGACAACCTGGACGCCATCGTCATCGGCAGCGGGATCGGTGGGCTCGGTATTGCGGTGCTGCTGGCCAAGGTCGGGAAAAAAGTCTTGGTTCTGGAGCAGCACGATCGGGCGGGGGGCTGCTGTCACACATTCCATGAGAAGGGCTTTGAGTTTGATGTCGGTGAGAAAGATTTCATTAACAAAGAAAATGCTGTACAAGCAGTGAAAATATCTCTCATTTAAAGTGAGAGTTGGAAGTTTTGGCCTGCGATAACGTAAAACCCCACTTTGTCCACGTGTTTTCCACCTCCCTTCCTCAGGAATCCACTACATTGGTGACCTGTTGGAACACAAGCCGTTCCGCTGCATGCTGGACCAGATGACCAACGGACAGCTGCAGTGGGAGCCTCTGGACAATCCGTTCGACCACGTGGTTCTGGGACCCCCGGAAAACCGCCGCCGGTACCCCATCTACAGCGGCAGGACCCGCTTCCCCGAGGAGCTGAAGAAGTGCTTCCCCGGGGAGGAGAAGGCAATCGACGAGTATTTGAATCTGGCCAAGGTGGGGTCCTTTTGCTTCACACACTGTGATAAAGTACCTTAAAGTGCGGTGGCAATATATTGAAGCTTACGGGCTTTTCAAAATGCCCATATTGTAAGTGAATAGTTACTGGAACAACCAGACGATAATTCATGCTTCAGTGATGATCTGGCCACTTCTTTGACCTTTAATTTATTTTGATGTGCAAATGCCTTTTCTCCCACTGAACTGTGAGTCTAAGAACTGCACTTTAGCACATAGCGGCTTCATTATCCAGATTTCTGTCGATGTGCTCACTGATATTCCTTAAGAGCTCAAGGGTTGGTGTGTCAGAGGTCGGAGTAATCAGAGAGGTCTCTTGTTGGCTGACATACAGTATTGCATAATTTTTCCCAGCCCCGGTTGAATCAACGCTTCGCTTGGACACATTTCACAGATTTCTTCATCCATGTGGAGCCAGTTTTAATTGTCAATAAATGTCATTTATTTCTGTGTCATTGCTCGTCGCGGTTTGCAGATGCAACAAAAAAAGAAAAATTAAAAAAATGGAGAACTTCATTTAAAAAGAATAGATGAAAGTGTGTGTGTGTGTGTGTGTGTGTGTGTGTGTGTGTGTTTTATCACCCACGCCTTATGCATGTTTTTGTCTCCAGAAAGCTGGGCGGGGCATTTGGCTCCTCGCTCTGCTGAAGCTCCTCCCCTCCCCCGTGGCCAAGTTCCTGGTCTACAGCGGCCTGGCCAAACGTTTGTCCTTCTTCTTCAAGATGGCCTCCCGCAGCCTGACGGAGGTGGTCAATGAACTGACGGAGAACAAGGACCTGCGAGCCGTTTTTGCCTACATCTTCGGCACCTACGGTAGGCCGAGGCCCGGGCGGCAGGCCTGCTGGTATAGTCGGGGCGTCTCTCCTGACTTTGCCGCTCAGAGATTTTTGTTTTTATCCATCTCTGATCTGCAGGTAACATGCCTAAAGACGCCAGCTTTTCTATGCACAGCTTGCTGGTCACTCACTACCTAAACGGTGCCTGGTACCCGAAAGGCGGAGCCAGTGAAATCGCCTACCACATGATCCCCATCATTGAGAAGGCCGGTGGTGCGGTTCTAGTCCGAGCCCCGGTGAACCGGATCTTGTTCAATGATGCCAAAGAAGCTTATGGTGAGTGTGATTCCTGTGTTTTTTGTTTTTTTTTCTCTTTAAAGACTATCAGAACACACAGCTCCCACAGAGACGAGATTCACTGTGTTTTTTGTTTGTTTGTTTTGACGGTTTCAGGTGTGAGTGTCATGAAAGGTCAAGAGGAAATCCACATCCGTGCCCCCATGGTCATCTCCAATGCTGGAATCTTCAACACCTACCAAAAGCTGCTGCCCAAAGAGCTCCAGTCGATGCCAGGTTAGGAATTAGTGCTGCATTATTTCAATCTTTTCTTTTCCCTCCAATTAATCACTACATGCTTCATTGATAAAATAGTCAGTTATCAAAACAATGAAAAAAAGATGCTCATCAAAACTTCCCAAAAGCCCGCAGTCACAGCTTTTAATTGCTTGTTTTTCATTTTACATTCAAGGAAAACAGAGAAAATGGTAAAAACTCACATATTAGAAGCTCGAACTAAAGAATTTTTGGCAGTTTTGTCCTTCACCGCTCAGTTAAATGATAATCGGTTTATTACAAATTATCTTGATTGAAAATATAGTTTCAAAAAGAATTTAATAGATAAGGTTAAATTGTATAATTAATAAAGGAACTGTTGATTGACTGACTATTCGATTGATTCAGGACTAGAGAGAATCACTATTACTGAGTTTCATCAGGAAAAAAATATATATTTTTATAAGAGTGAAATATTTTTAAGTGGCTTTTGTGTGTGAGCTGTCTGAAAAGTTGTCCTACATGTTGTGGCACTTTTGCGCTGCAGCCATCCAGAAGCAGCTCAGCATGATGAAGAACGGCGAGGGCGGCCTGAGTGTCTTTCTGGGTCTAACTGGAACCAAGGAGGAGCTGGGCCTGAAAGCAGACAACTACTGGATCTTCACTGAGAACAACTTTGACGAACTGTATGTTGTGTTTGAATCTTGCGTCTTTTGCCCGTTTACTAATCCCTTGTGAGTTTAGGGCCAAATCTAAGCTGAGGTTTTGTTAACCTCATAATTGATTTCAACATAGTAGAATGAAAAAAAACAAAAACAAAAAGCATTATGATACATATGAATTATGGAGATTTTAACTAAAGTAAAAACACACTGAAAGTTTAATACCTCATGTGAACTCAGCAGTTAAATCCAGGTGGAAGATTTGAGTTCACACATCAAATATAGTTGCATATAATGGGAAAGTTAGTTTTAGGCTGCAAAAGTCAGTGCTACGTGCTTTTAGGAAAGTCCACTCATTGTCAGTAGTTTTCAGTTTACTACTTTAAGTGAAGATATTTGAAATATTTTATTCTGACTGAGCTACTTTGTGCAAATTTACCAAATCCTATTTATCTGTTTTTCGTCGACAGGGTGGAGAATTACTTGAATGGAAAGAGGGAAGACTCTGCTAAAAGCGTCCCCCTGCTGTTCGTCGCCTCTCCCTCGGCAAAAGATCCAACCTGGGAGGAAAGATCACCAGGTACATGAGATGCAGCCTGTTTCTAGCCAGAATAATGGTTGTCTGCGTGTGGAGTGTAGAGAGACAGTGGTCTGTATCGTCTTGTTGTTGTTGTTTTGTTTTTGTTTTTGTTTTTTGTTTTTTTTTTAATATAACTAAAATGTTTGTTTGTATTTTAATTTTTTTATTTTTTGTCTTCATGATAGGCAAGTCCACCCTGAGTCTGGTCAGCTTCGCCAACTATGAGTGGTTCGAGGAGTGGAAGGACGGCAAAGTGTCGAACCGAGGGGCGGACTACAAGGAGCTGAAACAGGCCTTCATCGACTCCATTCTGGAGGTGGTCATGGACGTCTTCCCCAAGATAACCAGGGACAAGGTAAAGACCCTGGGTCTGTCTGCTGCCTAACATGGCGAATGAAGTCCACGTGTTGTGCTCAGTAATTCGTCATCGTTAACTAATCTAATCTGGAGAAGAATTTATTTATTTATTTATTTATTTTCCTTCAAACCAAGGCCTGCTTCCTTCCTGGTTTGTTATTGCTAATTTTGCCGATGCATAACTATGCACCTTAAACATATAGATCCTGTCAGTGTCTACGTGCTTCTGATGTTGTAGTTTGTCATGACGCACCCATTACCCACTTCATCTGTGCAAATGCACTCATGAAAAATGCATGAACCTCTACGCCCTTCATTTCCAGGACTCATTTTCATTAACAATTCCCTAAGTCTACACTGAACTCACTAAATGAGATTTTATACTGTGTCCTGGGATCTTCTGCA
Organism: Istiophorus platypterus; assembly: GCA_016859345.1. Taxonomy (NCBI): domain Eukaryota; kingdom Metazoa; phylum Chordata; class Actinopteri; order Istiophoriformes; family Istiophoridae; genus Istiophorus; species Istiophorus platypterus. The sequence goes on along the minus strand of CM029112.1, from coordinate 5,109,180 downwards.
AAATTAATTTGTTCTGAATTTAAATCGTTGCTGCGGAAACTGGCTGCCAGGGCTTTGGATGTTTTAGAAGGTAGTGTGTTAACTGGGTTACTGTGATAGTATTAGTCTCATTTATTGTAATGGGGTTAGAGAGCCATATTGGGTTTTTGTTTTTTTGGGGTTTTTTGAACGTGCCTTCTTTAGTTGTTTCTAGGATGCAACCTTTTGTACAATTGTTGGCCTTCTTATTCCTGATTTTATTATAGGATTTTGTTTCATTTTGATTTTATGGCATATTTTATATTGTTTTAATGTCCTTCCTAACTCATTGTTATTCAGACTCGGATACTAGACACTGTTTTCTGCGGCTTACGTCCATTTTTGTGTTTGTGCAGATTGAGTACATCGATGCTGGGACCCCCATCACAAACACGCATTACATCGGCGCCCCCAAAGGCGAAATCTACGGAGCGGACCACAGCGTCGCCCGGTTCAGCCCCGAACTCAACGCTACAGTGAGACCTCAGACTCCACTGAAGAACCTCTATCTGACAGGTTGGTCCGTCCACCGCATGACCTCATCCAGAGGTCGCCCATATTCCCTGACAGGGACTATGCACAGTACGATCTAAACTTGGCCCATTTCGTGTGTCTGTGTTACAGGTCAGGATGTGTTCGTGTGCGGCTTTGCCGGTGCTCTCGCCGGCGCTCTCACCTGCGGCTCGGTCATCCTCAACCGCAACCTCCACCTGGACGCCATCACCCTGGCGAAGAAAGTAAAATTCAACAATGCCAAATTGAAGGGAGATTAACTCCATGACAATATTCAGCCAAGGGACTGTTATATACTGCAATTAACAAGTGAGCTGCTCTCACATCAAACTCACAAAAAAATAATCGCATGTACGGAGAGAAGACTCCCAGATTTAACTAAATGAATCATTAAAACTAAAGTGGAAATCTTCATTTTCCACACTGACTCATGACAGGACTACGCTGTGCCTCTGCTTTTACATATACACACCTACAGTAATTCATGTCTGACTACTTCAGTTTTTCATTAAATTGTCATAGAAGACTTTTGATGCTACATATCTGAGTAATGAAGCTGCTGAGATCTCACTCAACCCGCACTTATCAAATCTAACACAACCTCGTGGAAACTATTTTGTAAATCAATCACTGTGTTGACACTCGTACACAATTTGTTGTGTAATGTTTTTTATGTTTTTTTTTTTGTTTGTTTTTTTTACCTCAAAACAACCAGCTGTGCCTAATTTCTGGTATTTGTTTGGTTTGCAGTTTGTAGCAGGTTCACGAGGGATTTCTCCCTTTTTGATATTAAAGGGAACAAAAAATAAACTGGATTTGATCTCTGATATATGTTTGTTTCTGACATTTTCTTGACAGGTAAAGATAATTTTTTCATCTATTGTGTTGATGATTCATCCTTCACATGTTGTTGTTGTTGTTGTTGTTGTTGTAAGGGTAGCTTTGACTAATATAAGCAATAATCAAACATACGGTTTATTCTTACAAATTGTTTACCCCCCAATTAAAAAAAAGAAAATTAAATTCCATTTACTTTTAGTAATTACAAGGATATAAGCTTAATATTTGTGAGCTAATTTCGACTTTTATTACTTATCAGTATCATTTATTTATGTATTTTGTTTACAATTAAATCCTCTCTGGTAAACCACCCACTTTTCCCGACCGTAACATTTGATATTTGTTTGTATATTTTGTTTTTGTGTTTTGTGTTTGTATCCGCAGGCCTCAGTAAATTACACTTCCACCCTGCACCCGAACGCACCATGCGTCCACCCGTACACTGACAGCGTGAGAGGTTCACGGAAAAACGTTTTTAAAAAACCCCGGCAACCAAAAAAGCGCTTTCTGATTAGTTGGCGGATAAATGGGGTGTGATTTTCCCCCCTCCCTCATATATTTATATATTTTCCTTCTAGCGGCCACAGTCGGTGCAGCGACGCCTCCCCGCGGGCGGCGGCGGCATGGAGGCCAGGGTGCTGCCCGGCGGTCCGAGGTAAAGTAAAAGCACCAGAACCCGAACCGGCGGCGCCGGAGCTCGACGCGTCGACCGCGTCAAACCGGCGCAGACGGCGGCGGGTTCGAGTCGGTTCCCGGCGGACGGGCGGTAATTAGCCGCTAGCTAAACCCCGGTTAGCTCGCTTCACCTGACACGGCCTCGACCCCAGGTTTAAAACAACCAGGTATCTCGACCCTTGTTGTCCTAAAGTTGCCTTTGTTTGTTTGTTTGTTTGTTTTCCTAGAAAGTTTCAGGGTCGGAACCGTCCCCGCCTCGGACGACGATGGACGCCTGCGGCGGCCCGCTGCGCTACGACCTGCTGACCGAGGTCGGACGAGGCTCCTACGGCAGAGTGTACAAAGCCAGGGAGGTGGGCGGGGAGCGGCGCCTCCTGGCGGTGAAGAAATTCAACGTCCACGGGGACGCCCCGGACGCCGGGATCCCCGCCTTCGTCATCCGCGAGGTGGCGCTGCTGCGTAAGATGAAGTTCTTCAACCACCCCAACATCGTCAAGTGAGTTTAGCTCCTCCTCCGAGTGTGGAGACGTCTTATAAAGTCGTTTTCACCTCCTTGTTAAAGATGTCAGGAATTAAAAATAACACTATTATTACTCATTTATTACTTTTGTTATAATTATTAGTAGTCATAATAATGATTATTACGATTAGTATTAATAATCATAACAACTACAATAGCAATTATGATAATTAGTATGATTAATGATAATAATAACAATAATGATAGATATAATAATAACACGATAACCATAATAATCATTGTGATTATTAATAATAATCATAATAATGAGAATAATAATAATAATACTACAGTTTGGGGTTTCTGGTCTGCTGATTTACAGGTTTAAAGTTTAAAAGGCAGAACGCGAATAATCCCAGAAACACTAAGAGAAGAGGAGCTTGAGAAAAATGGCTCCCAAACCATTAACATGAAATTTCTCCTCCCTGCCATAACCCACATCCCTCAGCCTTTCATGATGCAGCCCAGTAACTCACACACCCAGTGGATACGAGTGGGGGGACGTCTGCATCTCGACATTGAGAGACCCGGCCGTCGATGGCGGGGGCGTCCTTATTAGGACTGGAGAGTTTCCCGTTGTTTCTGGAGGCTGGTAACGAGCCCAGAGCCGCTGACACGGAAATAGGAAAAGATCATATCTGTAAAGGAGCATGAACATATGTATATAGGGTCTGTCCGGTTGAATCTTTGCTGATCTGACCTCGGCTCAGTGCATGCACTGTTTAAATTTGAACTGCATGAGACTGCAATGGCAGCAGGTGGAGGAAGAACGAACTCACCTTCAGACCCCTGGCCTAAGCCGACCGCCTCAGTCCTGAGGGAGAGGGAGAGAGTCCTGCAATGCAGACGCAAAGCGCAGACGCCTCACCCTAGTTGTTTACGTTCATCTCTAGAAAGGCGCAGAGTCACGGGCTTTTGTGAAATGTCTTTGCTGATGAAATCCAGAACCTGAAAACATCTAAAAGGATGAGTTTGAGGATTGTTAGAGACTTCAGAGAAAACTGAGAGAAAGAAGTCTATGTATCAACCTTCAAGTTTATAAATTCTCTTTTTGAACCAGAGCCGATACGTTAGAATTTAACAGATCTGCATTAAAAAATAAAACTACCAATGAAACACACTCCCTCTCTAACCTGTACGTCATGGTGTTATACAGTAGGTACGTGCATGCACATGCACTATGCAGAGACGTAACCTTTGTCGCAATGTGGTGTTTGCTCTTTATCATACTTACATGGTGCGTTTGTGACCTGCTCCTCCTCCTACAATGCGTTTAAATGATGTATTAATGCCCATTTGTCAACTTAATTTGTTAGAAAATTCATATTTTCCTTGGTAAGAAATTAATAATAGTTTTTGTTGGAGAAGGCAAAGATGGATGGTTCACAAACTGAGACCATTTAAGCTTTATTCTACTTAAAGATGAAGAATTGTTCTAATAGTCTGAATTAAGCTGTGTGTTTTTATATTCTCCAGGTTTCTGTAAGACGCTTGTTGGGTTTTTGGCTTGTGGAAGGGGGGGTTAGCGGGCAGTTATCACCAGTCTTTGTCTGCACGTGTGCTGTTTGGTTTTTGCCTGTTTGTCATACTTTTTTGTTTTGCAATGACACCAATGTTTCGTAGCAAAAAAACCCAATCCAAAACAAACAAACAAAAAAACCACCACCCCACAGTTGCACCCTTTTTTCCCCCCTCCTGATTAAAACCCCAGGCTGCTGGATGCGTCTGCCGTACCGGTGGACCAGAGCCTGGATCTCACTGTGGTGCTGGAGTATATTGACCAGGACCTTTCCACCTACCTCTCCAAGGTTCCTGCCTCTGGACTGAGCCGCGACTGTATTAAGGTGTGAACTCGTCACCTCACCTCACATCGTAGCCCCATGTGTTATAAATAAAGCACTACAGCATTTCTCTGTACTCAGAAGGATTCCGTCCCAGGATCTGAAGCGCCGCTCTCTGTGTCTACAGGATGTGATGCTGCAGCTGCTGCAAGGACTGGACTTCCTGCACACAAATATGGTGCTGCACCGCGACCTGAAGCCAGAGAACGTCCTGGTCAGCAGCCGCGGGGAGGTCAAGATCGCAGACTTCGGACTGGCACGCATCTACACCTATAATATTGCTCTGACTCCCGGTGTAAGTGAAGCAGCGGCCTCAGGAAGGAGAATTGCAAACTTTTCGTCCCACTGTCTAGTTTCACTGCAGTAATTCCCTCCTCAGTCATTCGGGAGTCTGTCTTTCCTATAAATAACACCGTGCTCGGTCGGTTTTCTCGGCCCGAGGTGGGAGATGCTCCTTGTCTAACCCCTGCCACCGTGTTTTTACCTCCCTCTTTTTCTCCTGGTTTCCCTCTCTGCCTCTCAGGTGGTGACGCTCTGGTACCGAGCTCCAGAGGTGCTGCTGAACTCTGTCTACACGTCCTCGGTGGACGTGTGGAGCGCCGGCTGCATCCTCGCCGAGCTCTTCCTCTTGAGGTTAGGGCGGCAGAGTCTGTTTTCTTGGCTGGAGGGGATGCGTGAGTGTAATTCTGAAGTTGGAGGCACTCTGCATTAGGAAGCTAAAGCTGTCGTACAACATTGGTTGTGTCTCGCAGGCCGCTGTTTCAGGCGTACACCGAGGTGCAGCAGCTGCAGAAAATCTTTGAGTGGGTGATTTCTCTTGTTCTTTCTTCTCTTGCTCTTGTCTCTTTTCTGTCAAAAGTTATTCAGCAACTACAGAAGCTGAGTTAAGGCATTCCCTTTGTACTGCCACTCATTGATGATCTGCAAGATGTTAATATTTCTGTTTCGATAATTGAATAAATAAATGAACTGTAAAAAGTTAAGATATCTTCTGCCAAAGGAGCAAAAATGTTTCATTTGGTTTCACCCATATGATATTAGAGGAGCTTTTATATTCTGGTCTCCATTGATTAACCGTTTTTTTACATCACATATTTTCAGGGTTCTTGGTTTGCCCAGTGAGGAGGACTGGCCCAAGGACAGCCCCATCTCCTACTCCGTCAGCTGGGGACCAAAGGTGTCCTGCACCAAGCTGCTGCAAAACCTGGGCCCAGAGGAGAACGACCTGCTCGCTGTGAGCAACTTTTTTGTGTTTTCTGTCCTCATGAGATGTTGCCACACTCCCTGTTTCGCACTCGGAGTTGCACAAACACACATAGACTTTGGGAAATCTTATTTTTGGAACAGAACCCTAGTTTGCTGCGTTAGCGTGCTACAAATTAACTTGAAAAATTATGAAAATATGATTAGTTTTGTGTGTAATTGGTTTAACACCAAAGCAGCCTCATGGATTAAGATCAAAGTTTTGACCCAATGGTGGCACGAAATGAAAAGTCAGAGGATTAAACAAGTTCAGTTCAGTTCATCCTTAGGGAGACATAAGTCTTTATCAAATTTCATGTCAGTTCATCTGGTAGCTGGTTGGCCCCATAAAAATAAAAATGTCCACCTCACGGGGGCGCTAGATGTAAAGTCGGGGGATCATCAAAGTCAGTAAGAGCCTTCCTTTCGGAATCATGAATGTCTGCCAGAAATTTCACAGCAATCCATCCAACAGTTGCTGAGACATTTCAGTCTACACCAGAGTTTGGACTGGCCAACACTGCTAATGTGGCTAAAAATAACAAACACTTGGTTACGGCTTCAGGAATCTCAACAGCCTCTCGCTTCTCTGCATTTCAAAGCCTTGTAAATAGATGATTGTGTTGAGTTTATAGCTGCAGGCCGAACTAAGCAAGAGGGTTTAAGACGTCAGTTTTGATAACTTTGTATTGAGCTGTTATTGTTATTTATGCGGTAGATGATTTACCGTTTATTCAGTTAGTTTTGATCAGTTCAATCAAAAAGAGTCATAGAGGCAGCACAGTCTTATAAGGTGCAACACTTCCTCACCCGCAGCAATGTCTGGCGTTCAGGCCGAGCAGTCGTATCTCTGCTGCCAAAGCCCTGGCTCATCCCTTCTTCACGAAGCACTGAGGATTTCAGTGGAACGACGGGAGGAAGGAAAGAAAACCTCGTCTCCTGCTGCTCGAGCTGGAGCTTCCCCACTTGTCCGTCAGCTCTGGTAACCAGTCTTGTGCCATAAAACCTGTCGAACGCTTTGTTCAGAGCGTGAAATGTTCACTAGCATCATGAGGATTTTGAAACAGTACAGTAAATAAATAATAAAAAACCCACACACATTATGCCTGACTGGTGGCACTTGTGGCACAAAAATCTCTAGTATCCGGTTTATGTTACAGCTGAGAGGGAAACTGTTTCAGATGGCAGCACATTTACACCAACACATATATTTTGATGAAATTCTCAGGTATGAATTCTGTTAAAAACAAACATTGAGCCATATTTTGAAGGTTGCTTCCTACCAGTTTTATTCAGATAGTCGTATCAATTTCTAAATTTGATCTTCCCTCATTAGAACCGATTAATGGCGAGTTGTTCCTTGATTTACGCTATTTGGCATTTATGCTGTGTATTCCCACACGGATGGGCTATGTTGTTCTAGTTGAATGTTACCACTGAGAAGAAGGATTCTGTTTTGCTGTAAACTACTGACACCATTAGATATTATGACCAACTTTGTGTTGATGAGTTGATTTATCTGTTTTGTTCTGGACGCCCATGCGATGGAGTCCTTTATTTTTGTTAATATTTATGGTGCAGTGACTGGAAAAGATGGCACCTGTATTTATGTTTGTAGTGAAAGATTGTAGAGTTTTTTGTTGTTTTTTTTAACCGCATGAGTTACACTGTTCATTCAAGAGGAAACATTTCTATAAACAACTGTCTCAAAGATCTGTCTCTGCATTTGAGTGTAACATCATTGGCCCAGTGCTTGTGTGAACCTTTGCTTTGTGATTACACATTTTGAACAGAAGGGGGCAGTGCTGAGACATCTCACAAAACGGGAGGTGGGGGTTCGGGGGGGGCACAGAGGATCCTTTTATTATGATGTTGAGGGCCCCACGTTTCAAGGGTAACCACAGTAAAAGAAAGGCGAAATAATAACTGAGAACGTTTTAATTGGAGTTCTTCCCAATTAAAGGGTCAGTTCCACCAATTTACAAAAGGAAAACAAAAGAAGCTGATATCTGAAAATGTTAAGGTGAGAATGAGTAATATTGCAAGATGGACTATAATAACCAGACACATGAATATAAACGGAAATACAAAATGATATCAAATATTAAAAATTCATTTATTATTTGGCTATTACTGTATTTTCGTTTGAGGTTTGCTTATATCATTTAATGTATAAGGGATTTAAAACATATTGCACCGTATAATCACTACACTGACTGATATTAAATGAGAACTCAAAGTAAGTCTGGTAACAGCCTCCAGACCCGGAACCAAGTTTTACTGTTGATCCCTCCATTAATCCCCAGGTAATTTTGTCCATATGTCCGTGTGATTGTCATTGTCCTTTCATCTCTGTGAGCACAGGAAAAAAACGTTCTCCACATCGAAAATGAAAATTCGTAGATGCTATAGATAATAAACCACAGGTTGCCGCTGCCTCCCAGACCCTGGAATGCCCCCCCCCCCGCCCGTCCATCTATTTATACACTCCCCCCCTCTTAATTCGGAGAGCCCTCCGCAGCTGCGAGCCTGACTACATTTGGAGCGACAGTCCGCGCCGAAGGACCAGTGGGGAGGGACCGCCGGGCTGAGGAAGGGCAGCGGCGCCGCTCATGCCCACTTCACACGGCGCGCAGTGCACGTAAGTACACGGTGTCGAGCAGGTGCCGGCACCGAGTTATGAATATGTTTGTTTTTGTTTTTTTGTCTTTTTTATGAGTCGCTTGTTGCGCATTTGCTCTGTCTGACCTCCTGAGGGTTCGGGTTCGGGTCGTGAGTCGAGCACGAACCGGCATAATTGTGGTAGTCAGCCTCTTTCTCAACCTTGTGGTTAAATTTTTTTTTTATCAAGTGCTGTCTTAAAAAAAAATCCAAAAGCAGAGACGATTTGGCAGATTAATGTTTCCGTGCGCCAGAACGCGTTTTACGCACGAATTACGCATGAATGAAACTGCAAGAACCTCTGGTTTCGCCACCTTATATAGGGAACACTTGTCAATTCAACTTACTTTTACCCAATTGAGTGAATCCCTTATGTTTTTGTTTCCATAAATTGCCTTAAATAAGTCAAATTTACTCATTATCAAGTACTTTTATGTCTTAAATTGTCCTTTGTTATGAATGTGACACTGTGATCATGTGCCTGGACCTTGGAAAAGTTTTGCCATGTTCTATCTGCTATTTATTTTTCTATTATAGGAGTTTGCCATTTTTGGGTACTGGTATGATATCTAAATAAATGTAATTTAATATAAAATACAATGATTAAAACAGCCATCAGACTAGTCACCTGTTAATGTGCCACATCCCCCTGGAAGCTGATGAGTGGATTATGGTGCTTGCATGAGGAGAAGGCTGCTCTGCCCCTCTGCCCTCCAGCCACATGCCTCCAACGCAGAGATCAAGGCGCAACGTGGACTGGAGGTTTGTGATGTGGACTTCACACGTCCCCGTCACACTCCCGGATAATGCAGGGCTATGTAAACCCATCCATAATCATGATATATTATGCCACGCGCCATCTGTGCTATGTAGAAAAAGTCCTCTGAGATCTTGTCCTTGAATTACAGTTCTCCAATGGGTGGGGGTGGAGGTGGGTTTGAGTGTGTGTGAGCGTGTGTGTTTGGGGGGGGGCTTTGTTGCAGGTAGTTCGGTCAGTTAGGACAGATGTAAATAGTTCGGAGGCTTACTCTTGGCCAGCTTTGAAATCTGTTTCACTATGCTGCTGCTGGAAACTGAGGTCCTCTTGTTATGTAACATTTAATGTGCTGTCACTAAAGGGTAAAGTCATTCTATCATAAAACTATTGATTCATCTTTCAAAAAAGAAACACCCAGCAAAGGTTTACAATGTTGTGTTGAAGGTGCTTTTGTGCCCGAGGACGTCACAAGTGGAAGATTTGAATTTATATCATCAGATCAGCAATAAATCGCGTGTTTTTTCACCTTCTTCGAATGCAGTAGCACAGCTGAAGTGTCAGGCCAGGTCCCTGGTAGGAGCCAGAGCCTGGGTCGGGTGCGCTCCTGCCCACGGGCTTTATTCCAGGGCCAGTGCCGACTAGTGTGGCTGGATTAGGAGCCCAAGATCCCCGTTGAGCCTCGGTGGCACTCCACCTCCCCCTCCAATCCGAGGCCCTCCAGCTCATCACGTGACTCTTGCTCTTTACACTAGTGTGTCCACTGTCAACTTTTTTTCTATTTACGCACATTGAGCAGAAACATAAAGGAGCGTGGCGTCACTGAGACCGGGGACGCTTTACGCTCTCTCTCTTCCGCCGGGCCCTGGACCGGGAGGTGAGCCCTCAGGGCCCCGGTTCGGGCCGATTTTTGTTTTTGTTCAAAGCACATGTATGCGTGTTATGAAGCACCCGGGCACAGGTTTACATAACACGGCGCTAAGCTTGTTGTCTCATACAGGGATCACTGCATCTTACTGTTCAGCCCATTAAAGCTCTCTGTGGTGTGGACATGTGGGATTTGCACTTTTCCTGTGGACGACATCTGGAAACGTGGCCTCCACTTTAATTCAGTCGTAACTGGACAGCTGGATGTTATTGGGGTTTTCTGACAGATCAGAGGCCACTGGTTGAACTTTCACTCCTGCTAATTGACCACTAGTAGCAGAGAAAGTTCAAATTTATGCCCTGTATTGTATTTAATCTACAACTATTTTGTTCGCTCAACCTCGCTCTCTGTCTAATAGCAGCGGTAAAACTGACAACATAAACATAAAAAGTTGCATCTTTACCTTTGTGAACTTTGCTGCCACCACAACCATTCAGCCCTGCGGCAGCGGCAGCAGCTCTATCTGCCGAACTAAGTCCACGGCTCACGCCTCTTTGTTCTGGCTCCATTGTGCTTCCTGTATCAGGAATGCTGATATCCACAGTTTCTGGGGAAAGCACACGGACACATAATGCAAACACACATTTATGTTTGTATACATTTGCGAGCGCACATATGCACCCAAGCCTTTGCCAGCCGCGGTGACGGTTAGCTGCTGTCTTTAAATGCACACCGTGTCATATCGGTCCTATTTATATGCGGTTCACAGCCTCGGGCTTTGTTGGCGGAGCGTTGTTTATTCACCTCCAGGCAACCATGTAGCCAACTGGGGGGAACTTTTGGGCTCATCCATGTGTGCATGTTGCCTAGGAACATGTCATAATTCAGATGGTTCATTGTGTGTTTAGACACTTTTTGAGAGCGTAGCTGATCTCGTTTGGCCTGGGGTTTTTGGGTTTTTTTTCCACCAGGTAACGCGCAGCGGTCAGACCGGCCACGCAGCTCATTAGATAACGTTTGAACGGGGGAACGGCGACTTGTTTCAGCTTGAGTTACTTTACAAGGTTGCAGAAAAGACCAGCCGAGCCTGCGGAGCCTGAGCATCGAAAGGCCTTGGACCCCGGAGTGGAGCTGGGCTGCTGCGGTGTTGAGTTTCAGTGCAATGGGAGATTCCTGCACGGCACTATGGGCTGGCACAGGTCATCTTACATGGACTCCAGCAAGAGAGGAGAGAGAGACTTAAATGAAGGATGTACTTTTTAGAAAATTTGGTTGATATATATTGAAGGCAGCAGCTCATCGATGTTGTGGTGGACCTTTTCCAGGACGGCGTGTAGACTGCTGAGTGGCAGGTGTGCTGTGCTGTGATAGTGACAAATGGACATTTCTTACTTTTATTTTTTTTGTTTGCTTTTTCATCTTCCAGGAGAAACATCTCACTTACTGATGCACAGATTGGTTTGCAAAAAAACCCTTCTGATTGTGGGACTCTATGAGTGCAACTAAGAGAAGAAGTCCTTAGGTCTGATGGAATCTGAATTACACTGGATAGAGAGAACAACCCATCTGCTTTCCAATTCCTGAATCCCATTAAGGAGACATGGATGCTGTGGAGAACCCAATCCTGGAGCCCAGGTCGGAGCGGATTGCCCGGTACAAGGCCGAGAGGAGGCGGGAGCTGGCTGAGCGTTACGGCAACGTGGAGGAGCTGCCTTCCAAGTGGGTGAGGAGGGATGGGAAAGTGGCGCACAACCCAGCAACCCACGCCCACAGTGGGACATTGAACTCAGATGGCCCGAGTGAAGGAGTTAATGGCAGGACGCGAGGGATTACAAACGGATTAGAGGCAGAAGCTCCTGCAGAGTCCAGCTACCTGGCAAGGTAAGTCATGTCTGGAGTGAATGACTTATCAGTTGAATGATTAGGAACCAGTGGGGTGATTGAAGAATCATAGTCTACAACAAAAAGTCTACAACAAAAATAATATCCATTATACAGATTTATCTCTGTTACTCCATGGTGAGCAGTATTTTCTTGCAGCTGGAAAAACAACTTTAAAACTTAACTTAAAATCTGTATAAATATCAGTTCAAAGTGTAAAAACTGCGCACTGAGTCTGTGAAACCCATAAATAATGACCCTTATCAGTAACCAATGAGATCTTGCTGCTGCCACCAATGGCAGCTTGAGTCGTCACTGGGTGACACTGCAGTAATATTGTGTATCCATAGCTCATTGCAGGTGTCTGTGTAAGTCCTTGGCCCTGAGCGTGGATGTGGAGGCGCGCAGGCGTTTCGGGCCTAATTTGTCCAAATACATACATCACAACCCTGATGACACCTGTTGCCTGCTCCAGCCATTTTCCCCTCGACATCAATACATGTCACGGTCGCATTATGCCCTCGTACTTCATGTGGATATATTAACTGAGGACAAGGTGGTCTAACCAAAAAGAAACGTCAACGTTTTCATTTGGGTGTAAATATAGTGCGCAGTGGGTTGCTCTCTTCTTCAGAGCCATGAAAGCAGTCCGATCCACTTCCCTTTTATTGTAGTCTCTGCTCCTGTACAGCTCTCTGTTCTCCTCTATCGAGATTCGCACCCGACCGGGGTCAAACTGGATTCAAACGAGGTCTTGTTTTCGGACTCAGGTACAAGAAATGAGTAATGACTTTATATGAGTAATGACTTTATAGCCGTACGTCCAAATGTATATATGAAACGGTCGATACCCATTTTTCTGACAAGCTTTCCGTGGTTTTCAGTGTAAACCCCAACCATTCAGTGTGCCAAGCAACACTACCGGTTTTTAAACTTTTCTTTTTCTTTTTTTTGATAAACCTCTTCACACCGGGCTCTCGGCAGCACCAGATCCTTGACTTCACCAGTTGCTCTGTGGCCTTTGTTGCTAATTAAAACTGAGAGGTCTAAATCAGTGGGTCCCAGCGGGGGGTTTTAAAGCCAGTCTGATTCTTCTTTTGCACTGGGGAGCCGGTGCTCTTGACGCTTTTCCCATCATGACATGTGGTCTGGGTGTGTTTTCTTGGAGCTGGCAATGACTTCTTTTTTTTGTTGTTGTTTTTACTCTCAGGAAAAAAAAAGTACAATTTTGCACCTTTCACCTTTGGAACTAGGACATTTTTTTTACTGGCAACATTTGATGGAAAGGTTCAAGATTGTACTATTTTTTTACTTATTTTTTTTTACTGAGAAACGCTCCTCCATCCACGGTCCCCAACTCCTGCACCCTCACCTCCTTCCCCTCACTCCCGCCCCCCCTCCAGGCAGGGTTCCGGGGACTCTGCCAGCATGCTGAGTGGGGAGGGGCACCCCGTCCCCGTCGGACACGGCGCCCCCCAGCTCCACACTCGGGTGTCGGTGGGCCAGTTGAGAAGCGCCCTTCTGCAGCAGACGGGGAGCGGAGCGCAGCCCAACAAAGCGTAGGGTCCCCTGCATGCGTGTGATCCAGACTGTCACTATCAGACTGTGTGCCTCTGTCGCAATATCTGCTTGTCGCCTCAACGTCTTCTTCCCTCTCCTCCTCTTTGCTCTCTCTCTCTCTCTCTCTCTCTCTCTCTCTCTCTCTCTCTCTCTCTCTCTCTCTCGCTGTGTGGACACCAGCTGCCCGGACGCCGGGCGAGCCACGTCCTCTCTGGACCTGGCCGTGAAGCCGGGCTCTGAGGGGGGCCGGCGACGCACCCGCCGCTACCTCCCCAGCGGGTCGGGAGGCGGTCGCAAGGCCGGCGAACGCTTCAGGACACAGCCGATCACGGCCAATGAGATGGAGGAGAGCAGCGGGTAGGGGCCCCTTGTTGCCGTGGGCTTTGGGTGCGAGCTCTGTGGATGAGGCACCTGCTTTGTTTGTTTGTGTCCCAAAGAAGAAGCTGCTTGCAGTGACCTTTTATCTTGTTTTGCAGTGCTCTTTTTACAAAAAAATAGTGCATAAGTATCCTCCGTCTATCACCTTTTTTAGGGAACACTAATCTTGACTTATGTATCTTTTACATTTGTGCAGCACCTTTACATAAAACCCGATGGGGGCGGTTTGGTTTGCATGCGTTTGTCCTCCCTCATGACTGCCACAGTGTTGCTCCACCAAACATGCAAATATGAAACGGTATCTCGCTCGTTTGAGCTGCAGGCCGAGGCACAAAGGCGCGTTTTGTGAGTTCAAAGCAGAACCTGACAGAGAAGGCGCAGCAGCTGACGATTTCAGGCCACATCACCTCCCTGTTCACGTTTCACCTGGTGACCTCTTCTTCTTCTTTTTTTTTTTTTCCTCCCCCTCTTCTAGGCTTTTGGACGCGGAGGAAGAGGAGAACGCCAAAGGTAAGGCGCTGTTATTGTGTTTGGTGACAAACAGCTTAACTTCTGCCTGCTGAATTACGCAGGGACCTTCACATGTTGCACACAAAAACAAATACTTGGAGCGTGCGTCCCACTCGCACAGGTGCCGCCCCTACCATTAACTTGCTTAAAGACTTGTGAAATAAATCAGGTTGTATTTTTAGGGCTCACAATGTTTAATCCCCTCAGCGATGACAGATTTACGTCTCCACTAAAACCATGTGAGCAGTGGAGCGCTGCTAAGTCAGTCCCACTTTTAACCCCACCATAAAAAGATCTCGGAGAGATTTTACACCACAACCACGAAAACAAGTTGCCTATGTGAATCTAGATTTTTTTTTTTTAATGCTATTGGGATTATTAATTTCACACCATATGTCAATAGGTTTTTCTCCTCTATCGTCTGCCAGCCACTTTCCTGAATATCAACTCAACAATTACAACATAATTTAAGGATGCACTTAAGCTCAAATTTCCAAAAGTGTGAGCATTTAAAATGAGGCAAATTGACTCTAATTTCCTATAAAAGCTGTCTACAAATTCATGTCTGTTTCATCAGCACTCATACTGACGTTCATAGTGAGGGTTTTCATTTTCTACCTACCTGGTAGTTTGGCTCCTCCAGGTTGGAGAGAGATTCGTTTGATGTTTCTGTGTGTCAGTTGTGAGATTTTCCCACGGCCTCATGTGAGGGGATCAGACCCGAGGCTCATTATATCCTGATAGAAAGCTTGTTAGCACCGTAGGCTGATGATCTATGGTCCTGCTCCCATTGCCCAGGATTTTTAGGCTAATTTGAACGCAGCATTTGGCTATTAATATGTCAAGTTAGGGGATAAAAAGTGGTTCTCTTCAGAGATGGTGTATTTATGTGTAATCAGTGACCTTTAATTCAGCTTAAAGGTGGGAAGCTGCAGGTTTGTTTCAGTTGATTTCAGGGAAAAGTGTAGGTTGACTGAAGACAAGAAATCTACATTTTAAAATAAATGAACAGTAGAGGTGAATCTGATTAAATAAAAACGCTGCCTTCAATGTCCTTTTTATGTAGAAGTGAAGCGTTTTCTGCAGAATGTATCAAAAGTTAAAGTTCAGAGAAATGGCTCCTGCAACTGATGTATTATTATAAGTTAGAATATCAGATTTTTAATACTATTGCATCAAAGCATAGGCAGCATTTTACTGTGGTAGCTGTGGAAGGTGGAGCTAGTTTTACCTGCTTTATATACAGCTTGGTAGTTTAGTCCAGTGGTTCCCAACCTGGGCGTCAGGCCCCTCCAAGGGGTCACTGGATAAATCTGAGAGGTCGTGAGAGGATTAACAAGGCAGAAAACAGGATGTAATGTCCTGTAAAGTGACTCTAAGACTAGGAGTTCATTCAAAAACACAGGTTTTCGGTCCCAGTTGAAACTTTTTCGAGGTAAAATACCTGGACAGCACAGGGTCTATGAGGGCAGGTGTTGTTAACCGTCCACCCACAGGGATCAACATCTCAAAGCAATTAACTATTAAATAGTAGATGTGCAAAGACAGTATATCAAATTATCAACAATACATCAAAAATATCATCATATTTTCTTTTATTTAGACCTCTTCAGTTGACTAAACCAACTTTTAAAAAGAGTTGGTTTAATCTTTGAGAATAATGTGTTGTACTTATTGTTTTATTGATGTATTTAGGATAATCGTAGGTTTTTTTTAATATATAATCTTAATATGAATACAAACTAGTCACTTCACTGGTCACTCACAGCTGTGAGATTGATATAGTGGAGTAAAAAGTACAGTAGAAATAAATACTAGCAGAAGAAGGAATGTGTAATTACCTCCAAACTGTACTCAAGCACAGTCCATGAGTAAATGTACTAAGTTACTTTCCATCATTTGAGGACTGTCACCAGAAACTTGTTTGGTTTGCTTTGAGGCTGGACCGTGTCAGAAACCTCAGTCTTTTGCCAGGATTTGTCAGTTAGTCCGTTTTTCTATTTCAGCACCTTTTTGATCAAACCAGCCCCTTTTCTAGTGCCTTAGGTATGTTTATGTATGATTTTAAATCTTAAGGACATGACGACTTTTGTCTCTCTTCTTTTTCCCTCGCAGCCGATGTGAAAACAGACGACAGAGCCAAAATGAGTGTGGCGGCCAAGATGTCTTTGTTTAAAGTAAGTGTGTGTCGAGTCTCCGCACCGGAGCAAAAAGAGGATCCCCAGCGCTGTTTGTAATTATTCCCTGTTGAGTGCCGTCCATCCCGACACCTGTTTCGAGAACGATTCACTGCCATGGCCATTCCCCGCCCCTCCATCTAATGCGACGGGAGACGTGCTGTCACTTGCAGACGCACAGGAGTCGTCGTCAGTTTTTATCAGGACATCTGGTCCTAGATGAACTCGTCCGGCCAGAGCTGCCACATTGGCAGAGTGCGCCCATGTGGTGTCCCGTGCTGGATTTAAAGCTGATATTATGGACTGGCGATAACTTGTCAAGAAATATATAAAACGTCTAAAGAGAGAGCTTCGTCCGTCAGCCGCGATCCCCTCAGCTGCTCGCGTTACAGTCTGAGACGCGTGGGCCAGCGCTGAGCACGCAGAACGCAACCTGACCACGCCGGGGGGGAAATATGAATGGTCAAACAGGTGTTGTCCTTGGACGCACACTTTGGTCTGTGTCTGTCCGTACTTATCAAAAGCAGGGTTAAATTCATTGGCGGTGTGCCGAAACACACACACCTGAAGCGGCCCTCGGCCGCAGCAGCAGCCCCAGTCTGCCATCCCTACATTTTAGCTTTTGGTCGCGAAGCACTGGGTGAAAATGTGCCAGGCGCTTGTATTGCCATTAACAACCACAGCAGCTGTGTTATAATTAGCAAGCTGCTCTGGGGCGGGGTGGGGGGGGTGGGGGGTAATCGAAACCGGCGCAGCTCTGGTTACACCGTGACCTGTTGGGGCCCCAGTAAATCCGTGATGTAGCCAAGACGCTCCACCTTACAGCAGGCGGCTTTATTCACCGGCTATCCGACCCCGCCTCCACCTCATCCACCTCCTCCACCTCCTCCTCCTCCTCCTCCTCCTCCTCCTCCCTCTGTCCATGCAAATAGAACAGGAGGCATCAAGAGAGGGAGTTTTCATTGCCATTTTTGTGGTCTCTCTTTTATTACTTATTCAGCAGGTGGAGAGTGTTGACCGAGGCCGCTATTTGACCTGAATGTTTAGGGAGTGGATGGGTGGGTGGTGGGTGTTTGGGGGGGGGTCACGCGTGGTAAATGGATGGCGTGTTTAATACTAACGTCCCCCTCTGCCCCCTCTGCAGGAGCTAGAGAAGTCCGCAGCCCCCGAGGCCTCGGCCTTCCTGAAGCCTCGGTCGGGCAGCGTCTGTCACGAGCGCAGGGTGCGACGCGGCAACGACCATCGCTTCCTCACTCAGCCAATCACCTGCGAGGAGATGGTGGCCATCAGGTGGGCGGGGCAGGGGGGGGCGTGGTCATCAGATGGAGAGAGATTTGGCCCCAGGGTGCATAACTGGATTGGATATTAGTTTCAGTGGCGGGAATACACATGAATATATAAATAGATTATTAGTTTAATATGCATTTGGTTGGATTTAGAATAGTTTTATATAAAGTACAACATTATATTTGCATGTCACTACTTTAGAAAAATCATTTGGAAATAACCTTTGTGTGTTTAATAGGTAAAGCTGAAATTATTCTATCTAAAAAGACCAAAACCAACATAAATGTAAATCTTTATAAAAAGGTCACAATATGTAGTTTGTTTTTTTTTCTTTTTTAAATGCTCATTCATTTCCTAAAACAGCTGGACACTATAATTTCTAGCAAAGGTTTCTCATACTTGAGTGAATAGAGCAAATGTTTGGGACTATTTTGAGTCATGGATTAATACACATTTGGCCTTCCAGTGATTATTTACGGTGGCGCCAGTTTCCCCCCTCAACCTTGGCGTCAGGGTGACTCCACGGGGCCACAAGATAAATTTGGAGGGTTCATGAGATTAACAGAATCAGAAAAGCATCCTAATTTATCTTGATTTTCCCTTTTCAGGTTAAAAAGGTGAAAACAGGCTAGGGAGTCACCCTTTGGTGGAACTGTTCACAACTCATTGATATATGCAAAATATGACAAAGTATTAAAATATTACTTCTTTTTCAGGGGCCATGTGGTAAAAAGGTCAGGAGCCTCAGCTTTAGCTACTAAAGATGTAAATCTTTAAAAACAGCTGGGCACTGCAGTTTTTGACAAAAATGGCTGAATCTGGATTAAATTGTGCATTTGTTGGAGACAGTGAGCAGCCGTAGATTGAAACATTAGAGTGTTTTAGTGAGTATTTACAGCTGCAGATTTCTGGTAAAAGTTAAAAAGGTAAAAAAAAAAAGAAAAATTCAAATGAAAATATTCCTCTGTGCAACTGACATTTTGCTTCTTTATAAGGAAATGTTTTTGGGAAGATTTTGGGAACCATTTCATTAATTCATCTTTCAGTACTGTATTGCTTCCCTACTCATCTGTGCTCACTAAGCCCTGAGTCATTTGTCTGTCAGAAATATAAAGTTGAATATTTTAACAGGCTCAATAAATTCTTCAAACAGCCGAGCACTGTCGTTTTTATCAAACCTTGCTCAAACTGGAGTAATTAGTCCTCTTTTCTGGGACAATTTTCAGTGATGATCCTATGAGTCAAAAATAAAAAAAATAAATAAATAAATAGTGTGTATGTGTTCATGGCAATGAAGGAACATGTCACCCAGTGCAAAAGTGTGGCTCACAGATGTGTTTTTAATAGTTTTTGAGCAATACAAAGGAATAAGATCAACAAGGCTTTGATACAGAGGAAATACCTGTTAGCTGGATTTGAGCTTTTTTTAAGCTTTGCTCATTTCATGGGATATTTAAACAGTAAATAAAACACAGAACATTGTCTTTTAAATGGAGGCCTGTTTTATATCATGTGATTTCTATTTTTCCCCCTTCAGCGCCCCCACACCAGAGCTTCCAGTGGAGTCCCAAACCATGCAGGCCGAGTCAGTGGAGGACGGCGACGAGAGCTGCCGGCTGAGCATGAGCGAGAAGCTGGCCCTCTTCAACAAACTGGCTCTGCCGGGGAGGGCGGGGGCCGTCAATCCCGAAGGGCCCCCCGAGAGGCGGAGGCAGAAGGGGGCTCGGTACCGCACGCAGCCCATCACCGTGGAGGAGGTCAGCCTGGTGAGTAGGAAGAGGCGGTTTTAAGCGGTTTTGTTTTACTGTTTTCATGCAAAAGAAAAGAATATGAGAGAAGGTGCTTTTAAATAAACGGTGATGGTTTTTAAGGTTGATTCTGAAGTTAATATACCTTATTTCTAATGGGATAACATGCTTCTAAATTCTGCTTTGCTGTACATTTTTAATAATATCTTTATCCCTCTCACTTTATCTCTGCCCAGCTCCAGAAAGGCCCCGTGCAGCTTCCTGCCTTCTGTTTGTCCCCTCATCTGTCTGACAGACAGCAGGCCTCGTCTGTCAACCTGAAACCCAGCGAGGTGCGTCTCTCTCAGCCGAGACCGGACACCGAGCCAAGCTCCAGCCAGCCGGGCCTGCAGCGCTGCGACTCCGAGCCCGGCCTGAGAGGCATCCTGAAGAAGAGCCGCTCCGGAGGCCCCGACTGGGGCCACGGGGACGCACCGCACGGCCATGAACAGAACGGCGGAGGCTGCGGAGAGGGCACCGTGCAGGGGGCGGTGGAGGTGACGGAGAGGCAGGAGGTTGCTACGGCGCCGCCGCGGAGGGAGAGGTGCGAGGCTTCACCAACCGCCGCTCCCTGGAGGCAGAGGGCCCGAAGCAGGAGGGAAACAATCGCCTGTACACCGATAAGAGCCTGGACGGAGAAGGACACTCCTCAGGAGGAGAGGTCCTGTCAGGTCAAGCTACAGGAACAGCCGGCCTCAGACACAACTAGGAGAGTCCTGTAAGCAATGGACATTAAATATTTAGTGGATGTTGGTTAGTTCTGATTCTAATACATGTAGATGTATGCATGGAAATGCTTTGATGATGATAATCTGGGGGAAAACCCTGAATACATGCAGCTATGAAAATGATCAAATTTAAAAACATCGAGTTACAAATCCGCCATCGGCACTTTTAGGATGAAAACTAAACTGGAACACAGTTGTTTTTTTTTCTTGTTGTCTTTTGCTGCTCTGTGGTGTAAACATTGTGTGATCTGTCTGAAAGGCGACAGGACGAAGAAGGGCCTGCGTGGACGGCCATTGAGGAAACCACAGCCAAGGGACACGTTCAGGTCACACTGGCGGACGGCACCTCTAAGCTGCAGGAGTCAAACAACACCAGAAGCTATAACAAGGTGAGAAATGGGGGCACGTCGCGCCGGGACTGTAAAGGTCTGACATGTCTTCGGTATGAAAAGCTACAGTCTCGGTGGACCAAAGCACAGCTGCAGAATCACAACCCGTGTAGCCTGTAAAGGGATTCAGTTTGTGATAGGCATCATTATCATAATCTCTGGTCCTCCTGGAGTCCGGTTTGCAGCCGGTGGGTTCCAGACTGTCAGCGCTGAGGGATGAAAGCTTAATGGTCAGCGCTGAGGGTTCACACTGGGGCAACAGCGTCAACACAGCCTCGGGCATCCGACTTTACCCCTCCTAAAATAGGCCGTCCAGCCCGAGGGACGTTTTGGCCTCGGCAGCACCACTTCGGGTAGTGTTTGGTTCCGCACACAACCCTGAAAAATTATACATTGTCCCAACGCCCTGATTCTCCAGATTTGTTCTGGGGGAATCATTTGAGAAGGAGGAAAAAGAAAGGCGAAGCAAAAAAACCATATTCTTATCGTGTTTGCGCCTCTGTAACTTTGGTCCAGTATCTCTTCCAGTCATTCTGACTTTTTGGTTATAAAATATAAACTATTACCTTTAAAAGGTGCACCAGGGTTACTACCGTATTTAAAAGGTCCGACCTTTTTATTTTGGGTACATAATTTTCAGGCTTGTGCACAAAAATGGGGCTGTCTGAGAAGCCATGTTTAGTCTCTTCTAAAACTCAGCAGAAGCTCCTGAAAACCGAACAAATGTGGACGCCTCACATCAGCCAAAGACTTCTGTTAAAAGTAGCTAAACCCAAATATAATCTCAGCGCAGGGTATTTTAATCCTGACAGGATCAGCTCTGCAATCATACAACTGCCTCTGACCTGAACACTCGCAGGTCGTTGACATGGGAATCTTTCTGATCTCTACCATTTTTTGTGTGTGTTAGTGCATTAAAATATATGAGTTTTGCGTAGAAGTAAAGAAGCTGGAAAATGGTGAGGTCCTGTATTTTACTGTGTTCAGCTTCTCTCAAGTTATCCTGTTAATTTCCCCTTTTAATTCTATTGTTCTATCACCATTTTTACTATTCCTGTCGTTTTTCTTTATCATCATCTGTTTTCCCTCATGCTGCCTCCTGTAGGAGGAGACAGAAAACCTCCAGGCTGAAAGTGAGAGCCCTCAGTGCTGGGTGAGTCTCTAAATGATGCATAAATCCTCCCGAATCTCCATCATGAGAACGCAGGGTTTATTATTTGTTTTAAAGACTCATCGTTAGCTTTAGCTGCTCTCTCTCTCTCCTGATTCCTCCTCTCCCCCAGGAACCCGTCTTTGCCTCTGTCTATTCTAGCAGAACACCCCAATATATCATGTGTTTCAACCAGGTAACCATGTGAGCCCGGTGCATGAAAGATTCAATTTGGTTTGCGGTGTTTTTTGTTTTTTTTCCTCTAAAGCTCACGTGTATTGTTTAACTCGCACTCTTTTCCTGAAGTGAGACATCACAGCTCTCATTTCTGAGGTTTCTGTTCATCCTGTGCAGGGGTTGTCTTCATTCCTCTGCGAAATGGCCACCAAAACCTTTTTTTTCCCCCCTAGCATGACCCTTTATTTTTTCGGAAATAAAAGGAACCCCCATTTGATTTTTAACAACCTTTAACAAAAGGAACAAACCCGGTGTTTTGTATCAATCAATAAGTGCATGTTTCTTTTCACGCATGTTTCTCATTAGTCTAAAATGAAAAATGCATGTTAAACTTTGACCTAAACCATCAAAGATTTTAGGAAACAATAAGTCTCTCCCACTTGATTTGAACAGACATTTTCATTTCACTTCATTTTCTTTATTTAGGAGGACAATGGGCGTTAATCAATATTTGTTTGGACATGCCAGTGTCGGCCAGGAGGCTTGATTTCGAATGCTAAGTCGCTTAAAATAAATCAAAGCATTTTCAAGATAGTACACAAGTCATACATAGAGCAAATCCTTTAATCAACTATTTAGTAAAAATACTGTATATATTAATATTCAAGCAAAATAAAGCAGAAGAACTGAAATGTGCATAATTTAAAATAACTGCATTCTTCACACAAGCAGCAAGACATAAATAAAGTTAAAGGTCAACAACTACTAGTATTAATCTTAATATAATTTCAGTAGTTGTGGGAAGTAGTTTGTTTGGAAGTTTTACTTTTCTTCTGTGTTAAATTTCTACATCTTACAGATTTGTTTTACATGTTGTTTGAATGAATCTTAATTTTGGTTAAAGTCTGAGCTCACATGTTTGTTTATTGTTCCCGAACTGAATCGGATCCATTCAGCTTTAGCTCTGGCTCATATTTTTTTTCCCCTGGTCATGCGCAGGTCATGTTCATATCTTAAAAAAACTCACTGGATTCCTCATTACCCCTGTTTTCTGTCTCCACTTCGTCTGCAGACAAATCTGTCCTTTGAGGCACAAGAAGTCTCCTCTCCCACCAAGAGCCCGATTCAGCCTCAGTGGAGACACAAGGTTTTAATTCTCATCATCTGTTGATATTTCCGATGTTTGAATCCACATAAGAGCTCGTCCGTATCTAAACAGATGTGTGTTTCTGTGGATGTGCAGGGTAAAGGTGCAGAAGATGAACCCCTTCAGATGGACAAAGTCGAGGAAATGAACGCACAGCAGGACGGAAGCGAGTGGGAGACTGGACACATGGCAAAGACAGGTGGGGACAGTCCCTCTGCTTCACTCTCATGGTCTCTGCATCTCCAAATTCACCTTTTAGTAAGTTTGTGTCTCTGACTCCAGCCCGTGTGTGTTACCACCACCTTTTAGGTCCCGGATCCCCAGAAACAGACACGAATGAGACATCTCATAGCAAGACGCACTCTACTGAGGCACCGATATGTACATATGAAGGTTAGAGCAGTGTTATTACAATGACTACTCGTATTTCAGACTCAACACTAGTTCCCTGTTTGTTTCTCTCTAAACTTTAGTTTCTGTTGGTATTGCAGAGAACACACTGCAGCCTGCGATGGAGTTTGAAGGTAAGACATAACTAAGTCTGTAGTCCCTCACATAGAGGCTCATTATTGGTATTAAAGTCCCAGGTATTTTCATGTTTTTGTGTCTGTCCCCTTTCAGCCGCACGGAGCTCTCCCCCACCCTCAGTGCCGCCACATGAGGCGCAGGAGGAGACGCCCGTGGATGAAACCAGCGCGCTCGATGGAGGTCTCTGCAGCGATCGGTCGCCTCCCCCTGCCCACGGCCCCCCGCCTTGTGGAGACAGTGCTGCCATGGAGAGCGAGCAGGACCTGGGCGTCCTCTGCCAGACCAACGCACCCATGTGAGCCTGGTTTTACCACAGACCGTAAGATTATGTGCTTTGGCCACCGCTGTATTATAAATATCTTGAAATGTTCAGGGATGTGGTAGAGAGAAGATGGCCCCAACACACCTGTTTAAGGTATTTTCTTTTTGAGATTGATTTGCAGGCTGCGTTTTATTGTGATTTTATAATGGGGAACCTGCAAGAGCTGTCTCATGTCAGTCATCACAGCCTGTTGATTTCATTATCATCTTATTTTGAAGGGTCCCAAAATGCCAGAAGAAAGCTCATGTAAGATATTCCCCCATGCTAGTAGCTTATGTTGACAGTATCAGGTAAAATACCATATTATATTATATTATTATAAGAAAGATCGATCACCAGTTTTAACCATTGTAGATGTCATTTGGAGGTTTATATGTGAATTAAAGAGATATTTAATGGTTTTTACTTTTTCTGGAACAGATAAATGAAAGAGTCGACCGAAAAAAACAAGCTGTTTATATATAAGGATGAGCTCAATTTCATGGACCAACCAATGTCATAATTATTTCACTTTTTATAATTGATATAGTAGATGTGTTCTACTAACATGTAACCATCTGATTCCACGCGAGCAGAATCTATTGTGTCATGTATTTGATCTTTTGAACTTCTCCAGGTTTTTCATGCATTGGGAAAAAAACTTTTTTATCTTTTCATTAAAGTATGATCGTTAATTTTTTCTTTTCTTTCTTGGAGGCTTTTTTCCCACATTCCCCTTTGAGAAGTCAACCAGTGACTCCTCTCTGGGTCAGCAAGCCTCTGTAGCTCTCCTGAATAATTTAGACAAATTTTTCATTGTAGAAATAAAAATAAAAATAAATAATTCCCTTAATTTTAATGACAGAACAGTGGCACCCAGCAACAGGTGCAACAACCAGGGCATAACTTTTAACTTTTCCCCCGTCTGACTGTAGTAACTAAATGTTATACATAGATTAACATGCTCGGTGGATTTTGATGCACCAAAATTTAAGTTATAGTTATAATCATTAGCTTTTAGTCTTCATAACAAAGTGCATCCTTGTGGAGGTGGGAGACAAATTTACTGTCTGTGAAGTCTTATTTGGTGTGTGCGTGTGCGTGTGCGTGTGCGTGTGCGTGTGCATGTGTGGGTTTGTGTGTGTGCACGCACACAGACTGACTTCAGCAGTAGCGGAGCACAGGCGGTCGGTGCGTCCGTCCCGTCGGACCCAGGGCTCCAGAAACCCCCTGAGGGCTCTGGCTGCCAGGGAGGACATCAGGCAGGACTTCATGGGTGAGAGGGTCAACACAGCTGCAGAGGACGGGGCAGAGAAAAGTGAGTTTCTTTCTAGTTTTCTCTTCCTTTTTTGTTTTATCACCTCTCCGACATCGTGTTTGCTTCTTTCTACAGAGTCTAAGAACTCATCAGAAGACCTCGTCCTTCCCTCAGACGCTGCCAGCATCAAGTCTCATCTTCCCTTCAGCAGCCTGATGCTTATTCACATCAAAGGTCAGAAAAGACTACGTTTGTATGTGTGTGTGATGATCATGCTCGATGATCCCTGCGTGGGCAGGTGTTTACATTATCTGCTGCCTGCGCTGACAGGTAGGCGGCATGTCCAGGTGCGGCTGGCGGAGCCCTCGGTGCGGTCGCTGAACAGCGGAGACTGCTTCCTGCTGGTCACTGCAGAGCACTGCATCCTGTGGAGCGGGGAGTTTGCCAACGAACACGAGAAAGCCAAGGTAACAGCGAGGCAGTAACAAATCACAAGGTGCCAGGGTACCGTTCATTTGTGCCATGAAGTGCAAATTTTGTAAAAATGTGTGAAAATGTACTCAAAATCTTCTTTTCAGTAGAGATTTACAATAGTAATGATTGTATAATTGTAAAATACATATTCCATATTAATATCTTACATTTCATGCCATATAATGCATATATGAAGTTTGACTCCTGATGCCCTAAAACGTATTTTCTACATTTTGAGAAGCATTTGCAGTAGTATCACAAAATACTGTAAATTACTGTAAGTGCTGGTGCTTTGGGCTTTTAGTTCTCTTTATTTTGCATTAAACACAACAGGGTTTAGTGAGATTGCCTCCCAAATAACACTGAAAAAAGTAACATATTCCAAAGAATTGCCTAAACTCTATGATATTTATTTGATGTTCTTATTACTTTAAGTTCAGTGGTAACCCTTTACATTAAGTCTTTATAGGCAATATATAGTAGAGTTAATAAAGGGATTATAACATGCTATAATGAAGCTGTAAGCAGATATAAACTATAACTACAACTTTTACTCCTGCATTAGTGTAGGCTGGTGTATAAGCAGATGATGAATGACAATATAGTAAAACGCAGTTATAAAAATATTAAATATGGCTTCAGAGGATAAATTGAAATTGCTGACAAACACTAAAAATGTCATTCTATCTGGTTACATTATAATGTGTTATGACCAATTTATTGAATATTTTATACTGCTTATAAAAGCTAAACTGGGGGACCTGAAGTAATGTATTACACTTTACTCTGGAAGCTGTTACTGCCTTTGTAATTAGACATTGCGTGACTTTTCTGTAGGTGTGATTTTGGTGTGACTGAAATCTGTGATTCCGTGACATTAGACGAATCACTACATTAAAAAAGACCAACAAACGGTCAGTCAGATATTCCCAGGTGAGGTGTTTGTGACCTACGTAAAAACCTATACTCTGCACTTTCTATTATTACAGCTATAAAAATTTGTGACCCTGTCTAAAAACAATGAAGGAGCCATTTAAGGCAGCAGCTGCTACCAAAATAAAATGTGTGGTAACAGCGTTTGCAGTTACGATGTAGAAGAAATTCTTAATAGGGCCTTTTTCCTGGCAGTCGTTTCGACTTTTCACCGCAGGAAAAGCACAGCTGACACCAACTATTGTTTTATATGGAGAGAGAGAATCTCATGGGCCACAGAATTTGGTGTGCCAGACGTTGTAAAGGTCAATTTGGTATCAGGTGTCAGGAAAAGTCATTTTAAATACCACCTTTTCAGCTATTCTGTTACCGGCAAGTCCCTAAACTTTATATGCACATAAAATTGGAGAATTTATTTTCAGGCCTTGGAGCTAGCATTGTTCATCCAGAGCAAGAGGGACCTCGGCTGTCAGGCCTCCCAGGTCGTTCACCTGGTGGAGGGGCTGAACTCCGACAGCGGCGAGGCTGCGGACTTCTGGGACCTTCTGGGAGGAAGGTCACAGTACAGAGGTAAGAGGTCAAAATGCCTAATGACGTTTATGAATATCACCCAGAAAATGAATCGGTAACAGAACTAGACTCAATCGACCATAAATTGGTAGATCTGGTGGATCCATGTACATATGGACCGTCACGGCATGGTTCTCTGTTCGCTCCTGCCCACAGGAGCCAGTGCACCAGAGGAGGACGAGTTCTACGAGCAAGGTGTGGTGGAGTCCAACTGCGTGTACAGGCTGGTGGAGAACAGGCTGGTGCCTCATGAGCAGGCCTGGGCCTCCATCCCACCCATCTCCCTGCTCGGCTCCTCTGAGGTCTGACGTTCACTTCTCCCGTTGCCTGATGATTTTTCGTTTAAGGCTTCGTGCTGTTTGATCACAAGCAGGATTGTGTTATAGAACTCATAAATTGCCTGTGCGTGTGTGTGTCCAGGCCCTGGTGTTCGATTTCGGCAGCGAAGTGTACCTGTGGCAAGGACAGGATGTTTCCCCCAGCAGGAGAAACGTTGCCCTCCAGCTGTCTCACCAGGTGTGGGTCGGAGCTTACGACTACAGCAACTGTCGAGTCAACCCACTGGATCCCACTCAGTGTAACCCCGACATACAGCTGTAAGTTCCCACCGCAGGCAAAGAAACGAGTGCAGCTTTCAGTCTACACGTCACAGTAAAAAATAAATAAATAAATTCCAAAACAGTAGATAAAAGAGACAACAGAGAATGACGGTGAGGAATCACCGTGTGTAGTGAGCGTTGCTGTGCACACAGTAAAACCCTCTAAGTCTGCTGCTGGATATCAGCGCATGGGGTTAAAAACCAAAACAAATTCCACACTTCAAACGGAGAGACCCCGGCGTCGTGCGGTGCATTCGCGTAACAGGCTGTAAAATCCCAGCATGCTGCTGTGAGTCCAATCCCGCAGGATGAATCACCCGAGTGCACCTGCCGAAAGACGGCTTTGTTTTTAAGGTTTTGTGTGTTGCAGGCTACAGGGATTTCGCTCCCATTCAGTCGCAGGAGCATTAGTCAGATCCACCTCCGTCGTGGGCGATAAGGCACCGGCGCCCGGTTGGTGTTCCAGTTAATCCCAAAGGTGTTGGCCCGGGATTGAAGTCAGGGCTCTGTGCAGGCCAGACAGGTTCGAGGGAAACGGGGAAAATCAGACTCTCTATGGGGCCCCAGATCGTTGCCACAAAATCGGAAGTTTGGCTGAGACCAAACCATGAAAAGCAGCCCCAGGCCAGGATTACGCAAAATTAGAGGGACTGGTATGTCCACAAATTTTGGCCATATAATGTATTCAGCCATAGGTCTGAATTCATAAATTCCAAAGCCCTATAATGCACCTAAATGTTTAAGTACAGACTTCATAGACAAATCCACATATGGGCAAAGGCAACTTTATATGACGGCATAGTTAAAATAATAGCAAAGCATAGTTTAAGGGCATTATTTAGGGTTGGATTCAGTCTAGGACAAAAACAGTAATAATTTCCACTGTTTATTATTAAGTGTTGAAACACTCCTTGGAGTTTAGACTGAGTGGTCGATGATAAAAAGCAGTTTCTTAAAAGTATGTGTTAAAAATTGTGTTGAATCTTCAGAGTTTCGGTTTCAGGACATTTGTTCACTCGCCTCTCCTCCCGTTCTCAGGAGGGGAGAGGGTCGTCCCAGCTGGGCGCTGTTCGGCGTCATCTCGGAGCACGGCGAGACGGCTCTGTTCAGGGAGAAGTTTAAGGACCGGCCGGGCGGGAGTGATGGCAGGGAGGAGGCTGCTTTGGAGATCAAGGAGACGCAGGTTCATCTCACAGCGAAACGGTTCAACGTCATGAGATCAGACTTGTGTAGAAGTTTAACCACAGCTAAAGTAGCAGAGACAATTTGTATGACACATATATAGAAAGGATCCCATCATCTGATCTTAACAGTGACAGTATCAGAAAGATCTTTTTTTTTCCTACTGAAAATCTCCTCGTTATCTGCCGTCCCTCTGTCCCCAGTCCGTCCCAGACCAGGCCTCCCAGCCCGTCTCCCCAGAATCAGACCTCCTGAGCCCCTGTGACGCCAAGGCTCTAGTGTCGGGCCAGTCGCCGGAGGGAGACGGCTCGGTCCACAGCGTGCTGGGGGGCGTCGATGTCCAGCGGGGTCACGGCGTCGTCACGCTGGAGGGAGGACGTCAGGCAGAGCTGAAGACGGTGGCGGTCGACACCTGGCACGTCCAGGAGTTTGATGACAGTGAAATCACCGTGGAGAGCTCGGGACAGCTTCACGAGGGAGACTCCTACGTCGTCCGCTGGACATACACCATCAGCACCGCCGGTCTGTGACGTTCATAACAAAATACCTGACCTTCATACGGCATGCTTTTAATTTCTTGTCATTTTCGATGATACGCATGAAGAATTGCAGCTTATTCTATAGTTCTAGTCAGTTTGGTCTTATTTAGACAAAAATATCAACAACATAAATGCCTAAAATATAAATGTAAAGACTTTTATTCATTCTCTCCTGCAGACAAGACGAACATTTCGGACGATTGCAGCGGGGATCCTGGACAAAAAGACAGCACTGCCTTCTTCCTGTGGCGGGGACGTCACTCCAGTGTCAGTGGACGGGACACTGCTGCCTTCCTGTCCATTGGGATGAAGAACCAGGAGGAATCACAGGTAAGCGCGTGGCTTTTAAAGTGAATCATCAATACACACACACACACAACTATAGGCTACTGTAAAATTTCATGTCATAAACATCCATACTCTGCTATTTGTAATGAGGCTTTAAACATTTATTTCAAAACATTAAACTTTTTACTTTCGCTTCATTTATGTGATGCCCGAAGTTTGTACAGATTGTGCACAAGTGTTCGCATAAAGCGAGTTTAAACACGACAAGTAATATAATACATTCAGTTATATAGATATTAGTCTTTGAACATTAATATCTAAGAACAAATGCGGTCTGCTGTGAAATGCATAGATACCATCTTCATAGACTGTGCAAGTAGATTTAAATGAAGATTTGACATACAGAGATTTAAAAAAAACCAACAATATTTGTATGTATGAAAAGTTCGGAGCTAGTAGATTGGAAGTAAGTTACAGAAAAATTGATGAGGAACATTCTGTGAAATATGGATCAATATTGGATATGACAATGCAGAGTGAAACCTGTTATGGACAATGTAAAGCACAGAGTTAAGACATTAGATGCAATGGAAAGTAGCTCTGAGAATTTCTAAGTATAGACAAGAGAATAACGTACTTGAACCATCCGCACTCAGTATATTATGAATGAGGGCAGGCACCGCGTCCATATTTCATTTCTTACAAGTTGATACAAAATTAATGTAAAACTGAAAGAGAACTTTCTTCACTGTAGCTACTTTTACTTTAGAATTTTTTTTTGTTTTGTTGTGTTAACCACAAATATGTCTCTATTTCTGTAAAATGTCGAGTACAGAGCTTAATTTGCACTTTAACTATAATGAATTAAATACATTTTGGGCCTTTTTCCAGTATTGAGTCGTAGAAGCTGGTAGGATGCACATTTTCAGGTGCCCTCCATTAGGATTTTTTTCTTCTTCTTTCTTTTACGGTCTCTGTACTTGTTGTGTTGTCCCTTAAGGTGGTCGTACCTCAGGGGAAGGAACCTCCCTGTTTCCTGCAGCTTTTCCAGGGGGCCCTGGTCATTCATAAGGGCAAGCGAGAGGAGGCCTCCACTAACACGGGTGGGGTAAAATTCATGTTTGTATTTTAGGGCAAATTTTCCCTCTTTTTGCTTTATTTATTAATTTTTTTTTTCCATGCTTGTGATTAATAACGTTCTGGTTTTTTTCTCGCAGCGGAGTGGCGGCTGTTCTGCGTACGGGGGGAGCTCCCGGAGGAGGGGTCTCTGTTAGAGGTGGATTGCTGCTGCGCAGGTCTTCGCTCCAGGGGCTGCGTCGTGCTGCTGAACAGCCAGCAGGGGGTGCTGTACCTCTGGACCGGCTGTAAAGCCCAGGCCAGCACCAGAGAGGTCGGCAGGAGGGCAGTGGAGCGTCTCACTCAAATGTAAGTCACATATACGGGATGGATTTTTAAGAGATTGGGATATGTTCTTAACATTTGTGTGTGTGTGTGTGTGTGTGTGTGTGTGTGCGTGTATTAGGTGTCCACCAGAGCTAGGTCTCTGCAAAAGCAGTCCTGTGACGGTGCAAGTGGTAGAAGAAGGTTCAGAGCCTGCAGACTTCTGGACAGCACTGGGACAGATGGACAGGAAGGCCTATGACTGCATGCTACAAGGTAGAAAACAAGGCTCATTTTGGTTTCGTTCAACCAGGATATTTCTCTCAGAATTCAGTATTAAAAAAAAAAAAAAAAAGATCATTTTTAAAATGCACGTGTCCGTCTCCTGTCAGATCCGGGAAAGTACAACTTCACACCCCGTCTCTTCCACCTGAGCGCCTCCACTGGGAGCTTCCAGGGCGAAGAGCTGCAGAGTCCGAGCCGGCTGCCGGGGCTGGTGATGGCGATGCCCTTTGTCCAGGAGAGCCTGTGCTCCGTGCCGCAGCCGGGTGAGAGCAGACGCAAACACCGAACCACGACTCACAACACATTGTCCCTTTTCCTCTCTGATTATCCTTCAGGTGTTTTTTTCCCCAAACCCTCTTATATGGTTTTTGAAAAGAAAAGATTCACCAAAATAGAAAATCAAGAAGACAACAATTTGAGAATTTGTTTCAGGGCTTTGTGAAAGTAATTTAAAAAACTGACAATTGTTCCCGCTGATAGGAGCTTTATACTGTAGCTTATCAACTCCATATTTTTTATTTGTATTTTCACTGAATATTTTTATATAGTACACATTTGGGTTTTTTATCGTGTTTTCCAGATGCTTAAATTTTGCTGCAAATAACATTTTAATATTGAGCTTGAAGGCTCATTATTTAACTTGGATTCAGCAGCTTGACTAAAAACATCTTAGCACAAGGTCCCCTAGACTTTAATAAACATTGCTTCCAGTGGCCTTCATTAACCGATGGCATTTCATGGAGATGGTTTAATTATTGTCAACTGACCCTAGTATGAAATTATAAAATGTGAATAAACAGTTCTCACACATGGTTTGTACATCAAACATTAACTGTTTACAGGTTTTACTTGCTCTGTTCTTATCTTTTTCAAAATTTTCCAACTTTAAACTAAGATGATGTTTCCTCCGCCGTTCTTGTCCGTCCGCCAGCCTTGTTCCTGCTCGACAACCGCCTGGAGGTCTACCTGTGGCAGAGGGGTCAGCCTCTGCAGACAGAGAGCTCCGCCTCGGCCTGGAGCCGCTGGCACAACGAGAGGAGGTGTGCCATGCAGACGGCGCTGCAGTACTGCAAAGGTAAGGGGGGGGGTGGTTGAAGCGGTTGGACAGGTGGGACATGAAAGCATCTTCGGTACACGATGAGTGTTTAAAAATGAAATAATGCAGCGTTTCGCTCTTTGCTCAATCCCAGAGGTGAACCCGAGACGCCCGCCTCAGGCTTACCTCATCTTTGAGGGGTGTGAACCTCTCACCTTCACTAACATCTTCCCCCGCTGGGAGAGGAGCCTGGGACCCGACACACAGGTACAAGCACCATGCGGTTATGGGATTCATATATCATCTAGTAACGACATTGGCATATATGTGTGTGTGATGGTTACTTATAGTTCTTACTGCACATCTGCCACATCAGCTGCTGCCAACAGTCCACATAAAGCGAGTCTATAAAACCTCCTTTCCTTTCACTCTCACTTTATTCAGTCATCAATCTTACTTTTTTTCTCTTTTTTTATGAAGTAGTAATGTATCTTGAAGTCTCTCTGATCACTGCGTAGGGCTCCTTTTGCTATAAAGTGCATTCACTCGTAAAATAATTTCATTATTCTAGATTCAAGATGACACATTAAACATGACTGCAATTTTTTTAAGAAGCAGTTTGGGATCCAAAACACTTTCTCTGACAAGAGCTAAATCCTGGTTGAAATCACTTAATGTTTTTTTTTTTTATTTTCTACACTTTAAAAGGTCAATTTTATAGTTTAGAAGACAAAA
Organism: Istiophorus platypterus; assembly: GCA_016859345.1. Taxonomy (NCBI): domain Eukaryota; kingdom Metazoa; phylum Chordata; class Actinopteri; order Istiophoriformes; family Istiophoridae; genus Istiophorus; species Istiophorus platypterus. The sequence continues at coordinate 5,075,969 of CM029112.1, read as the reverse complement.
TGCTAGCAGTCAGTCTAGAAATATTCAAAACCCCATATTATTTAAATGGTAATTAATTTTTCATTGGGGTTACTTTTTTAAATCAATGAGTCACAAACTGTGGTAACGAATTATAAAGAAATGACTAATCTTACCCGACTGACTGACCTCAAGTTAACAATTTAAGCACCGTCTAAATCTACAATACACATTTCATATGCATTTTGTAGTCTAATTATTAGTGCCGTCTTCTTCCTTGGACTGTGTGTGATGTGTGTTGGTGCCCGTCAGGGTGACACAGGGAGGGTAAAGCTGACCTTGGTGCAGGACGCCCTGGCCCAGCTCACGAAGACCCAGTACCCTCTGGAGGAGCTGCTGCAGAGCCCCTTACCTGAAGGAGTGGACCCCCAGCACCTGGAGGTCTACCTGTCCGACCAGGACTTCCAGGTAAAACTGACGGAGCAGCAGCAGTAGCAGTAGCATCGTGCAGTGACGCCTGTCAACCAGCAGGCTGCAGTGTTCACCACTTTTCACATGGAAAAAGATGCTCATATATTTACTATATGATGATGAATCCCGGGAGGACGTTTAGTCCAAATTTTATATTCTATTTATTCTATTCTACATATTCTATTTTTATTCTATTTTCTATTTATGAATTGATTTTTAACATTGTTTGCTGTGTAAATTAATCTCTGCATTCGTGTTTCAGGCCATTCTGGAAATGAAGAGAGATGAATACGCCTCCCTCCCGAGCTGGAAGCAGATTGATCTGAAGAAAAGCAAAGGGCTGCTCTCCTAGACAGCGAGAACGTGCAGAGGCCAACTGACGCTCCTGCAGCAGGGAGTTCCTCCTCCGCCGGGGGGGTTGACAAGGGGGGATTCTACCACCATGTTGTTGCACAAAAGGACTACTCACAACGTAATAAAAAGAAGAAAAAAAAAATTCACTTTTATTTATGTCAAATTAGTATGGTGTGTGGACTTTTTATCGGACATGGATTTCTCTGTAGCTACTGTCCAGAACAAAAAAAAAACAAAAAAAACAAAAAAAACAACAACAAAACAACAAACAACCCAAAAAAAAAAGCATTTTTTTCCTATGAAACTTCATTTTATCTGTACAAATCAATGAAAGATAAACACAAAAGGTGTGTGGGAGTAAAAGGACATTGGTGACAAACTGTGGGATAAGGATGAGAAAACAAAGGAGTGCTTGAAGAAAAAAAAAAGATCAATGCTAATAAACAATGTAAACAAGAAAAAAAAATAATAAAAGGCTTACCACTTTCTAAATGTTTCCTCCACGATCGATACCTTTCCATCAAAACATCTCTACATGTTTATGTTTTTGTAAGCAAGTTTTTGTTTTTTTTTTGCTTCAGTTCGATTTGGATCGACAGAGCCGCTGCTTCTCTTCCCTACTTAATGATTGTCACCAGGAATCTTAAAACAAGTGGTGTTTTGGCTTTATAATCCATGACGTGTATTTGGCAGTTGTGTGTCATGCGATGCACTGATGTGTTAATACTGTCTGCCAGACTTTACCTACAAAGGTCCGTGCCTCGCACACTGGAGCTGGAGCCCCCGTGCGTCGATCGTGGCCATGGGTGATGCCTTATTAGGGCTCCTTGGGGGATTCACTGTTAGCCACGCACGGGGGAACAGGCAGACAGGCTCCAGTAACATTCCCCCTGGCCCGAAACGGCACGCCAGTTCTGCCTCACCTCGATGGACACGTTGTTCAAAAACATCCTCGTATTACGACAGAAACACGAGGACACACTGAGCTTCTCAGCACAGTGTGAAACTTGACATTTGTGATTTGTGATTTACCAGATGCGTCTTGCACCTCTGGGTCTGCTTTGATATTTGTATCTTTTTCTTATCCTCAGTCACATTTGAATTTGACTGAAAGATTTTCAATCGAAAAAAAACAAAACAACAAAAAAAAACCCAACCAAAATCGGCAACAACAACATTTTGGTCTGAATTAAAGAGCAAGTGTTTCATTTTTTCACTCACCGTCTTGCGCCGACTTTTGGAAATCCGAACAAGAGTCCATAGCCGTGATCATAAACTACTGGGAAAAAGTAAAACTCTGACCTGATGATGATGGAGCGAGACAAGAAATTAACTGATCACCAAAGTTGTTATTATAATTCATGCTCAGGGGAACATGATTATCCGTCTTTTTGTGAATATCTATTTTTCTGCCAACTAATCTAGACCCAGCACTATGATTCATGGCAAAGCGAGCTGCTGTTGCTGTGAGACAGAAAGTTGGTGGATCACCAGTCATTAGGATTCATCCTCGGAAGCATAAGTGTTTCACCAAATTTCTGTGCCAATCCATCCCAAAGAGGTTGAGCCATTCTACTCTGGACCATCGTGCTGGACTGACTCTAAAGCAGGCTTCTCGCATGGCTAATAACATTCAAGAGGGAAGAGATATTAGGTTCTCGACTGATAACAGCCGCAGTTAATCATAATTCAATACAGCAATGGGACAACAGGGCATTACTCAAGTGGAAGAAAACGTTTACTCTGCTGAAGCTGATGTGGCCAAAACTTCAGCTGCAAAGAAAAACCTCCCAGACGGTTGATTTCTAGCGGCGTATAAGAGTGTCAGAGGGATGTTTTCGAACACCCACAAGTCACGCCGACCTCGCGGGATTGTAAGTAAGTCAGGTTAGTCTTCCAATGGTCCACTGAGTTGGCGAGCTCACCGGCTAACTGGGTGTTATTTTCCCCCGAATGGATTAGTTGACTAAGCCTCCATGTGACTGTGCAGTGCTGGGGAGATTGGATTTGGGCCCACTGCTGGGTGATGGCGCACCCAAGAAAAGAAAATCCCAAATGCCTTTCACTTGCAGGCAGCTTACACCCTTAACGGACCGACTCTAAAAAAACATCTGCCGTTGGGTACTATACGAAACATAACAAAAAAAAAGCAATTACTATGTAGCTGCAGTGGATGCAAGGTAATCACCAGCACTTATTGTTGCCAAAGGGATAATTCTCCAAAGTTTTTTTTTTTTTTTTTAATAAGGGGAAGTCGAGTTGAGTCCCTGCATCCGTCAGCACAGCCTGAATCAGCCTGATCAGAAAGTCCTTATTCATTTTGGACTGGATGACAAGTTTGGGAAGTGCTCAGATTATGTGCTTGTTAAGTACAGAATTGAGGGGGGAAAAAGAAAAAATATAAAAAAAGGGAGCTCAGGGGTAAAATGGACACGTTTCCATGCCCCTCTGCTACTTGTCTGATTATGTCAAGTGTCTGTGGTGGCCCTAAATCGCCTGTTCTCTCTGCATGTCGGCCCCAGGTATGCTCCGCTCCGGTTCGGAGGCCAGCGCGGCCTCGCGCAAGACCACCATGTGATCCTCGGCCGCGTGGAGCGACTGGTCGATCCAGTCCATGCTGCCGGACATGTGACAGGCGTTGCGGGTGACCAGCACCAGGTGGCTGACGGAGAGGAGCAGCGCAGTGGCCCTGAAGAGGAAGAAGAATGGGACACATGGGTTTGAATTAACTATTTTGTTTTGTTTTGTTTTGTTTTGTTTTTCTGGGCTTCTTCTGGATGATATGCATCTATTTTCAAAACAGAAAAAAGAAAAAGAAGAACAGGCTTAGAATAGGTCTGAACATGCATGGAAGTGATATAGTACATATAGGATTTCATGAAGTTTCATTTGAGTAAAAACACCAACTTTTGAGTTTTTTCCTGGTAGTGTCGGTTTGCAGCGACACATTTTGTATTCCTGCCTCTGTCGTACCTCTGTATATTTGTATATATACAGATTGTCACATTATGGATGAATCAATTCACGTGAACGCTCCTCTCCGGCTCCTTCTGATGAGCTCTCGGTCTTCGCATAGAGGAATCAAAGCAACGTGAAAACCCCTCGTTTAAATGGTGGGAAAAAAAAAAGATGCAGTTACCTGGCGTCCAGGAGGATCGGATCCAGAGGAGGGTACATGGACCGGACCACGTCGTCAACCCTGTGCCACGGGATGGGGGGGCAGGTTAGCTCGAGTCACTAATGTGGCGATATTAAAAGTTTCGGTGGGGATCAGTTCACGCTACCTCGGGCTGATGCGTTTGGCCACGGTGATGATGTCGCTAAGGCTGGCTGGTGCTTTGACCTTTGCTCCCGAGCCCATCGTCATGGCAACCAGCTTCTCGGTCAAAGTGTGGCAGATCTGCGTGCGGGAAATACAGCGTGTTAGTGTCAGTCAATCAATCAAACAGATAAATGATGATACATTAAAATTGATAAATAAAAATTTAACGCTTTGTAAACCTCTGTAGTGTTAAGACACTTATTGTAATCACTTCAAGTTACTTCATATATATCTGATACTTTAGAATTGACAATGCTGTATTTGCATCTTTTCCTGCAGAGATCACTGTTTTTCACCATCATATAAATGTGTGTTCATTTCTAGCATATTGGCTGTGAATAGAAACATTAACTGGAAAAGATGTTAGCAGGATTTTGCTAACTATTTTGATAATCAAATTGATTGTTTTAGTCATTTTTTAATGCAAAAACTAGTGAAGAATTTCCAAACAATTTCTAATTCCAGCTTCTCAAATGAGAAGATTCCCTGCTTTTTCTTTGTCATATATCAAAATTAATAAAATATCTTTGGTCTTTGATCTGTTGCTTGTACAAAAAAAGACATTTGAAGATTTCACCCTCGGATCTGTTAAGTTGTGAGGAGCATTTTTTGACAATTATTTTAATGTTTCTGTGGAAACTTCCTGGTCTGACATGGTAGTAAATTAAATATTTTGGGGTCTGGACTGATAATTGAACAAAACAAGAAATTTGAGAACATCATCCTGAACTCAAGCGTATAATGATGTGCATTTTTAAAAAAAGGTTTTATAGACCAAACAACTAGTCAATTAATCAAGAAAAAAATCTTTAGATTAATCGATAATGAAAATAATCATGAGTTGATTAGATGACAGCTCAGATGAGTCTATCAACTGAGATCTTCTCTCATACGGACAACATTCAGACTTCACTGAGATAATCAACCTGAAACGATAAAAATAAATATTCAGATTTCTGTCAGTGGGGGGCATGTCCCCCCATCCCCAGAGGAAATTGCCTTTAAATGCAATTGCTATAAAATTAAATTAGGTATAAGTAAGCATTGCTATTACCTTTAGGATGGAGATGCAGTGAGAGACCAGACCGCTGTTGGGAGACAAATTCACATAATTAGGTGAGATTAAAGGCACTGATGAAAACACAACAGTTTCACTGATGGAAGTAACGTCAACTTCTGAAACTCTAAACCCAGGTCGTGCCCCAGCGCTGGACCTACGAGGCATCCTCTATCCAGTCCTCATTCTCCAGGATAGCCTCGATGTGAGGGTTGGTGATGACCACGTCGTCCAGCTCCAGCTCCGACGGCTCGCTCTGGGTCTCCATGGCACCGATCAGATCCACCGTGGGTCTGGGAAACACAACAGGGGCGGCAGAGAAGGGGAAGCTGTGTGAAGACGACCTCTGGTGTCCGGTTTGTAGGTAAAAATTGTCTCCAGATTGTGGAAAACAATATTTAAGATGATTTAATACATTTTTTTGCTTGCTTAAGTTGATTTCAAGAACAATTTCACAATTCTCAAAAAATAGAATAAAATAAAATAAATGAATCTGTGAATATATGGTGTTACATCCATAGTGTCTACCGCACCCAGCCCTGTGCTTCCAATTCCACCTGGGCTCTGTCAAACTCATATAGTATGAGTTATTAAAACACAAAACCATGACTAAGTGTTGAACAAAGAGGCAGCCTAGCACGAACTGCTAAATGGGCTCAGTAGAGCACAGACCTCTACTAGGGCCAATTTAAAAAAAAAAACCCATACACCAGACTTCAGAGGAAAAAAATCTAATTTATAGTAAATGATCCGGATCCGCAACAAAATTGGATGGGTTCTTGTCTGGCCCATACCTCATCATTCCACCAAGTTTGGGGAAAATCATTAAAGTGGTTTTTGCATTAAACCTGTTGACAAAGGATGTGTAAGGATGTTTCACCCTTATAATCTTCTTCTTTAATTTGATCCCTATTTCATCAATTTGTTTGAGAGTTTAATGGATTCTTTGCATTGGATTAATATTAGAGTTTTAGTAGTAAGGCCTGAAAATATTACATTATATGGATGTATTCATGCTATATGTGAGAATAACGTAAAACAAATTGACTTATTTCATTTTTATACCGTTTATCGCTAGTGATCTTATTTGTAATGTTTCTTGTTGATACACAGAAAAAAATAATTCATCTGTCCCTGATTTATCACCACATAAATAAGTTGATGCTCAATGAGGAAATGTCACCACTATTATTGTAGTTTTTTTTCAAATGATTACTAAAGAAAGTATGAGAAGGAGGCGGAAAAATTACATAATCAGAAATGAGGTGACTGTTGTACTACTAACCCTGTTTATGCAGTATCACAGAAGACACTGGAAATGTAGAGAAACCAGCTGCACAAGTGACAGTGAAATACGACCACTACAAATTGATTTACGATAACTTTTAGGAGCTTAGATTCTCAAAGAAGTTGTGAGCACAATGAAAACTCCTGACTGATTCAGGTTTCAAGGCTTTGTATTGATTTTACTGACTTGGAGTCGAAGTGGTGCAGCAGGTCGTGAGGGTGGCAGTAGCGGTGCCTGCACACCACCACCAGGGCTACGAAGGAGGCCAGGAAAATGGTGGCCAGCACCCCGATGGCCACGATCACCACCGTCTCCATGGCGACTCCGGCTCCCACCGCGGCTGCGGGCAGCAACTTGTCGAGAGGAAAAAAAAAAAAAAAAAAAAAAAAAGAAGAGAGTCCAATCAGGGTGTCGGGCTGATTGTCCGAGCTCGGTTATGGATGCACGCTCATCTGTGGAGGAGAGAATAATTGATGGTTTCAGCCTGATTGGGTGACATCAAAAGAGGAGAGGAGCAACTTCTTTTCACCAACACTTGAGGATAGTTCCTGCAAGAATTGTCCCTGATTTCCATTTTTATTTTAAAATCACAATTCACCTCTGGAGCCACGGAGAGGAAAACACAATCAGTGGTGTTTTGTCTGTTACAAAAACTACCACACCTGCAATGCAAACACAATACTGATCTTTATCTGAGCACATAAAAGCTGGAGTGTACTTGCCCTTTGTGTGGACTTCAGAATGAGAACAGATTGAGGGACTTTTTTTTTTTCTCATAACTTGGGCAACCACAAACGAAAAACCAAAGACATCCTGTAAATTATATGAATTCTGTTCAGCTTTCACACGCAGTCACAAAGTCAGCAGCTTGAAATACTGCATCTAAGCCCACAATCCTAACCTCAACAAAGAACAAAAGCTGAGAGGGGAAAAAAACCCCTTGTGAGCTTTGACCTCTCACCATCCAGTCTTTTCAGTCCAGGCTGAAGTATCTTTGGATAATCTGCAGGTTTTAATTTAGGTGACATGTCCCTACATTTAGCTTCCCTCTGGAAGTGTGAAGTGAGCCTGCCCTCCCACCCGGTCTGGTCACTCATTAACCCGTCCTGCCAAGCACCATCTCTCGTGTGTTAATTCTCCAGGGGGGAGGCTGTGATAGCGCCATGTGTGGAGTATAATTGATTTGTAATTAGGGATGACATTTTTAAAGCAGAGGGATACAGTGTTGTGCACTGGCAGAGACATAAATTACCACAGGGAAGCTGAACTTTCAACATTACAACATTGTAAACCTGCATTATTCATTTATTTATTTTTTTTGCTTGGACGATTATGCTAGATTCAGCCGTGGAATGCTGTAATTCTTTAATCTGATTAATTTGTGTTACACTCGCTGTATCATACAGGGATTTCTCCTGCCTTTCTCATGCCTGAGAGCTTTTTCTGACTCCCTTTTTCTTTTCAGAGGCTGCTGGTTTCTTAAAGGTTTTTAAAAAAAAAACAACAGAAAAACAAAACAACAAAAAAAACACTGCTAAAAGCAAACGCACATAAAGGTAAACAGAGTGATCTGAAGTGTTTAAGGGTACAGAGAAAATTCAACTGGGCTGCTCACTTTTCATCGCTCAAAACCCCCCCAAAAACCAAAAAGAAAAACCCCACCAAAAACACAAAAACCCTCCCAAATCCTTTGGTGTGTCTGTTTGTGCCATCTGTGATGACTAAGAGCAGCACTAGGAGCCTCCTAAGCAAGGCATTCCTCGCTGTTACAAATGTGCATTGGCATTTAAATAGAATTTTTGGGAGTTGCCTCTGTAGAGGAATAACTTTCCCATCGAAGCATAGCCAAGAGGATTTTACTGCAAATTCAGGACAAACTGGTGGTGTCTGACACACACGTATGTGATGGAAATGAACTAAGTACGTTCACCTCGGCACTTAACTTAAGTAAAACCCCGAGGTAATCCGGTAGTTCCATTCTCTGTTATTTTATACTTGTACTCCACAACATTCATCTGACTTCTTTCATTGATAGTTACATTGCAGTCACAGGTTACATCCAAAAATCATATGATCTCCTCGCAGGATAATGCTGACTCAGAGTTTTACAACTGTGGCAATACTACATATACTTAAGTAAATGACCGGAATACTTCTTCCAGCACTGCAAATAAACTGCACACAGTCTTCTTCTTTTTTTTTTTAAACAAGATAAACCGTAACAAAACAATCCTTTTATTGGTAAACCGGGTGAGAGCTTAGCATTTACAGTCAATCAGTAGAGCTTCATTTACCCCGTAAGATCAACTGTAGATCATGAAGAAGAAGAAGAAGCAGCAGCAGCAGCAACGGCCCCTCAACCAGGTCAGAAGATTAACCCAGGAGGAAAAGGAATGTTCATCAGAAAACTCCAAAAACTGCATGTGGAGTAAAGACAATAATGACCAGGCCTAAAATATACAGCAAACTATATCTAAACAACAATTTAAGAGGACACACAAGGCAATGAGGCTGTGCAAAAGCATAAAAACGCTGCAAAAATACTATCAAGAATTCAGAGGGTGGAGGACACACGGGACCAGTACTCAAGTGGACTTATATCAGTGTGTGAGGGTCCAGCACACAAAGACCCTCAGAGGGATGGGCCCGGGTCTCGGCCTGAGACTGTTACTCAGACAAGTGAAAACGGAATTTACTTTAGAGCCATAGTCAGGTTATTAGTCCCCCCCCCCCCCAAAGTAACAGTAAAGCTGTCCCACCTCGGCGAACCCCACTAATAAACAGATAAACCGACCACTTAATCACGCTCAAGTCGAGAATCTGAATCCTACTAAAACCTGATAAACGCTCGCAAAGTTGCATATCGAGCCAGGGAAGCGTTCGGCTTCATTTCTCCGCTCACTCACCTCGACATTTTCCTTGTCCTTTGAGTCGGAGTCTCTTTAGGAGACGAAACGCTTCAGCGTCGGACGCTCGGAGCGCGGAGACGGCGCCGACATCGCCAAAGCCCCGGGGGCCGCGTGGACGCGCGCCGGGGGCCGCGTGGACGCGCGCCGGGGGGGCCGCGTGGACGCGCGCCGCCCCGACGCTCGACCGCCCGGAGGACGTCGGTGCGTCGAGCGCGCTCCCGCCGCTACGGGAAGCGGTGCGGTGTAGCTTAGCAACCGCCGCGCTGCGGCGTTTTCACGGCGAACGAGATAAGGTAAAACACCACACCTGTTTATTCCTTTGACGCTAATGCTAAGTGTTTACCTCCCCGGACGGTTCTCCTGCTGTACCTGTCGACTCTGCGGGAAAGTCCGGTAGCGTCTCTTTTTCGAAGCGGTCGTTTAATGCGTCTCGTTTTAAAATCGCGGCTCAGTCAACAGACGCAAAAGTGACCGCGAAGAAACGGCGTAGCTGCAAAGAATTGAAAATGATCAGAGAACAGACATAAAACGACCATAAAAAGTCATAAAAACTACTAGAGAGAGACTCAAAACCGCTACGAAGAGACGCTAAATGACCACAAGTAGACACGAAACGACGAGGAATAGACACAAGGCAAGAAAGAAGAGACACAAAATGACCGTCGTCACACGAGACAACTTCAAAGAGGTGAAGAAATGGAATAAATGGGGACAAAACAACCATAAAGGGAAGCAAAACTACAAGGAAAGACTCTAAAACCGTACAAATAGGCACAAAATGACCAGGAAGAGACACAAAAAACAAATAAGAGACACAAGATGACCACAATAGATGCACAATGACCAGAGTATTTTTACTCGGTGGTATTGCTACTTTTACTCAAGTAAATGACCTGAGTCAACACTGTCAACTTCTTTATCACCATTTGCTTATTTGTCACAATGATATTCCTTCTGTACCCATTTCCTTATTGATCGATTCATCATCATACTAATTACCTCATTGCACTCCTACTGTCACCGTAAAGTACTTTGGTGATCATTTGTTTGGTTTTAAACAGGCTCTATAAATACATCCCTGCTTCTCTTTTGCAGCTCTGTCAGGGTTTAGACCTTTTCTGTGGTGGAAAATTTGACTAGTCAGAGCAGAAAAGGCCCAGGTGTAACTAATAGCATTACTTTATGATGACTCCATTCCGTGGTGGCCCTTGAGCTCAAGCAACCGACTACACTGCAACCTGTGCTTTTTTTGTGCTTTTTTGCTATGGAGTGAAAATCTTGTAAAAATAAATAAAAATAAATAAATGAATAAATTAAATTCCCTAACAGAGTTCTGTTTAGCCAGAGAACTCAATCAGTCAACGGTCAATCACACATTTCACGGTCAAAATCACCGTGAATAAAATGCATTGTTTTAGCAATTGAAATATAACTAATATAACTAAAGTTGAAAATTGAGTTTTCAAATTTCATTCTTTATCTTTTGGAAACAGCAGTTAGCAATAGCTCAAGGTCTAAGCTTAGAAATGATTGAGTTTGTTCAGTTGTTGTGAAATTGTTTGAATTATCAAATTTCCATTTTTCTGAGCACTTAGAGTATGTGTAGCATCAATTAGTGACCTTGGGAGCAGCAGCTGAAAAATAAGTCCCACCTCAGGGACCATTTAGTAGCAGTTCTGGAGCTCAGTCATCAGTTGCTGAAAATCCTGTGATATTTCTGAAAGCACCAGAACAGCCTCTAAATGGACCTTTAGGTAAGATTGTTTTATCAACTTCCTTTTGAGAAATATATTCAGGCCAATTGTAGGCATTCCCTCTACAATTTGAAGTGTGAAATATGCGTGCTTTGAGAAAAATCCCTTTACTGATGATGTGGATTTTCATTATGTCCTGTCAGCCTGATGATGAATTAATGCTTCTAAACTTTTGCAGAACTTTCAGTCCACAGATAAATGAGGTGCTGAGGGCTGCTTCCCATTACAAACATGAAAAAGTGTCCAACTTTTAAGAGGTATCCAAACTTTTCCCCCTGCATACGTTACTGTATGTCAATTCATTTGACTTTAAATCATGTGAGAGTGTAAAGATGCAACATTCTCTTTGTTGCCGTAGCTGATCAATCCCAGTAACACAGCTTTCTGATGCCTTTTCTTAAACATTAATGGCCTTCATCCACCCCCCCCTCCACACGCACACACATGTTCCACTTTGCTGGAGCAGATCCATACCACCAGCAGAGATAATGATCCCCTCCTCAGCTGAATCCAGAATCCAGCATAAAAGAATACCGCAACACAGAGCCTGTAGAAGCTGGTTAATGTTGAAGCAATCCTGTCAATCACACGGATGCATCATTAGGTGCATCTGTGCCGCATTCTGGTACAGGCGCATGACTTTGAAGTTTTTCTCAGCACAAAAAAAGACGGATCCCAGACATACAAGAGCAGTGCCTGGGCTCAGCTAAAAAATATATTTATTTATTTTACAACATCAGTTCCGATGGAGAACAGAAATATATTCTCGTAGTTTCACTGAAATACTTAAATCAAGCCCACCACGATAAATCTTTTTTGTTTTTCCTGCTCAGCAGCTCACACAAACACAAAAATAAACCTTTCCGTCCAACTTGCCTGAGAGCAGTTACTTATCTTTCCACTCATGAAACTAGGATGCTCCAACAATTTGTATCTAAAAGGAAACTTTACTTAGTCCCCAGCTTACCTATATAGCCAGCGATTTTTGCAGTGGTGCCAGTTAACAAGCTGACAAGTGTCATACTATAGCAGTATTGAACAACAACAGAGCTAATCAGCAGGTAACTTATGATTCCCCTGGAGAGCCAACCTGCCAGGCTGTAACTGAACTATTAACTGTCCCTGATGGCGCAGCGGTGGCTGTCAGGATTCTAGGAGCTGTACAGGAATGTCTTGACTTCATCACTGAGTTAACAGAAAAATGACAGTTTAATCATTGTACACTGGTCAAACTGCCTTACATTTCCATGGTTCTCCTCCAGAATCTATCCTTGTTTTTTATTTCTTACTGAGCCTGTAGGCGGCGTAGAAAATACTGGCCTAAATCAGGCAATACTCGGGTCATGAAAGCTTCTAGTTTCGCAAAGTGATCTGTTTCATATTTCTGGCAGCAGCAGTTAATAGCTGCAGCAACCGTAAGGATACTGTTGATCTTTAGCATGAACAAGCAGCAAAATAGGCTGGGAAATTCAAAGGAGAGACGCATCACAATAAATGCTACGCACCAATGCTGTCACTGAAACAAGAAAAAAGTGTGTCTTGTATGCTACCAACAGAGACATAAATAGATAAAACAGTAAAATAACAAAAAAAATGGTTGGATTTATTTTTGCTTACTCTCAGTACAGTCCTCAGGAATCTTTATTATCAGAATTATTTATAAACACAGCAAATGTAGTTAAATAAAACAGAAATTTGTGACTAATTTGACTTTACATGAATTCCGACAAAAATTTTGTTTGTGGTCCTAAGTAGAGCTTAAACAAACAACTGAGTAAAGAAATCAGCAACCATTGAAGATTATTTAAAAAGTCATTTTTCAAGCAAAATTGCCAAACATACTGTAGTTTCAACTTCTTAATGGTGAGGGTTTGCTGCTTCTCTTTATCTTATGTGGTAGTTACCTCATTATCTTTGGGTTTTATATTGTAGTACGAACCAATCGGTTTGAGGATGTCAACTTGGGTTTTAGAAAACTGTGACTGTCAAACTGTGATATTCACCATTTTCTGACAACAAAAAATTTTAATTTGAAATGAAATTTGTGTTTAATTTTTTTAGGTTTATACTCAATCTTGCCACTGAGTGGCAGTAATGTGTAAGTTACAGTGGTCCTAGAAACATTTATTATTTGCAAATGAGGAAGAAGCAGTGTTGCACTCTGACTAGAAAAAACAAGCAGTAGAGTTTTTCTAAAGTCTCTTCCTGAAGGTTTGATGTTGCTCCATGATGAGGATGTAAGCTGCAGGTTCACAGGAGCAGCCATCACTCTGCCCATTAGTGTGTTGGCAGGTTTCCCTACTGTCAATAATCAGAGCCAGTGGATTGATTTGTAACAGAACTCTCCAACTGCTTTTTTCTCTTGAACCTGTGATGGACAAACTAGTGATGCAGCTGCCGCATAATGCGGTCGACAGGAGGCAGCAAATAACGCATGGTCCCCTCTGAAATCTTCTTTATTTAATTTCTCATTATCCCAGCTCAGGTGTGCTTTTCATACTGAAGACATGGCCATGACAGAAGGGGAAATGCTGAGTCAGTCCATGTCTCTGTGATTGTGTCCTTTAACAGTTAACAGAAAAGGAAATCAAGGTTCATCACCGGTGTTGCAGACTGTCTGCCTTTGACTGATCGATGCGGAGGGAGGAAGTGGGGTCCGTTTACAGTCCCTGTGGCCTTTCATGACATGTGTTGCCCCATGCAGCTTTACAGGCGCATTAAGTGTGTGTATGTGGGAAGGTAACGTGGGGCGCGACGATGTCTTTCTCTCACAGAATGCTGAGGGTGGCCTTTGAAAAGCTGTGGATCTGGTGCAGCACTCTGATGATTTATCTATTTCTTGCTGTGTCTTAATCAGAAACATCAGTGGGAAACATTCTTCACTGTCAGTGCTTGACAGCAGTCTTTGTGTGAGATGCCTACTGTTGACAGAGTGGCAGGCTGTACAAATATACTCCCCTCAGCCTCCCTGGCAGGTGTGGTCGTTTCAGCAGAAAATCAATCAATTTTAGTGTTATTTCACATTATTTAGATGACAATGATCCTGATTAAATTTGACGGCTTCATAAATAACTAGATATCAAAGCAACGTTTTCAGCATTCAGACCTTTTTTTTTTTTTTTTACCTTGGTCGGTCTCCTTCATGTTTTCCTGCATTACTTCATTAACCCAGAGACAGAAAAATGAGAATACATTTACTTGGAAAAAGAAATAGCTGCAAAGTCATTTGACAATATATTGGAAAACATTACTGACCGGTCTGCTGGGAGAACAGTTGTTGAAGCCCGTATACCCCCTATTGTATTCTCTGTGCCCATCTTATGTGTTTTGCGGGGGTGGTAATGCTTCCCAGATAAAAAAAACAAAACAAAACAAAACAAAAAAACAAGGATGTTTTCTTCCCTCTGTTTTATCAGCGCTGTGAAGCTGGAGGCAAACCGTGACAACACCATCTGTATCAGAGGTGCAGGAGGAGCATAGAGACGACTCAGGCGTATTGGGAAAGAGGCTTTACTCTAAAAGATGTGGTCCAAGGAAAAGGTAAGATCAAAGTACAGGCCTCTTTAAAAAAAAGAAAAAAAAGGAATATTAGTTTGACCTCTGAGTATGGTCTGTTTGTGGCTTGTAATATGAGACTGATTAGTGCATTGTGCATACCAAGCATCCCCTGTTCTGTGTGTTTTACATGTGCAGTTTTACACCTTGAGGTTTGCATTGATTGCATTGATCTTGTCCAGCTGCTTTAAGCTCAAATAAACACACATGGTTAGAAACATCAGCACCAGCAAGGCTGACACACATGGTTGCCTTATTACTAATCAATTTCCTCGTAATCCATCAATCTATAAATCAAGTCTATTGGTGTATGGTGAAAGCTGTAAGTGGTGCAAGACTGCATCGGTGTCTAAAGCTGGCAAGAACAAAAGCTTTTACAAGTCTGTCTACACTGGCAACACAAAAGAGACAAAGTGATTTTCAGTCAAAATTTAAAGTCAGTTTAGTTGGTTGAGGTGTTAATTTGAGTTAAAGATTCTGTACCTAACCCTTATTAATGTTCATGAATTCTGTGCAGTCTCTGATTATAGCTGCTTCAAGAAGACAGTTTGATCATCTGATCAAAATGCTGCTGTGTTGTCTCCCTGTAAAGGTAAAGTTAGGACATCCTTTGACAGACCCAAATGAATCCTAAGGGATGAAATATTCCATCTGGCCTGGGAACTCTTCTGAATCCTCCCAGATGAGCTGGAGGATTCAATTCAATTAGTTCAATTAAATTTTATTTATATAGCACCATATCATAACAGATGTTATCTCCGGGCACTTTTCATATAGAGCAGGTTCAGACCAGACTCTTCATAGTTATTATTTACAGAGACCCGACATTTCCAAAAACTCCCTTTTAATGGGTAGAAATGCTGAACAGATCCTGGCTTTTTGGGGGGAGGGGCTGAAGTTGAGAGAGAGAGAGAGCGAGACACCTCAAAGATTCGGAACGGTGGTGCTAGAGGCCACAGCAATGCCATCAAGAGTAAGTATAAGTTTTATCTGAGTTCAATAGTGGGAAGTTGCTGGTCATCCAGATCTTTATATCCTTAAGACATGATTGAAGTTTAGCTGACTGATTGATTTCGTCGGGCTTCATTGACAGGTAAAATTGGCTATCATCTGCATAACAATGGAAGTTTATGGCGTGTTTCCTGATAATATTGCCTCAGGGAAGCATATATATGGTGAACAGATCTGAACTCTTTTGACTTTTGAATATATGGAAGATCTACTGTTAACATGCACAAATTGAAATTGATCTCATAAATAGGACTAAAAACAGCTAAGAGCAAGTCCTTTAATGCCAATGAAATGCTCCAGTCTCTGTAATAGGATTTGACGGTCAATAGTGTCAAATGCGGCACTAAGATCTAACAGAATGAGTACAGAGACAAGTCCTTTAACCGATGTGATTAGTAGATCATTTGTAACCTTCACCCGTACTGCCTCTGTGCTCTGATGCACTCTAAATCCTTACTGAAAATCCTCAAATAAACTATTATTATGTTACGTTATTATTTATGTAACTGGTTGGCGACAGCTTTCTCAAGGATCTTAGGAGAAAGGGAAGTTTAGATGGGTCTATAGTTTGCCAAAACAACTGGATAGAAGGTAGGTTTTTAAAGAAGAGGTTTAATTACAGCCATTTTAAAGGATTGCTGATTGATTACGTCTAATAAAGATGTGCTAACTAAAAGTAGAACTTTCTTAAGCAGCCTGGTTGGCATGGGGTCCAAGAGACAGGTTGATAGTTTAGATGAAGGGATCAAGTTAGTTGGTGAAGCTCAAGCTTTTTTCAGGACTCTTAAAATGGTTAGATAACCTAAATCTCTAGATTTGATATGATTTCCTTTTAAAATTATATGTTCTAATCACAGACTTTGTAATAGTGTGTCTAAATTACCATATTTGTTACAGTGGCTGAAGCTGTATTTTTTTATAATCCCTATATTTGGCATTATACCCACATTTTGTCATTTTACATTATTCTCAAATTTTTAGAGCAATACTGGGGGACCCTACTCGTGAAATGTCCTCCTAGCTAACATTCTGAGTGCTGCTGGTCACCACAACAAAATAAGTCTATCTTCAGATTAAATTATATCAAAAAAAAGTAGCTGAGGGGCCACCAGGAAGCCTGTGATGCTATTGTGTTCTAAAGGGATTGCAGCTTTTGATAGAAAATGAATGAGAAGCAGCACTTCTGCCTAACACAACACATTTTCTCTGGGTGTGCCAAAGACTATTTTGGCACTAGAAGACTAAAAATGTGAGGAACAGAGGCAAAGAGGGTATTTAGTAAAGGAATAAGATGAGGAAAAAAGAGGAAGGACACATCTATTGTAATCGGTGGATCCAGATATCCCTCGGCAAAACAGTGCATTATAAAGCTTTATCTGGGTACAGAAGATACTGTAGAAAGTCCCTGTAACTACAAGCACAGTATATCAGATAGCCATGGTTGAAAAGGCCTCTTACGTTGAGAAAATGAAATGATACAATGGACTGTTTATTGTGAAACCTCCTGCATCATTCATCATTTTAGCAAGCAGAAATGTTTTGTGTTATAATCCCATCACCAACATCTCAGCTCATGTCAAGACTGTGTCTGACTGAATCCCTGGCATATTTCATAATTGGATGTGTCTGAATAGAGCAGGCATTGAATGCACTTAATGACACACTCTGTGCATACAGAGTGTTTCCACTTGCAGGTGCCACTTATGATATACTTTGCTTTAATGACCCAGTTTTACAAGACTGTTACTGCTCATAAGGTTATCTGGCCTTTCAAGTTTTTAAAAGCTCATTTTCTGTGAAGAACGACTTAAAAATCTCTTAACTTTCAGAATGGATCTCGGATAAAAATAAGTTTGAAAAAAAAAGTAAAACTAGGGAGTTTTTCTGAATGTTCTCAGCTTTACCCCAGGGATCTACAATCCCTACAGCTCCAAAGGCTTACACAGCTTCCTACTTTATAAGCAGCTGAACTGGAATGGCTGGGAAGCTCTCTGTGACTGAGAATGGTACAATAGGGCTGGGTGGGGTGGGCTCAGATGGAGGGTTGAGGACTCAGTGGAGTAAGGGACGTAGAAATGTACTTGAGAATCAAAGGATCCAGCGGGCCTTTAGCCAGACAGTGCCGAGTCTCTATTTTGCTCGGCCTAGTCTCTTCGTTGCTGCTGAAATCCTTTTCTTGGCATGAAAACAGAGTGAAACAGAAAACATTATTCTTTTGTTGCTTTTGCTGCAGATTACAGGATGACGTAGGCCAGTAAATCATTGGAGCATGTGTGAAAGTATTTGTATTATGTGTATTGTGCATTTAGTGATAAAGTAACTCTGCCTTCAAAATTCCTAAATGTGTTTCCAATAAAGAAAATTAAGTTTTTTATCTCTTACAAGATTATGTTTTATTGACAATGTGATCACAGTATATTCCCCTATAATATTTGATCAAATGTTTAGCAATGAAATATATGCAAGTATTTAGAAAGTGCATGTGTGTGATATTTTTTATATATCCTTAAACTTTCTACAGTTTGAATTACTTTCATTGTTTTTCTAATTTGTTAGGGACTAAATGCAGTAAAACTAAATCTAATGTCCAATCTGACTTTACTTTAAAAAAAAACCTGAGTTGTTTTAAAATATACTCATATGTAGTTTTTAAAAGATGTACACGAGAAGTGTTGTTTTACAGTATTTGTCAACAGTAACAGCTTTATATTGTTGCCACTGTTATTATGTAATCAATTGTCTGTATAGGGCTTTTCAATGCTAAATAGATTCAAGTGAAGTATTACCAGAAGGCATCAAGTGTTTAATACCCCTTGTGATACAGAAACTGACACAAATTACAGCATATCAATACCATTACTTAAAATCAACTCTTTAAGTGTAACAACTCAACACTTGATGGGGACGGCCTGGGTCTCATTTACTGTTCATAAGTGTAGTGGATTTATAATTTAATACTTGCGTTTGGTCCCCCGGGAGGCTGTAAAGACACGTAACTAGCATAACATTCACTTCACATTTTTTCAGCTTGCATCATTTCTTTGTCATAGTAAGTTTCTTTGAATTAGCATTTGATTATAAACTCCGTGGGACTCTCACCGACGCTTCTCTTCAACATTATCATGGGTTGCATGTTTTCTGTGAGCCAGAGGGCAGACTGATAAGATTCTGCTTTAAGATTTGAGTCCAGACCAAGTGACCTCAGCTGTAGAATATCCCACAAATTTTATTATTAAAGGCAGAGAAATTACAGAATGAAATCACCCTGAAAATGAACTTTTGTTCAGCATCATTCAGAGCCTTGGGCTGTTTTGAACCATCCGTGTACTCCACCCCTGTGCTTTGTTCCTTCTGACTTCACATTAGCATGCTGGCTTGAAGGCAGAGATTTTTTTTTCATGTTAACAAACAAAAAAGACATCCCTCTGCTGTTTCCACCAATTAGCAAATTGTTTTTACAATTCCTTGGCACATTTTACACGTTTCAACCATTCTAGAACTTCGTTTATTTGCTTCTATTATACAGTGTAGCTTACCTGGAAACTGATACAGATGACCAATGTAATGTTTGGTATTTGGACAGTGAGGAAGTTTTGTATTTTTTCCTCTGTACACCAATACAATGGATTTGAAAGGAAACCATCAAGGTGTGACTGAAGTGTAGGCTTTCATCTTTAACTCAAGGGATTTAAAAAAAAAAATATTGCCTGAACCATTTAGGAATTACAGCCACTTTTATACATAGTCCCTCATTCTCAGAGGCTCAAAAGTAGTTGGATAATTCACTGACAGTCAGTTTCCTGGCCAGGTATGGCCTTTCCCTCGTTACTTCATGACAAATTAAACAGATGAAAGCTCTGGAGTTGATTCCAAGTGTTGACTTTGCATTTTGTAGCTGTTATAAATTGTGTCACTGTCCATATAACTACATCCTGTACTTTCCTTCTGTTTTCAAGAGGCAGTTCTCTTGGCATTCCAACTGTTTCTCTCCACCCATTTCTCATTCCTGATGATATTGCCTCTACTTTACATTCCTCCCAACATTTCCAGTTTAATTTAATTGAATCACATTTGATTTAAGGGATAACTCCCCTCTCGATGTCTTATCACTGCACTGAAGAGCTGAGAAATTGCTTCCTCCTTAGATACTGCTCCAAATCTTTAAGCAATTTCTTGCTCCCCAAAAGCCAAAAGGGAGAGTGAGAGGAATTGAGAAAGCCAGCACTTTTATCTTTGTCGCAGGTAAATTGATAGATTCACTGCCGCTGAGAAACTATTCATACAAAAGTTGGAGTGAAAGGCCCTTTCACACAGTTATGTGGATTAGACTGAATTAACACAACAGGGAGAGTTCACCTGAGCCTGGAGTGTTAGTAATACGAATATTTATACAGGGCAGAGAAGGCTGCAGCTTTGTGAAAGGTCAAGGGCTCAAAAGAGCTAAGTGGAAAATACAAAAGCAGTTGTTCTAAAACTATTGAAAATTTCAAAAATAGCAAATTAGCTTAGCATGGCATTTCATGTTAAACTTAACAACACTAGCCGATGTTCAATATTTATGTAGGTAAGGTAGGTAGAGAGCCTGCTGACATTTTTGGATGTCATAAATCATAAATGAAGATGAGTAGGTTGGAATTTGTTTTAGTTGTTTTGTTTTTTTTTGTGGCCAAAATTCCTTCTTTGCTATCTAAATATGCCAAGAAAATAGTTTCTTTGGCTCTTCCCTATTGAGATTTACCTCAAAGTAAATCAAATTTCTGCTCCAAAAGTAGTTTTCTTTCTCTCTAGATATTTGTATGGCTACAACTACAGTCTGCCATCTGTCAAGTAAGAAGAGAAACTGCTCAACATGTGTCTACCTGTGTCCTGATGGCTCACTTGGCATCAAGTACCCGAACTGGCCTGGAGCCTTTGTCATATGGTACCTTGCCCCTCAACCCCTACCGTCTCTTCCTACCATCATTGGCCGCAGAAAGCCACAATGTTTGTGTGTTCTCATGGTTATGTTGCCTTCTTGGAAAAGTCAAGTTACACTGCTGTGTAATGGCACTGATGGACCTTTCCAGTTGGCTGTGATTGAATGATTCTGATGAGGATTTGTGTCCACAATGACCTCAGTGTTTCGTAAAATGATTCAGATCAATTATTTTCCATGACCACTGCAGCGATGCTCTGATTAACAGGCTGTCAGACATCATGATCAACCCTGTAGGGTCAGTCAGTTGTGTGTAGAGGACATGCTGCCATCATACACACTCCCTGATCTCTTTCATCAGATTCTATTACTGGACAGACTAAGCTTCAATATATTGCTCTGCTCTTGGTTGACTGAACAGACTTCATCCAAAATCAGGGTTGGATCTACTGGGCTGGCTAAAAAATTGCTTTACCACCCCAGTTTTGGACAATCTGTAAAAAAAAATATACATGAAAAGTTGTGGCTGATCAGAAATCTACACGAGGGAAACTTAGATGTATGAGTGCAAGTAAATGCAGCAAGAGATGCTGCCCCCATAGAATAGGTCCTAACTCTCCCCTAACAGGACCTTTGCTTGCATTTATTTATGAAGAAATTAGAATAATTAGCAAAATTCAAGGTTAATGGAGTCCATATACAGTGTCTGTGGTGTTTGCAAACATGGCTGAAGGCTTGAAGTTGCCGTGCATGCTCAGATATCTTATATGCTATTAAAAGCTTGTGTTTTACAGTTGCGAGGATGGGAAGGAGATGTGGGATAGACAGAGCGTCAAAAACAGATTTTTATCCCTGATAAAATAAGAAACAAACAAACAGCTTTGCCTCAGCGTGGTGCCCAAAGCCACGAGAAGAGATGATTAGTAACACAACGATTTGGTCCAGCTGCCGCTAGCCATCCCGGCAGTGGGCAGCAGCTCCCTCCGGTTTCTCTTGGCCCCCTGGCAGCTTTTTGTGCTGCCTCTCCTGGTCCCGGCTGCACACAAGAACTATTTTTTTTTCCTTTCCCTGCTAAATATGCGTGTAGTGTTGTCAACTTCCACTAGTAAAAATACAGTACGGCCACAGATGGATAGTGGCGGGGTTGTTTTGTTTAAGCATGTTTTGTTTATTAAAAGTAACTCGTGTTTGATTGTGCGAGGGAAGGATTAACCCTGACTAAACACAAATTTCCTGCAGCTACTGACATCTCTGAAACTGCTCATTTTGCAGACGAACATCAGATCACTCATGCGAGTACAATGTACACTAAAGCCCCTGGTTTAAAAAGCACTAAAATCGCCTCAAGCCCCAAACCCCAAACATAGAGCCACAGTAGTCAGCAATGTAGTGACATTTCAATCAAAGCTCAGTACTTGAGAAAAAAAAACAAAACAACAATTTATTGATCTCTATTGCCACCTTTTGGATATTTCTAATCAATGCTTTACCCATGTGCCACAACAATGTGATGTTTTCCAGTCAAGACATCCTCATTTGGGGGCTTTTTCAAGCAAACATTGATATATTTGATTGTTTTCAGTCAGCATATATTTCTGCCCCCCCCAGTCTCTCTTGCCACACCATGGATATCTCTCCAGATCCGCCCCTGTCCAAAACCAACCACTTGGCTCGGCTCAAGTGAGAGGCTGCTTGACAAGAAGCCCGGGTGGAAGCAATGTGTGTACAAAAAACTCGCTGTGCAGTGCTGATGAAATTCACTTTGTGGTCTATTGATCTGCCCTGCAGTTTGATTGATGCTGTCTTTAAAAATTCATTAGTTTGAGGCATGGGGAGCTACAGGGCGGCGGGCACTCCTGTAGGGCACATTTGTCTATGTTTACAGAACGAGGAACATTCAGTTAGCAGCAAGAAGAGAGGCCTGACAGGGCCACCCAGGGCCCAATGAGTCACACTGTCACCCTGTACCAGACACACACACACACACACACAAAAGCAAAACGCATGCACACTGTCCCATAGGGTGAGAAAAAGAATCTCATATTTTGCACGTTCTCATGCACCTACATATCCATCTGTGGTTTATTATTGATTGCTTGGTGTGAAGCGCCTCATCCTTTCCTGTGTGCCTATTGCTGTCTTCCTCTGTGCAGGCTGTAACGGGACCTCTTGTTCTGCAGCAGCACCATCACCACAAATCCTTCACCCTAACAGATGTAAAATACATACACTTCATTTAGAGGCTGTGGTCGTTCAATTTCTTGCCAAGTCCTGAGTTATAAATCAGCTGTGGGGGGATTTTATAGGATGTTATTAATAATGTATCATGACCCAGATGTCCTTTTTCATACTTAACATTTCTATACATTCAAATAATCCCAGAATGAGGTTAAAAAAGGTGAAAATGATCGGTAATGCCAACTGTGCAACATGAAAGACAAAATTGTAACTTTTTATCTTTTATCTTAGCTTTGTTATGGTAAAACTTTTCTGATTAGCTCTGCAACATGACAAACACCCACTTGCAGGTTACAGAGCAAAAACTCTTCCTTCAGCCTGCATCTTTTCAAAGGTGTTTTTTGACACACCAGGAAGAAATATTTGGAGCTAGGGGTGTGTGCTGCCAGAGCATTTTCTTATCCTGCTTTTCCCTCACTTAAAACTGTTGTTACCACTCCTTCTTTTCTTGACAAAAAAGGGCACGAAGGTCCACTCGGTCTTAAAACATCATAACCACACAGCGCTGATTAGCAATGTTTGGCCACTACAAGGGCCAAGAGGGTCACGTAAATAAAAATAGATCAATTCTCAAGGTTCATTAATTATCCAAGCTGTTTTTCCAGCTTCGGTCGAGTCATGCTAGATCTCATTGTCTGTCAGTTAAGACACTATCTATTGACAAATGAGGTAACTCAGTGGTGACTGAGCCTGTGACCCACCGATGAAAGTACTGTAGTATTTATTTATTTGCGGTATCACGAACAGGCTGTCTGTTTTTTTCGTGACATCCCCAAAAAAATTGCCGCATTAAGTTACTACTGTTGTAAACTGAACATTTTTTACTGCTGTAACCAATGAACTAGTGAAAAATGAGTTGACTTTTATTATGAAGTAGCCACAGGAAATGCAATGTGTTTGTCAGTGAGCTCAGCACTTACTGCTATCGTTCATCAAAATGCATTTACAAAAACAAGAGAGTGGTCATTTTGGGCATTTTTGGACAGCGGATCAATTTGAAATATTGCAGGGAGTAAGGGAACATGAGGGAGCAGTCTCAGTGAAGAGCTGTTACACGAAGAGCTGCAGGCGACAGGCTGGACACCTCCAACTTCTCAGCCAGGTAACCAACTCCTTTCACTGTTTCCTGCTGTTCTCAGAATCATTGCGTGTGCAGCATGAAAGCAGATCAGAAACAAGATTTTTTTGTGCTTTACTCTCTGAGCTATGGAACCCATTTTTACCAGGAAAAAGAAAAGAAAAGAAAAAAAGAAATGAAAAGCAACGGCCGGTTAAAAAAGAAGGCCTTGCAGCAAATCAAGAGTTAATCACCTGAGGAACGACGCGTGCTGTGGAAAATACCCCGACTTGATAAGCAGGGCTATTAAGATGTGCCAATTAAGACTTCTTGTTAATTATAGCTGTGTTCTTCAGTTAGTGCTGATTGGTGGCAGGTCCATTCAGAGCTTAATGGTGAACAGTGGGTCAGCAAGATATAGCTCTGGTATTGGTGACAAGTGTCTGTGTGTGTGTGTGTGTGTGTGTGTGTGTGTGGAGGGTGACTGACGGAGAGCCTTGATAGCTGCGAGGGAGAAAGAATTAATGCCAACAGAGAGAATAAAGATGAGTTACACAGGCAGAAAGAAATAAAAAGGGAAGGAAAGACCAATATCAGCCTAATTATCCCGCTGCTATAATGACACTTGTAGCGAGAATCGCATCGAACCCCCCACGCCCACTCAGGTACCACCACAGACAAATGCTCACAACACTCTCACTTCCACTTGAAAGCAGAGACTGAACAGAAGGCGATCCCCGCAGTCTGCGCTCACCAGCTCCCCCGCAGTGGATTCTGGGTCAGTTTACACTCGCCAGCGGAGCAGAGGGAAAGCCTTGGCTGCCAGGACAAAAAAAAAGAAAAGAAAAAAAAAGAAAAATACTACAGAGCTGCTGGCGTTTTGAAGCAGGGAAATCAGAATTTGCCTCTGCCCGAGCTCGCATCATCCCAGCTCCTCACCCACGCCCACGTTGGAGTGGGGAAGAGTTTAGATGCACCGCTCCACTCAGGCTTTGTCAGCGCGCAGCAGAGCCCACGCTTTGTTCTCATTTGTGTGTGGATGCATGAGTGATAGTTGTTTTTTAATGTAGCGTTATATGGGGGGTGCAGTTATTTATTCGAATGTTGCTCAGCTGACATACTATATTGTAAAACGTCCGGTCAAGTGATGAAAAAGGCTTGTGTGTGCATACGTTATGCGCAAGACGTCGCTCCTGGCAAACATCATCCCAATACTGTATTCGTCCTCATGACTCAGTTGAATGAAATAGCACCTCTGGGTTCGAGTTGTTACACAATCAGCTTGTGTAAGAACATAGGTCAGTAATGGCTTCTCTCCTCTGCAAATAGGAACGTGCATATCATGCTCTCGTAGGTAACGCAGGTGTCCTCGGGGGGAATACGTCTGTATGGTGTACATATATAAGCACTGATTTGTTGTTTGTGCAGGGGCCGGGATCTTTGGCAGTGTAGTCTCACATAGGTCTAGGTCGAAATAATGAGATCTGAGAACAACTCCAGTCTTGACTATAATCTGACTTTATGCTGCTGCGAGCACCAATTCATTTTCCTGCCATGGTAATTAGATATACCACCAGGCATTTGCAGGCTTCAGGCATATTTTATAGTCGTAGCTGTCTTCTGTCATATCCGAGCTGATCACCGTCTGACAGATTACAAGACAAGCCAAATGTTTAAAAGGATAAATGAACACCTTCAAGCTCTTTGGCATTGTTTTGAGTACTGATATCAAACCATTTGAATGCACATTTTCAGAAGAAGAACTACAGAGTTTCTTTACTAAAACATTTCCCGTAGAGCTGTTTTGGTATGACTGGATTTTGTACACTGGTGATATAATATACAGCGTTGCCAATTGTTCTACACTTTTCCTTAGAACAACAGGTGGTGGTAACACATGTAACACAAGATATGTATTAGCAATGCGCCAGCATGGGCGGGAAAGAAGAAGATTGCAAGATGGTAAATGATGTAAACAGTGCTGGATTTAAAATGTTTGCTTTGAAAATGTTTCATGAGGAGGGAAATGCCTTCAAAGCGTTTTTTAGACCTCAAGGATACACAGAATGTGTTTTGGTGGGAAACAGTGAATGTAAACTTAACTCCTGGGGTTTTTTACAAAAAAAATCCAAGGGCACCTGTGGCGTAAAACTGAAAGGACCAATTTAAGGATGT
Source organism: Istiophorus platypterus (assembly GCA_016859345.1). Taxonomy (NCBI): domain Eukaryota; kingdom Metazoa; phylum Chordata; class Actinopteri; order Istiophoriformes; family Istiophoridae; genus Istiophorus; species Istiophorus platypterus. The sequence goes on along the minus strand of CM029112.1, from coordinate 5,049,905 downwards.
GAGTATTTACAGTGCATCACTGGTGTTTTTTTGCCTTATGGTTAAAATTTTACTTTACAAACAAAAAAAAAGAAGAAGAAATCAAAGTTTAATTTATCTTTCAAGTGTGATATGATAGTGTTCTCCAGGGGGTGTGAATTTTTGGTTTTGACTTAAACTGGTCAACCCCATCTCTGTACAAATGAACTGCAATACAAAATACGTTTTGCACAAAATGTAGTTGTGACAGGTTTACATTTTGGAATATGTTGCTAATTTCAACAGTAAATGTTTACAGACGATGTATTTGCTAAAATGTCCGATCATGCAGTACAGTTTCCATTGTAAGTGGATGTTGTATTGATTGTATTGATTGTATTTTAATGTTGTTTATGACCGCTGTAGGTTCATCACTACGAGTGACCCCTTTCATGTCTAACTATAGATGCTTTAAATTACTTTTCTTGGTTTAACATATTACTGCAAAGTCTTTTGTAAATTTTAGGCAGTTGTTACACAGGTATTCAAAACTTCCTTTGCATCTGTGCACATGTGTCTGTGCATGTCAACCTCTGTGTTGCGTAGATGCCTCATTTATGTATGGATTTGTTCTGACATTCAACGAGGTTTTGAATATCAAACCCCAGAGCGCACTTCAGACAGAGGGGTTGCTGGCAGAGGACAGAGTTGGTGGGTGGGCTGCTGGAGAGACGTGCCCTAATAAATCACATCTGTTCTGGAGACGTGAGCCCGATGCCTTAACTGAAGCATGACCAAGCGTTGAGGGAAGAAGAACTGATAAAAAGAGGAGAGAAGAGAGGCGGAAAATTGAAACTTATTCTCCTAGCTCCTCCTCCTCATTTTCTCTTCCTCATCTTTCAGTCCCTTTGTGTTCTTTTTTCTCTTTATAGACAGGAAGTGACTGTAGCTACTTTTGAGGCGAATGCATGAGTAGATTCATCTTTTTTTTTTTCTTTTTTTACAGAGTAGTAGCTGAGGTGAACAGATGGAGCATCAGAGAGGCTTATATAACAACTGTTCTAATATTGACTATCATCCTAAATGTTATGAGTGTAGAAAAGTGAAACATGAAAGTAACTTGAGGATGCTGGGAGTGTGTGTGTCAGTGTCAAGTCAGGTTTTGCTCACCCTTTTTTAAACATAAAGTCAGCCTTTCAAATATAGGCACAAGGTGAACTTTATATGACGCAGAACATACACTTTATACACCTCAGCGAGACATTTACAGCAGAAACATGACAGTTTTCGTTTCAATCTAACACCTGTTTAATGGTGCTGGCCTGTTGCTCCTCAGGGAAACTGTCTAATGTCGTCCCCGAAGACACCACTAGAGGTTCATGTAAAGTTTCTTACCCTGTAACAACATGATGCTCCCTCCTTTTGTTGATTTTCTCGATGTGGCAGTGGCTCTATGTTAAAGCCATGGCTCAATTATCATACTGCCAGGCTGAACGCCTGAATTACCGGAATTACCCGCCTGGGGGTGTCACATTAATTGTGAAGCAAACACTTGTCACTATAAAAGATGATTTTAAAAAATAATCATCTTTTCAAAAGATAAAGAGAGTGGGAGGGAGAGTACGGATGCGAGAGGGGGCACTGTGCCCAAGGCTTTGTGAGAACCATAAGAGGTAAATGTGCCTGAACTCGCTAATGGTGCCGCCGTGCATCGAATTCCTAATCAGGCTGCCAACAAAGAACCTGGGCTGTTTGCGCTAACAGGTGAGCCTGTTGTGTGCTTCCTGCTTTATCTTGTTCCATTTGAAAATTGTGCACAGGGACAATGCATGTTCATCACCATTGGTGTAAATGTGTCAGTGTTGTCCATGTGATGTTTAAACTACCTATTAAAATAACAATGAGGTAGATATAATATAACAGGAGAGGCAGTTGAAATATAATGCAACTAAACATCAGATGAAAACTTAAAAAGAGAGAGATGAGCAATTAAGGCTGCAATTATTAATTAATTTCATTGTTGATTGGTTATTGTTGATTGGTTATTTTCTCAAATAATCAGTAGATTGTTCATGAATGTCCCTTGGCCATTTCACAAATCCCAGTGTGATGCCTTCAAATTTTTTGTCCAGAACCCAAATATATTCAATTTACAATCGTATAATGCTAAGGAAAGCAGCAAATCCTCAGAACGGAGACATAGAAATGAGAGATTAGCTGGCTTTTCTTCTGCTTAAACGATTAGTCAGTTATCAAGATAGTTGCACATTAATTTTCTGTTAATCAACTAATTGACTGACTAATTGTTTCAGATTTACAAGCAATGTGAATAATAAAACATACTGCATGAAGTGCGAGCAAGTGTGAGACAGACATGAGATGCAATCTCACAGTCACAAACAAGGCTCAGCACATGAGAATAGTCAAGTTTTAATATATTTAATAAAGAACCTGGTCTGTGAAGCTCTTTCAGTAAAATCTGTGTAGCCAAAATGCAGGATAAATGGCCATAAAGGCCGTGGAGATGTTCAGCACAAGATGGAGTGTGTTGTATCCTTCATGGTGACTGTGTGGTGCTGATGTTTGTGCTGTGCACTCAGCCATGATAATTAAAAGACCCCACCCCCCCCCAGTGCCCACTGTTTACCGCACAACTGCAAGAACAACTTCTCTGCATTACCCAACAATCAAGAGTAAGGAAATGGAGGAGTAAAATCCTGCTGCAAATGAGTAAAAGCCACTTTAATTAAAAGTTGAATTGTTATTCTAAGACACCCACGTCTGCTGCGGGGGTGCTTGTCTGGTCACTGGGCATTTGGTATTATCGCCCCACAAATGCTTGTTATTATCTTCAGAATTTTCCAATCATTAACTGGAGTTTCATGACCCAAAAGTATGACTGGAAGGAACATCTCACCAAAATTTTATTAAACTGATCATATCAGAGACTGTTCTTTATTATTGAGAAACATTTCTAGCTTTTTACTTAAGCCTGTTGGATTTAATTTTTTACTTAATTGGATTTTATAGTTCCTATTAATAGTTAATTTTATTCTCATTTACTCTTTTTTTCCTTAGTGCAATTTTTACCTTTGTGCTGCTGTGTCAATTTGAATTTCTCTGGCAGTGGATCAATAAAGGCACATTTTATATTATTTTATCTTATCTTATCTTGTTTTATCGTATCTTATTACCGTACTTCCCTGCATGATTTGAAACTGATGAAACTCTTTGTCCTTCTGGTTCGGCTAAAGTTTTATTAGATTTTTGAGAAAAGGAAAAATAATAATATCCTCCAAAGCATACTGAAAAAAAAAAAATCTCGGTTTGTTCCCACTCAGATGTAATGCATATAACTGATCTCATGCAGTTGCATAAATACAGTCTCAAGCTGCAAATTTTAGCAATTTGGTTGTATAGTTTCTGGGACACAGTCAAGCACTGTAAGACTGGAACCTTCTAATTTTCAAAATTGGAACTAAACTCTTACTATTTTAACCTGTTAAGCTTTTGTACACTCAGGGTTAGAACAAGAAAATGTCATGTTCATCCTAGGTTACTGTCATCTCTTCTCAGATCTCTCTCCATCGCTGGATTGACATCAAAAATTAATTTGAAGGGTTACAAATAGGATTTTTCAAGGAACAAGCACACTGTCCTAAAATTTTGCAAAAGAACACAGGGTTACTTGATGTGACCTAGGATGCTGTTTTCCTTCCATATTCAGCTTGACTCTAAATGATGTCCTTGCCTGTTTTCCACATCTGGGGCTGCGACTGGGGCTGTTTCCAAATAAGAATTCATTTATTCATCCCTCCTAGAAAAAAACAGATGATATTGGATGAAATCTGACCTTGTACGTTGGAACTGACTGGAAACTGAATATTATTTACTATAAAGGTATTCTGCTTATTACTGTGAGCTCCCTTTTTCAATGCACTGAAATAGATATGTAGCCATATGGCATGCATTCAGTAAATCTATGTCCTGATATGGAAATGTGGTTGCTGCTCATTTAAGTGTGAAACGTCTTTGGGGAAATAAGATGTAGTGAAATTCCCACTAATCTTTGCAGAAATGAACACATAAGAGGATGAGGATGTATCCGAGTGAGTTTAAGACATACGGTGAAGGTGACAGTTAGTGACAGAGAGGCAGGCGAGGAGGAACGTCAGGCTGCTGTATTTTCCTCTGAGGGGAGGGCACTAATCCGGACATCAGCCTCCATGCAGCTTAAAACCATCTGATGTCATTTACATGAACACACTTTCACATGTCAATTATCAGACCTCTGACACCACTGCGCACATGCTGACTGTAATTTAAATCTGCTGCTCTGCTGGGGGAGAGACAGGGGAGCAAGAGGTTTACACACACGTGTGGAAACATTTACATACAGAAGCATGTATACTGTACGGACAAATGCACACCATGTCATATTATATTTATGGTGTATACTTTGGTTCTGCTACCATTTATTCGCCCCTCAGCATCTCCCAGCAAAATCAAATAAAAGAAGCATTATATTTTCTTCTTTGGAATAATCAGGGCTGTTTGAAAATGAAGAAAAAAATGGATGCAAATTGTTGCATTCAAAATTTAGGACTATGTATTATGTAGTATTTAGGTTGGCCCATAGAAATCCTGTGACAAAATGCATGTATCCCATTCATGAATTCAGTGTTGTAATTGTTATATATATTAAGAAGATTACAATATGATATACAGAACAGTAATCTAACTAGTAGGTGAAATCTTTGAGGTTTTTGGAGAAAATTGCCCCCGAATATGGTCTTACAACGGCATTATGAGCAATGAATATCACTGAGCAACTACAAACATTTATTCAGTTTAATAAAAGTTGTAACTCATGGTCCACTTACTAGCTTCTTCTGGAGCTTTCATATGTACCTCATGGTCTTAATGGAACTGAGTTGTCATGTGACAACAACCAAAACATACAACCCTGAAGAATATTTGTGTAAACAAAATCGCTGTATCATCGGCACATATTTACAATAGTGATATTGAATTCTTTACAAACTACTCCCTGACTTCAGGAGAGTCCACACATTAGAACCTGATGCGCCAACATTGCTTGGTTTTCTATAAAAACACCCAAGGATGAGTTACCACTGAGCATGAAGCCTAATTTTTCCCATAAAGAGCAGGATTGTTGTTATGTTGATTACTAGTGAGATAAGAATTTTTTCACATGTTGGCCTCATTAATGCATGGACGTGATGCCAGCACTTTCCTGACTGAAAGGGTTAAACAGTGTGGGTAATAAAACCAGCCCATCCATTACACAGTTTCTATGTATTATGTATTCTCTCCGTGTGTCAGGGCTGGCTGACTTGGAGAAGAAAACACACATATTGATGCGTAGAGAATGATTTTTTTCATAATGACTTTTCTGGTTTATTCTTCCGCTATGATTCAGCTCCTAAAAAAATCAATATACACCCGCAGCCTTCCACTTTTCATATTCTTGTAATTTATCTTCACAAAATACATCCACACATACTAAATAGACAAACACATAATGTAGCGCTTATTCCCACAGTGATTTGAGCTGTTACTAGTGACTCGTGCTCGCCACAGTAATGAGAGAGGTGACACGTAAACAGGAGGAGAAAAGTGTGCAGGGCCTCTCATCCATCCTCAGGCTTATTCTCTCTCATCCTCTTCTCCACATTCTGCTCAGCACAGATATTTCAGCACTCAGACTTAATGCTTTTGTTGGTGAGAACTAAGCGGTTGTGATACACGCCTGAAAATACAGACTAGCAGTCGCATTAAGTGTCAGGACAGGGGCAATGGTTTAAGCACATGCTGCTGTGCTGTTTGTTTAAACTCGATCACCTCTGCTCCTCTCCCTGTTCCTTAGATCTCCTCGGATCTGCAGCAATGTCTTTTGCTTAGAGTCTGCAACAACAACATCTTGTCGGTAGCCAATCTGACTGTAATGCACGGTTGAGAGGAGCCCTGCAGGGAAGCGGTGGGTTTTACTGTTTGAGTTTTGGATGAGAGCCCGCACAACAGGGCCACTGTGTCTTATGTGCTTCTGTCCGTAGGTGAGCAGTGTTAGAGAGGTAATAAAAGGTAGATCAGACCTGCTTCCCTCCTCGGAGGGATGAGCGATGTGATTTCGTTGGCAGATCCATCTCTCTACTGGAGCGTCCAGGCGAGAGGCCAGAGACTCAGGTGCATTGCGTCCAGTGAAGCAGACAGGAGCTCTGCCTGTGTGTCACTTTGACAGGAAATTTGCTGCTTCTGACTGTGTGTTTCAGTGGATGTATGTCTGTGTGTATATAGTTCTGAGCTTTATTACCAAAACCCTATTGTTTGCTGCAGAGCTGTGCTGCTTTGAAGGCTGTAAACAACAACACCTGCACCATTTACTGTCAGCCAGAAGTGTGTTTTGGTTGTGGTACTGTATATAAAGCTCATACGTGTGCACTTCAGCTCTGCACTGCTCACTTGTGAGTGGACTGTCCCAGTGTGGAGGATGTTTCCCAGGAGACTCCCACTCTGTCAGTGGGTTGCTTTTTCAAGCTGAGCCCAGAGGCTCATGGGATATGAAGAGGGTTTTTTGAAGTGTCCCAGGGGTCCATCACATGAAGCAGTGATGAGGATAGAACTTAAAGGAAGGGGCCATGGAGGAATCAACAAGGAATGTATTTCTGTGAAAAGTAGAATTAACTGGTTGAGATAACAAGGGGTTGATTTAGCCATGTAGATAGTTTTGATTTTATTTGTCTGAGTTTTGCAGTAGACGATGAAATACAATGGAGGTGATTGGAACCTAGGTTGTCGTGATCACAGCGTTGAAAAATTACATTTGAAATTTGATTTTAACAGCTTCATCTTTTTCTCAGATCTCACTATGAATAGTTTTTTTAGGAATCATTTCTAGGGGAGAAAATTCTGTACAGTTCCGGTTACAACTTTATACAGGGGAGGCTATGGATTATCCAAAGGAAAGGGTTCTGATAGTCGGTTCCATCTTGGATCCGGTTCCTGGTCGGCAAAACATTACAGACACTAACTAGACTCTCTTATTAAGCCTTTTATCTCTTCTCAATTTTTTTTTATTAGCAAAGACCAATTTAAAACACACAGGAAGCAGTCTTCTCAGTCCAGACCAGAGTCTCATTAGATCAACTGTAGCTAATTAAATTTAATTCTGTCGGTGATAAAATGAAAAGTTCAGGTTTCTCTGGTTGATTTGCTCCCTGCAACGGGTCTCTCTGTTCAGCCACAGCTCGTAAAGCCCTGTAAAACCACTTTAAGACTGTGAGTGGACTGTGTGTTTTATAGTTCATTAGAGTGGTGAGTTTTCACCAGGGAAATGAGCAGCTGATCATCTCATAAACATTGACTCACATTGTATTAACATTTTAATCTGATCAAATAGATAGGATAGACAGGACCTTCAGTAATTGGAGTAAGTAGCTGGTAAACTGCGGCAGACTACAGCTGTTAATGATGTGTCAGATAAACTCACTTCAAATTATCTATGATATGTTATGGTACTCATTGTCATTTTCCACAAAGGCAATACAATATCTTTTGAGTTGTAGTAATTTTTGCGTTTTGTTGATCCGAAAGGTAAATGAATTTGAAGGGTTTCGGGCTCAGAATATGGATATGACACTGGATCTGAATTTCATAAAATGCTGTCAAACCACATTTCTAATCTAGAGTGTCAAGGGCATTGTATTTCGAAAAAGACGCTTGGCTGTTTTTTGTTTTTTTTTCATGCTTTGAACACCACAAAAGATAGTATATTCATCTTTTTTATGTTGTGCATAACTAAAATACAGAGATTAAAGAGAAATGTGTTTTTTAAATTTTGGGTGAACCAACGCCAGTGAAAAGAGGAATTCATTGTTGTAAAAGTTTTTGAGAGACATTATTGTGTGGAACATCAGTAACGTCTGTTGGAGTAATAAGGCTTTTTTTTTTGTGAATGATTCTTTTTGTTATTCTTTAAAGTGCTAGTGCTAATTAAAAAGTATATCATGGTATCTCAGGCCTTTTGAATGATTTGTTGCCTATGATTAAAGAAGAAGACAGAACTGAGACTGGAAAAATAGAGGACAGAGATGATATATTGAGATTAATTGAAGTGCTGTTGTACATGTGAAATATAGTCCAGCTGGACAAAAACACAAGCTAAACAAGTATTATGTGGTTTTGTGGAGGAATAGAAAGTTATTTCTTCTGTGCCCCCTGGCTGCGTGGGTGATTAGAGGCTATCGGCACATAGGGGGCCCAACCTTTCCTTTTAGCCGCAAAGTTAAACAGACACACTGACACTGCAGTCTGAACAGTCTGCTCATTGTGGCTTCAAGCTTAGCTCCAAAGTCAAACTCTTAGATCTTTGCTCCCTATAAATCCATTGACAATCGTACGCTTGGACGTTCGCTGCACCAACGCTGCTTAGCTCTGCAAAGCCTGTTACTCTGTTTGAATTGGGTGAGTGTGAGGAATTCACTACACTGTGGGTCTAACTGGACCTGGACTGGAGTTGAATCTTTGCAGATAACGAGCACTGATGTGTCATGATATGCTTCAAAACTTCTTTTAAAAGTCAATATACTGGGCAGCCTTGAAATGAGTATCGGCTTGCTGTCTCAGTTTTCAGGGCAAATATCTGAATTTCTGCTAAGACTCTGAGACAGCTCAGTATCACCCTTCCCCTTGATACATTCAATTTTCGTTTATCAAAGAGTGGTACAATATATATAATGAATTTGGACTGTGTGTTGCACTTCAATATTATTGTATTTACGTGATTTATATGTGGTTTTCAGCATAGTTTCAGTATTTTTACTTGACTTATTGTCCAAATACCATCCAAATATTAATATGATAGATATAATTTGTTTTTTTTTTAATCAAAAATTTTAACTTATTATTTTCAAACCATTGTTTAAAATTTTAGTTCAGTTGACAATATATCAAGAAACTTTTCAATTTCCTTACCAGAAGAAAATAACTTCATATCTTCTGCAAACAAAACAAACTCAAATCAGTTTTATTAGTACATACTGATATCTGTAATCAAGACAGTTACTAAGTCATGAATGTGCTAGACTTCTAAAATCACATCTTTCAAGTTTCGTGATATGATCTATGATCAAATGTGTCAAATAACCTTTTTATATCTATAAATACCACTGCAGTACATCCCCTAATTTTTGTTGCTGTGAGTAGAATATTTCTTCATTTTCATCACTGCCATTATGGAGGATCAATTGATCTAAAACCATAAAATGATCAGGTCTTTTTACAAAAAAGTTATTCTAAAATCTTTTGAGAAGCTAGGAAACAGAGAAATTGGTCTATAGTTTAAAACAAGAATCTCTTTTGCTATATCGAAGGGACTCGTTCTGATATGATTCATCGGTTTTACTATATATTCTATAACGCTTTGTCTTTGTTTTATGTCAATATCATTGCAATCACTGGATTTTTATCCTTAAAATTGTTTACCACATCAGTTAGTTCTTTCTCTTCAGTATTGATCAAGTGATTGTTTACAATCTCTTTCATTAAATCTCAATCCCGCTTTGCTTCCTTGTCGACTTTAAGAACCCCAGTGGTTTCTGGTGTTCTGCATCGAATACACGTATAAGTATCAGAATTTCTGAGTTTTAATCTTGAAAAGTTCCTTTAAGGTTGCAAATACAGGAAGGTGGTCACAGTTGTCCTCTAATCCAAATTTCATTGGTAAAAATGTTATCTATTAATGTGGCACTGTCACTTGTTATTTTGATTGGTTTCAAAATAGCGAGAAACATTTGTTTTAGCTTTTGCTTTTAATATTTTGCACATTTTGCTGCCCATAATCAAAAAATACAGTGTTAGGACTTGTTAATAGAACTATTTTCACATTATTGTATTTCTTCTTTTATTTCACTCAAAGGACTTGAATACTTCCCCCGCTACAGATTCAAATAAATGCTTTCATTTTGAAGCTATTCATTGTTTTGCAGGCACACTGTTTCCTTCCAAATTAAAATCAATCCCTGCCACATTTGGGCATTAAACAAGCTTGGCATCTATCTTATCTCTGAGGTTTAAATGGTTATGCTGTATCTTGTCATTGATAGATGACGATGAAATCTTTTCATGATGTAATATATAAATCGTATTCATATTTCCTTTATTATTATTTGCATGAGAATGGAAACCATCCTATGGGGTTCTTCTAGCTGCTGCCTCCAGACAAAGCCCTCTCAGGGGATGTCACAGTGCGACGGGTCTGAATGTCTTTTCAGAAATGAACTGTCCCTTTGTTCTGTGGCAGGACGGAGAAAAATTGAGGAAGCAAATCTCTGTGGCAGATGCCGGGCTGTCTCATATTGTCTCACATGGGACTTAACACATTTAGGACCCTGCGGGATTTGACAAACAAACAACACCTCCTATGCAAACACATAAGCACGTCCCTCATGTGCTTGATAAGCAGCGTTGTTTTTTTTTCTTTCTTTCTTTTTTTTTCTGCTTGGGATATTTTGAGCTGGATCCCTGTCGTGTACTCCCGGTGCCACCTGAGGCTGACTGTGCACCGGCGAGTGTCTCCTGCTGGCTCTCTGGACACGGCGAGCCAGCAGAAGCCTGTGAAGGACGCCCGTTCCGGTCTCTTCCGTGCTGCTGTCCCTCCTCCGGCTCCGCGGCGAAGCCGCAACGACCAGCTGGTGGAGCTTGGTCGCTGCGGGCTGCCTTGGACCCTGATCAAGTATTGATGGCTGGCTTTCCATGCTGGCTGACTCACCAAAGAAGAGCTCCATGAGACTGAGATGTAGAGGAGCTCCAGAGAGGACGGTGGTTTCAAAGGAGGCTTGCAAAAAAAAAAAAAAAAAAAAAATTTTAAAAAGGAGTGCTAATTGCACTTGAGCCAAGATGACTTCTTACATGCATATTTAAAGAGAAACTTTTCTAACTTTCTAAACCACATTCAAATCCCTGGTAGCCCCCTTACCATTAATTTGCTTCATTTTTGCCTTTCAGCATATTTACTGCTAACAAGGGATCGATCGTGTTTGGTTGTGGAAGATTTAACAGAAGATGAGAGCTGACATGAAATTGCTGACTGCATGCCTCCGTGTGCAGGCTAATACAGTTTGTCCAGCCTCATCAGTGGCAGGTGCTTTGGCAGACAAGTGTGAGAAACTAATCATAGTTGCTGACCTTTTCCAGTCCCGTCATGCCGTGCATGGATAATCTCCATGCAGGCTGTTGTCAGGATGCATGGCTCGGATGAGGCTGCCAGTGGTCTAAAACTGTCTCTGATGGGATTGAATCAGTTTGTCCCGGATCTGGGTTTCTGTTTTTCTGTTGCCCCACTTCCTTCCGTGTGAAGTGAAGCAGTGCTGCTGATTTCTGTTCTTTGGGTTCACTGCCTCTTCAAACCCGATACAGTTTACCATCTCTGTGGTATAATCAGTTAATGCTCACTTGTTTGTACAGTCGGGTGACCGCATGAAGCCAATTCTGCAACCTAAATTATGTGTATTTGATATGTGCAGTTTATGAAGCAAATAGTCTGTGTGTATGTGTAAAGGCTCAAAATCATTTAATAGACCTTCTCTTTCAAAGGAAACAGCCTTTGATCGTGTTTGTTTTGGTCAAATGTCATTAAACATTGGTGCTTCTCTGACCACGTCTGAAGGCAACAGTGTTCACAGCAGTCTCAAAAGGCTGGGTGAAAAGAATACTGTCATAGCAGGGTGAGATGCGACAATCGTTTATACATGGGGATAATGGTGCACATTCTCAGACAGACTCTCCTGAAAGGCCTTTGTAATGGGTCACTGAAAAAAGAGAGAGCTTGACAGAGAAATTCAAACCCCTGCTTTGCCTTCTCAGCTCCACACACATGGCCAGTTGCTGCGTTCATGTGAATGCCGGATTGTCAGGAAGTTACTGAAATTTACAGAAATTCATGGCAATCCACCTGATAGTTGTTGATACATTTCAGTCTGGACCATAGTTGTGGACGACTGACTGACTAACATCGCTATCAGTAGAGCTAAAAATTGTGTAGTTATATACAACATCTGCACAAAATCTTGTATTTCATTAATTTTTTTCACCATTTTTTAGACAAACAATACATTATATACCAGTGTCTTTGTTTTACACTGTAAAATACCATTTTTTCAGCTTATGTTTCAGGTTTGGCTTGTGTGATATCAGAAGTGCATCTTCTCTTTTCATCATATATTGAAATATGTTGCATGAATGTTGCATAAATCTTGATTTGTTTTCATGTACTCCAGTATCAAATACATTGCTATACTTTATTTAGAAATGTTTTGAATATGTTTCACCCATGTGGCAAACTAGTAATATCATGAATGTTTTTTAATCTAGTTTTGTTTCTCATTATTTTGTGCTCCCGTTATTTTCTGCACATGCTGTGATTTAAATTGCATTTTATTTTCATCCTTTTCACCCCATTCCTTCAAATCCTGTTTACACCATATATTTTCTTCTCTTGCTGAGCCCAGTTTCCTCAAGGGAATCATTACATTTTCATTTAAGTTTGTTTCTCTGAGAATATCTCAGGTCAATAGAATTCACTCAGTTATTTTGGTTTAATGTTTAGCTAGTTAGTTAGCTACAAAGGACTCTCTCAAAGTGTTTAGAATTTAATTAAGCCAAAAGCAGCTATATTATTCATTGTTTATTACTTCAGTAGCTTTCCGTTAACATTCAGTGAACATAGCAGATTATTGTTGTACTTTCGATGTATTCGATTAGATTAACTGTCAGATTATATATCTATCTACGATAGTGTATGGTGTTAGCTACCAGTTATTTTGCTCCAGTGCATGCTGGGACAGGCTCCAGCTCCTTCAGGAGACCATCGTCAGTGATGAAGCAAACAAATCTCAGTGACTCCTTCATCAGCTTTCAGGATTTAAATCAAGTACTTAGATTAGAGAGGTTTTTTTTAAGCCACTGATCTGATGTTTCCCAGAAAATTTATTTTATGTATTTTCTAAAGACAAAAATAAGGTGTTGACTGTGACGAAGAAAAATGATAGTAATAATAATAATAATAATAATAATAATACTGCCTTTTACTCATGAAAATGACAACTCGAAAGGAAAGAGCAGCCTCAAAAAGGTGAAGATCTGATCTGACGCAAACAAAGACTAGGGTGGGAATTTGGAAGAAGACAGATGAAACAACAAAAACAGGGAGACAGAAATGCAAACTATGTGCAAGGAATAAATTATTTGATCACGTTCTTAGCAAAGAGGTGCTGTTGACAAAAAAGCTCAACAGCCACTTCATTGTTCTCAGTGCCATTCAGAGTGTCGCATAAACTGAACAATGTTCTTTCTTTCAGTTGCCAGTATCTGCTTGTACTTGTATCTTTGTGTGGACCAGTTTGAGTTATAGACAGTAGGGAGTGAGGACGTTTTGGCTGGTTCTCACAAGGACCTCACAGGGCTGTTAGAGGGTTAAGGCTTGGTTTCAGGTTAGAATCAGGTTTTGGTTGAGATAGGTTTAACGCATTTAGTTGTGATGGTTGAAGTGAGGGTAATGGTCAATGTAAAAGAGTGTCCTCAAAAAGAAAGAAGTACAAGTAAGTGTGTGTGTGTGTGTGTGTGTGTGTGTGTGTGTGTGTGTGTGTGTGTGTGTGTGTGTGTGTGTGTGTGTGTGTGTGTGTGTGTGTGTGTGTGTGTGTGTGTGTGTGTGTGTGTGTGTGTGTGTGTGTGTGTGTGAGAGAGAGTGACCGGCAGCTTTAGGAGGTGAAGGGTGCACTGAGGCTAAAAAGGTAATTGTGCATATATTAACTCAGAGCAATCATGACTTTTAGTGCCTGTCGACTATCACCTGGAGAATTCAAGAGTCTGTTTCAGTACCTTACACAAACACACACACACACAAAGAAAGCTGAGGTTACCATTTTAAACTGGGAAATCGAGCTATAAGGTACAATTGGGCTAAAGTTCACTTCCCTTCTCTGTTCACTTTACACTCAAAATATTTTTTTAGTGTCAAAGTTCAGATTCTGATTTAAAAAAAAAAAAGAACTTGTTTATTTATACACATTTTCTTTTAATCTGTGTGACATTTATGTTGAGTCTGTTTTGCAAACCCAAGATTTATTTGTAGTAGTGGAAAATTAGCACCCAGAAGGGACTTGAAACAGGATGCAACCCTGACAGAGAATGTTGTCCTAAATTGGTCTGACATAGAAGTATCTGTTTTTGTGTTTTTTTCTTTTGTCCCGGCTGCAGTGTAATGAATGTTTCTGATCAATGCAACGCACAACGATTTGCAGAGAGTACGATTATTTATGATAATAGTTCTTGGAAGTAAGAATTGGTTGTGGCTGCCTTTTGCTGTTATTACAAACTCAGTTCTTTTTTCATCTGTTTCACAATAAACCTCTAAGTCCATTCCCTTTTCACCAAGACTGAAATGTTTGCGAGAAATTATGAGTTTTATTAAAAGCAACCTAACCTTGGTGAGGCATGCCAAAGTAGAGTAGATTAAAATGACTAAATCAGTGAGTGAGAACAGTTTTCTGTTGAAAAGTGACAAGATAAGATATAATGTGTTAATTAGTGAGTTTTAGAGATGCTGGTAAGTGGATTTTGTTGGACTGAGTCAGGCTAGCTTCTACCCTCTGTTCTCAGTCTTTATGCTAAGCTAAGCTAACCGGCTGCTTGCTGTAGCTTTATATTTACCTGACAGACATGAGAGTATAATCAACTCTCTTATCTAAGTCTAGACAACAGAGCAAATATGTGTCGGAAGTATTTTTTATGAGAGTGTTGCATATCACCCTGTGTGCAAGAACAGTATTTACTGCATCAGATTCCTTGGGTTGATTTAAAAACTCTACTTTGTGATCATCCCTCTGACATCTCATTACATATGTTACTTTAATCACTACTTCACCGTACAGTCTATGTGAACAAACACATTTTCTTAATGGGCTGAATATTACCCAATTGAAAACTGGAGACGAAACGTATATGTCTTTGGTGATGTTTATGCTAATGCTGGAGGAGCTGCAACTTTGCCGAGAGCTGACTGTCTGAATCTTAAAGTCAACATTTAAAATCTCTTTCATGGGGCCCATGGCATGAGATGAATGTAGGTTTAATGGGGGTTTCACGTGGAGTTCTCTCTTCTGCTGAGGGTTTCACGTGTGTGGTTAATGCTCCATTCAATGACAGCCCAGAAGACGTCTGAGCTAAAGAGTCTGCTGTTCAACACGTCATGTTGTTAAAGAGGACACTTATCATCCCCTGTGTACTTTAAATGGTGAGTCACACTCTGAAGAAGTGATCAGAAATGTTCATCAAGCCTCAGCGTGGACAGAATACAAATATAAAGAAACAGACACTTCTGCATCGGAGTGATTTTGGAAATTCTTTGATAGGGTTTTATCCTGTTCGAACCCCCTGCTGAGTGTAAATAATCCTTGGGGTTACAATAATTAAACCAGCAGGGAGGAGAGAGAACAGATCAGTGAGACCTCATCCACCGAGAATGAGTTTTACGCACGTAGCAACAGGAGCGTTCCCTCTCCTCTCAGACTGGCCGACCACAACAGTCAAGAGATTATTGGCTGCATTTATGGAAACATTTGTGACACGTAACACATGCCACACTGACTTTATAGTGTGCAAAGGACATCAAGTTATCATGGGGTCACTTGCATTCTCAAGGTGACGCTCAGGTTTTCAGTCCATGTTTTAACGTAACCATAATCACATTAGTGGCCTGCTGGTCATTACAACATGTGTTTTGCATCCAAGCAGCGGTGAAACACACTGATTATTTTTAACATGCTGGTGAACATCCCCGTGTTTCCAATGATACTTAATATCTCAGGCTAGATTTGGGGAAATGTGTTTAAAATTGTGCAAAAGTCGACCAGGATTTTTCCATTTAATGATAGGGTGCTGCCATCAAAAAGTAAACATTTTACTCAATGTAGACATATAGATTCAAAAATACATATGCTGGGATAGAGTGTATGTGCAGCAGTATGACCAGCAGTAACCTATTAAGCCGTATTTCTCGGATGCAAGACCACTGGCAACACAATGCACAATGAGCCAAGCACACAAGCGCACAAATGCAAAAAATTGTATATTTACACAACCAGCAGACATGGAAGCAACATTATCATTCATTTAGATTGAGGTTTTGGCAGCCTGACAAATAAAAGTCCAACAGTACCTCTCCTTTTTGCTTTGTAATGGTCTCCACCAACTTGTAAAGGAAATATCTGGCTCTTTAGCTGGTCTTACTTGGGCACCCTCTCACTCAAGTTCAGATTATTAGTGTGGTAAAGGGATAATACTTCATGTCTTTTTATTCCTCTTATTTACATGCGGCTTAAAAAACTCAGGTCCCGCCGTTGCTCCAGGGTTTTGCCAGACCCTTGAAAAAGACTTCACACAGAACAAAGAGCAAATATCTTGTGGCTAAAAAGAGGAAGTTGAACTTTAAACGTAACCCAGTGCAGCTGAACTTTGCTGATGAGTTCTGCTCTGATAACATTAAGCTCTCCTCTTGCTCCTGAGCGAGCGTCTTATAAGCGTTTGCTGTTCTCCTCGATTATCAGCTCAGAGATGATCCCACAGGCTCTTTGCGTTGTGTGTACCAGCGTGAGTGTATGTAAGCGACAGTATTGGCACAGTAACTATAAATTCAAATTTCACTTTCAGGCACAGATTTGTCAAAGGTTTTAAAACTCGGGTTCAAGAATGTGCTCTCACTGCTGCATGCAGATGAGTCCTTTTAATATACTGCTCATACAGTAATATTTATTGCTTTTACTTGCTTTTACCATCTCTTTGTTTTTATTGACATTTGAAACAAACAGCTGGCTAAATAACTTGTTGTCTTTTACATATTGACCTCCTTTTCATTTTCTTGCACCACATAAAATGATCTCAGCCTGATAATTTGACTGATGTACCATTTTGATTCACTTTATTATTCAGATATTGAGTTTATGGTGGCCATTTTGTGCTTGGGAGGAGGGCTTATTTTACCAGTACCCAATCAGTACTGAGTGATCCTTTCTGCTGACATAATTTTTTGTTGACATGGAGGCTGATGTAGTGGTTACTAGGCATATTTACCTAAACGTTTTTCACACCCAATCGAATCAATATTCTGATTTAGTGTTGTTATTCCAGAGAGCTGACTTGCAAAATCCGTACGGTACAGCTGCATCAATCTCATCTATTCATGCTGCTTTATTTGTGACATTTTCTGTGTTACCATATTTCTGGTTTTGGCACAGGAAAACAAAGTCCATTAATTAATCCCACCTACAAAGGTCTGATTGGCTGGGTTGTTTTTCCAGCAGCTTTCAGTGACCTTTTTCTAATACATGACATTTGTATATGAGTATTTTGAAAAGGCAAATGCATTTTTAGGGAAAAATAATGCCTCCCAACCTACATTTTTTGAAACGACACAGGGAATTTTTATTTTTTTACTATTAAACCTAAACCTAAACCTAGATCTGTGTGTCCTCCTGTTTTCCACTAATCTATGATAAAGAAGGAGGCTGTGAACCAAGTCAAACCAAGGTTTCCGGGGCATTTATGGCAGACAAGCAGGAAACCAACAAGACAGACTGCCTGGATGACAAAACAAGAAGCAGAGAGGCACACAGAGAAAGGGAGTCATATCTGGCAGTCAGGTAAAAATCACTATAAATAGAATTTAAGACCTTTCATTTCGGCGAATTCACAAAAAAATGCCACAGGTATGTGTCGTCCTGTGTCTCATCTGTGTGATAGGTTATACCTAGTGGCCGGTGCTGTGATCAGCAGCAAGCCAAAAACCAGAAATTAACTTCATTGAAACTGAAAGAGATGCGTTTTTGGTAAAAATAAATATGTCATGAATGGCATGAGGTCAGAGTCAATGACTTTAATGAATTGCCCCATGAAAAAGGAGGAATTATTTTCTTGCAAGACCATAAACTTGCAGTCAAATCTTGCGTTCATGTCGTTTTACCATCAATCCAGCGGGCTCTGGTGTGACTCACAGGACCTCAGACGTTGGAGCGAAACCTTGTCAAACAGGGAGGTCAGACTGGGTAAAGGCTTTAATCACATCGCCTGGAGTTATAACCATGTAAACTACACACACTTGGAAACAAACTTTACTATAGCCTCAGAAGGTGTTATGACAGAAGTGCAGGAATCAGGCTGTGAATGAATGACTTTGTGTGATTTGTTTAAGTCAGCAGGGTCCAAAGGGGAGATGACAGCGCTCTCGTGCTAAATCTGGGTCTCCATTAACCTGTTTATCCCTGACTTCCTGTCTCCTTGTGATCCCGTCACTGTCTGTGCTGTGCAACTTGCAGGGCCGGTGGGAAGCCCTGGCGGGTCTCTGGATGAGTGGGTCTGACACGCACACGCTCACAGGGCCATCCCTAGCACGCACCAAACATCTGGCTTTGTCTTCCTCCACCTTCCTCTCTTCTTAACACACCCCCCCCGATCCACATCCGGCTGCTGAATCATGGATGAGCAGCAGCTGATGGGAGCTGACAGCCTGTCTGACTGCCTGCCCGCCTAACTGCTTGTGGATATGCTGGATGTACTGACTTTCACATACTAATGTTGAGGTCAGGGGTCATATGAAAGGGTGCAACACGTGATCACTGAAGCAGGCAGAGAAGGAGGAAAGCGCCATTGTGCATGCATACAGCATACTCTCCTTGTGTATAACATTTACATAATTGAGCCCATCATCCCTTAGAATTTTGTTTATGTTGGACGATTATGCAGCCTACAGTTTTCTTCCAATGCTGATGTCAAGGTTTGTCCTGTGTCTAGACCAGTCTCAGTCCTCAAGGTCCCCCCCTGACCTGACTGTGAAGTGAATGATGTCGCAGTGCTGCCATTTTGAGTCAGATTTAAGCCTAAACCTAAGGCATACAAAAACCTATATATATAGATTAATATTTTCCCTTTGGCTTTGTCAGAGAAGGCTACTTAGAAACATTGAGGGGCGCATGCAGTGGGTTTGAAAGCTTTGAAAAGAAAAAATGACTTTGCACCCGAATACAAAGCCCCCAGTATAAGGGAGAGGCAAGAAAGTTCTTCCAAAACAGAGCAAAAGAACCTCTTTTTTTTGTTAGTGACAGAATAAGCAAGGAGCTGTCTGCTCAAGAGGGTTTTAATGCCCAAAGAACAGCACATAGTTTTTCTCCTGTCAGTCACTTACTCCGTTTCTGACCAAGGTATGTTCATGCAAAACAAGGTTTGTTAAAACTGAAATGAATTGTTCAAGTTAAAGTGTCTGTCTTCTGTGTGTCGCATTTGACGTAATGCCACCGCCAGGAGTTGTCGCCTTTTTTTTTAATTTTCTTTTTTTTTCTTTTTTTCCTCCAAGGTATGGTAGTGTCCATCTTTTAGTCACTTAGTTGGATTGTTCCACCCCTGAGTCCAGGCTGAAATATCACCAAATATACAGATATTCCTTTTTCCTAGAGGGTTAATCCTAACACGTTTAGTTATTCCCTGATGTTTCCTATAGTCCACCAGGAGGTTGACATTTGTGGTTTTGATTGATCTTTCTCAATATCTATTGGATTGCATTTACACCCCCCCCGCCCAGATGAATTGTAATAATGTTTTTAATCATCCTGTGACTTTCATGTGGCGTCATCATTAGGTCAGAGTTTTAACATATGTTTTGATTTATGAATATCAATCAATCAATCAAT
Source organism: Istiophorus platypterus (assembly GCA_016859345.1). NCBI lineage: Eukaryota > Metazoa > Chordata > Actinopteri > Istiophoriformes > Istiophoridae > Istiophorus > Istiophorus platypterus. Next base: position 5,030,193 of record CM029112.1, on the reverse strand, counting down.
ACCTTCAAAACTAACAACATTCCTATCAGTCTCAGCTGTACTCATTTTACCATTTAAAATGCTAAACTGAGCTGCTGAATATGGTAAATATTGCATCAACCAGCTTGGCTTCAGTCTCCGACCTCCATTTAATGATCTCTTTCCTAATCTTGACCGAGTCTTTTAGTCGCCTAACCCAGACCATACCTTCACTGTGGTTTATTTGCTATGACCACAATCTTCCTCACACTATCCCAACCACGTATGGATATTGTAGAAATGAATTATCTTAAATACTTTGACATTAAATGTTCAAAAACGTGTCTTTGAACATTTTCTTGTCTGTCTATTTCCTGTGCTCTGTCTTGCAATAGAGTTGGGTAACTACTTTCATTAGTGGATGTGCTGTGAGTGCCACCCCCCTGTGGCTGACCCACGGCCTTGTCTTAGGGCACTGCAGCAAAATAACTGGCTAGAATAACCTGGATGTTAAAACACTGAAGGAATGGTAAAGGGAAGTAGAGAAAGAAACTGGATGTGTGGACAGGCAGAGAGAAGCTTCATGTGGAGAAGAAGATCTAATACGTGATGTGGAGTGACACGTAGCTTTTATCTGACGGTGCTGTAGTGGCAGACCCCCGCGGCGAGCCCGACACCCAGCTGAACAAGAGAGGTTTGGTTGAGGAAACTGAAACTGTGCTGGCAATTTCCATCATCAACGTCACATCCAAAACACACACTTTTCTGTTTCGTAGCATCACTGTATAATGTTACGTTTTAAAAGTTATTCGTTGTATGTTAAGAAACATAAAAATGTATTATTTTCCTTTTTAAACTCGTCAGTTAATAAATTAAGCTCAAAATTACTCTATTTTACTCTTATATTTATCTAATTCATTTTATGTTTTAACTCCTTGGTTTTCCAAGTTTTGGGTCAATTTAACATTTAATTAGTTACTGATTCCCTCTTGACCAGGGTTGAAGAGGTGAGACGTAATTTATAATGAGGAAAAAATAGTATTGCACTTCTTATCTCACAAAGACTCATCAGTGAAACCTCTTGCTGCAGGTCACTTGACAGTCATTAAGTTTGTAGATTCCCTGTTGTTAATTTTGCTTAGATGAGTACATTCGAAATTCGAAATAATTTGCCTTTGCAATCAACAAAAAAAATATTATATGCAGTACTTTTTTGTAAAAATGAAAGGAACTAATTAAGTTTTACTTCTTGGCAGAAGGTTCATTCTGTAGCCATAATTGGGTTTTTGATTGTATAACACAAGCAGTTAAAGAACTTCTGGTCCATGTTGGCTTAAACATTTGTGATGAAAATATATCATTGACAGGAGATAGCTGAGGAAGATAAAATTGAAAGCTCCAAAAGAGATACTCAATGGACCTTTTTCTGTTAGATTGTTTTGAGAACTGTTTAAAATGTACCTTATAACTCTGCCCAGAGATTCTGCAAAAAGCAAAGTAAAACTAAATTTTACGTCACACAAATAGAGCCATGTTTAACTTTATCAATCAATAATTTGTACTGAAATGAACTCCTTCAGTCAGGCAGCTCTGACTACTCTTTAGTTGTCTTCCCTTTGTTTCCATTGTTCTTGAATCTTGTGACATTTTGTGATATTTTGTGACAGCAAGGCTGTGTAGAGAAGTCTGAATGATTTCCTCCCAGCCCTTTTCATGCTCGCATTTGTTTTGTTTTGATGACGACATAAGGAGTGATAGCTGGTGTTGGCCGCTATCTAAATTGCATGTAAAAGCTGCACAACTTGGACCAGCAGCAAAAAACTGGCAGCGGCTCTGCTAAATGCCCTTAACCTAAATGTCTCCCTGAGATTGTGGCTCAGTCAAATCATTTGCCACGTGATGCTTATTGGATCCCAACTGTGAGGTTCTATTGTCGGAGGGGAGCGCTGAAGGTCAGTGTGTGTGTGTTTTGTTAGTGTGTGTTTGTGATCTATTTTCAGTATCTCCTGTCCATTTAATTGTCAAAAACATGTTTGAATCTTCTGTTAAAAGGTCAGCAGATGGAAGGAAAGTTTGAAGCAGAAAGATGATTATCCCCTTTCGCCTGCTTCAATAGAAATATTGATGAGAACAAGTGGCTGCATGATTTTCCCACCAACAACAGCATTAATTTTAATGTATGCATGCTCAATGTAATTATTGTGGTGCCCTACTTTCTCCATCGCCCAACTGTAAAAACGTGAAGGGAAATAGACTCATTTATAGAAGCACATATAAGCAGTTGCTCACTTTCTCATGTCAGCTGACTAGAAAAAAAAATCACCTGTCAGAGCAATTCATCTCACTGCCTTTCAGCCCAATGGCTTATTGTTGTTGTGTCATAATTGAAAATGACACCTGGCACTGATTTTTGCTCACGCTGGTGATCTGTTTGGGGTGCTTGTCAGCCACTTCCTCCCAAATACAGAGATACTTTAAATGCTTAGCCTCTGCCCTGGTGAGACACTAATTTGCATTGGCCTCCAGCTTGCTTTTAGTGGCCACAGGAGTTCCGCATGGATGAAAATCCCATCAGGCTCAAAGACTCTATTTTAACAAATGGCAGCAGTGGCAATGGCGAGAACCATTTCTCAGTTAACTGAAAATTGTCTCATACAACAAGAAACGGATTCTGCTCTACAACAAGTAACGCATCATTTCTAACGATGTTGGTAAAGCTGTGGAGATGAGATCTGACCTCTACAGTAATGGCGCAGGTGAACACGTGGATCAAGTCATCGCTGGTCTTGGAGCCGTGACGGAGGCCAGATTGATCGCTAAGCCTTGGGACTCACAGTGTGAGTGGGTTCGATAACCTCAAACCTAAGGTTCACTATTAACAAAGGTTAATGAACAAACAGTGAGTAATTCTGTGCATGAAAAGGCAGCCAGAGAGTTACAGAAATGGGTTAGTGTTCCTGTGTGGGCAGCACTGCTGCCAAATCTGACCAAGAAGGTAATGACTAAAAGTCATTATGTATGTCTGTCAAAGTCCTGATCTTTAAAGTTGTTATTTTGATTTAAAAAAAATACTAAGCAGGATATTTCATAAATGGTTTACTTCCCCCCTCATTTTTTCTTCTTTTATTCTGTATACTAGAAAAGAAAAGTTTATATGAGGTGACATCCAAGTGTTAACACAGTGGTAACCAAAAATTAGGTGAACCCTTTTGAAAGACCTAGATTTCTGTGTTAATGGGTAATAAAATGTGATCTGATCTTTGAGGCACAAGTATAGTCAAACACAGTGTGCTTAAGCTAATGACACAAACACATAAAATCCTTGGTGTCTTTATTGAACATACCCATTAAAGATTCACAGTGCTGGTGGAAAAATTAAGTGAACCCTTGGTTTTAATAACTGCTCGGACCTCCTCTGCCTGCATTAGCTTCAAACAGGCGCTACCCTGGTAGCTGCAGATCACATCTGCATAATGTTCAAGAGGGATTTTCCATCCATTTTAGATCATTCTTCCTCACAGAGCTCCTTCAGCTCAGACATATTCTTTGAATGTCTGCTGTGAGCGGCTCTCTTGAGGTCATTCAAGAGCATCTCTGTTGGTTTAAGGTCTGGGCTCTGACTAACTCCGAAAGGTGGATTTTCTTTGTTTGAAATCAGTCTGCAGTAGAATTACTTCAAGGTTTTGGGTCATTGTCCTGCTAAGGCTAGTAGATGAACACCCTGACTCCTCCTTTGAGATACCTTGATAAACTTGGGAATTCATTTTCCCCTGAATGATGGCGAGCTGTTCAGACCCACAGATGGCAAAGCAGCCCCAAATCACAATGCTCCCTCCAATGTACTTCATTGTTGGGAAGATGTTTTCGGGTTGGAATGCAGTGCCCATCGTGCACCATACGTTGTGCTGCATGTTCATCCAAAACAGTTTCACTGTAGTTTCATCAGTCCACAAAACATTTGCCCTGTAACGCTGTGTCATGTGTCAAGGTTCTCTTTGGAAAAATGTCTTGTGTGCACTGATGGGATTTTTAGTTGTTTTTTTTTTTTTTGAGAGCAGCAGCTTCCTCTGGGCATCCTCCATGCAACAATGCACCATGATTTGCGTAAGGTAGAATTCTTTAGTCTTATAGTTGTTACTCTCTGGGCTTCGTTATTACTTCACTGAGCATCTGCGATGTGCCTTTGAAGTCAACTCAGCTGGGCGTGCACTTCCAGGGATAGTAGCCACCGGATTAAGTCGTTGCCAACTGTGGACTGACGGATGTCTAATCTCTTTGAGATGACTTTGTAACTCTTTCCAGCTTTATGCTAATCAACGATTCTTGATCTTCCGAGATCTCTTTTCAGGGACAGCTCACATCAGCAGTATCATTTTGTGAATAGCAAACTCAAAATGTTTGCGTCTGTATTATAGGTTTTTTTGATACGTCAAAGTTGCTCTAACCCACACCTCAAATCAGATTTCAGACTCTTGACTCCAATTAGCTTTTGTTGATGTGAATAGCTGCAGGATTCACAAATTGTTTTCCAGCGTGTGCATGATTTAATGTATTAAATGCGGACTAGAATAATTACAGTAATTTGTGTTATCGGCTAAAATAGATTGTGTTTGTTCATAATTGTTGTGGAGATGAAGATCTGACCATTTTTTAGACAAATTTCTACCTAAATACGGGTAGTTAAAGAGGATTTACTGTTCTGAACAGCCACATTACAAGATAAGACGAGATAATCGCCTGTATATAAAAGTAATAATGGTGCATGTCTCTCCTGGAAGGTAGTTATACTGTTGCATGTGGTTGTACACTGAAAAGTGACAGAAGCATTTTTGTGAATAATTAAGAAAAAAAAGAGGGCTTAAGGGAGAATCGTAAACCCTGTCTACCTCTTCCCCTGCACAAGACTAAACAGTCGATGAGTGAAATGGGTGTTATTGATCAAGTTGTTGTTTCAAAAAGTTGCAGAAATTGTCTAATCCTAAAATTATTTATTTATTTACATCAGTGATATGAACCAAGATCTGCTGTCTTTTCTTTCTGAACATCAACGGCATAATCTGTTGTGTCCCTTGCACAAGCAAACACCTTCCCTTGCTGTTTGTTTAAAAGAGGTGGAATTCAGGCTTTGAGTGGTGCCAAGGGAGTCAGGGGCAGCATGTTCACTGCACGGGCTTGGATAGTCTTCTTTATTTGCGAGGGATGCGTTTCTGTAGCTCACGCTGAACAAACACAGGAGTTTATGTAAGTGGCCAAATCATAAAAAGAAAGAAGACCTCTTTCCTGCTCTGCTATCAGTGAACAACTCAGACCAAAACTGTGCTCAATTTAATCCACCGAGCTGCTTGAATGAGTGGGATCCATCACACCAGAACCATTTAGATTGAACGAGATAAGATGGCAGGCACATAAATTACATTTCATTTTACTGTCTAGCATTAATCCTGTTGACATCTATGGAGCAACAAAAAAAAAACAACTATCAAATGCTTTGTAACAAAATCCTATTTCCAGTATGCCTCATACTAATTCACACTAATTCTTTTGAACTTGATGCATTTCATAAGTTTTGTTTAATAGTATTCCTTGAGATTAGACTTGAGGGACTCCTTGTAACTGAGGAAGTTTTCTATGTGTTTTGTTGTGACTCTCTTGGCTGGGACGGCTGCCTTAATAACACTTTATCAGCTCATGCTGATGTGGAAAACTATAAAGCTAAATGTGAGATAGGCCTGCAGTCGCTCATCTTCCTGGCGGTGTTTTTCGAAGAATGCAATACTGACTTGCCAGCTAGACAGTCTACATCATAGCCATCTAAATAGATAGTGTTACTTACATATGGGGCATTTGTGTTTGGCTTTTCTTTCACTATTCACAGTCTATAGGTGAATTAAATGAGGCAAAGCTGATGTGTCAGTGTGTCCATTACACTCATATCAGCACGTACCTTTTCCCACACATTGTTCTTTTTTTCTTTTTCTTTTTTTTTGCTTCTGCTCTTACTGGTTGCCAGGGAACAGTATCAGATGAACGCTGGGTCTTATCTTGTCACACTCCTAATTTCCTGTGGACCGGCTCTCCCCTGTGGCTGCTGTTCCCGTGACGATGGAGATGAAGAAGAAGAGAGGTTGGGAGGGGTGTAGGCGTTGCAGTGCACCTCATGCTAAGACAACATCACGCTGGAGAGGCCTGTAATGACCAGGTAAACAAACGTCGAACATATGGAGCCCTCCATCGCCAGGGACACCACCTCCTTAACAAATACAGCTCAAATTACACATGGAGATTAAAGCGGGACAAAGGGTATGGTTGGATGTCTGCATTCAAAAGGCCACAGTAAAAGAAAAAATATATACGGGTTTGCCTGAGCCCCAGCCACTCAAGCACGGTGCCGAATGGTCCCAATCCTCCCATCAGTGCAGGGATTGCATTAGAGTTTTGTTATTGTCAGGGATTTTGCAGTGGGCGAGTTGGGGCATTTTACTCTCTCACCGGAGCTGCAGAGTGAATACTATTTACACCTGGTCTACGATGGATTGCCCAGGCAATTTCAAATCTAGCCAGAGATGGATAGATAGCAGAGGCCGTTTTCTGAACAGGCTGAGACCGGAGGGAGCTGAGAGTTTGGTGATAAAAGCAGAGTAATGGTGTTCCAGCTGCTGTGCCTCCTATGGATCTGCTGCAGGGAGCCCAGGATTGAATGAAATCCTTCAGGTTCAGCCGGATACTCTCTCACATTCCGCGAAAAATTGAGAAGAATTATGGGTAAACTGCAGCATTTCCAACACTGGATAACTAAGTAAATTTACTGAAGTACTGAAGATTGTATTGTGATTTAAGATTACTGCACTTCACATCAGTATTTCCTCTGTATGCTTCCTTAAACTTTTGCTACTCTCAAACACTGTGTTTTTTTTGTTTTTTTTTACTTAACTTCATAGCCACAGTGACTGTACTATTTTTTTAAATTGACATTTTACATGGAAAACATATTATTAGCTCATGAAATACCTTTTTGTAGCTTACACAACCCGACATTATAAAGAGTATAAAATGTCCTCCACCTTGACATGCTGCAATGTTAAAATGCTTCTTATACTTCATTGTATCAAACATAATATTACAAAACAATATAAATATATAACACTCATCTAACCAACTGTGGTTCTGAGGTTCACTTAGAGAAGTACTGTTTTTATTCACCGTTTCTAAACTAATAATTATATTTGCTTTTAGTTTGCTCCTTTTAAATCATTATTAAGCTACTGACAATGAGACTCAAGCACTCCTTCACAGGCTCACATTAAAAGCTTTACAACTACTCAAAGGGCATAAGCAGGAAGTGCTGATTTTCATTGACAGTAGCTTAACATTAATTATACAAAAGGGCAAAGTATGAGAAAACAGTATTTTTGTTAAAGACAGAAATTTAACATCAGTACATCAGTACAACATCAAACAAAGTCAAACATTACAAGAAAGTCATGTTGCACTGATCTAAGTAAAGCTGCATAAATGTACTTAACACCATCTGAACATGACGTGTTGAGCATATTAGCAGAAAAGGGCATCTGCAGCAAACTGAAATGAGAGTTGATCAGAAAACAGAGAGAATTTCTACCTAAATGTAATGAAATTTATTTTAAAACCGATAAAACTTGAACAAAATTAATCTAATATAAGCCTGTTTGAAATAAAAGTCCCTCTACATAGAACAAGGCCATGATTATAATCATTTATGTACAGGATCTGAATATTTATTCCGGATACCGACCTTTACCCACACATTCAATTATCAGTACATATGTACACATGAATATACACACATACAAACACACATATGCACATGTATTGCATGACACTCTGATTTGACTGTTAGCGTGCTCAGTTTCTAAGTAGCATTTGTATATGGAGCCCATTCCCCTGAAGTGGCCCTGAGTATAATATAAACACTTAACTCTTGATTATGGAGGGCCAGAATAACCCCTCAAACCCCGATTCTCACATTTAGATTGCAAATTAGCAATGACACAAGAACTATTAAAAGCTGAAAGAGCAAAGAGCACGTTGCTTTTCTTTATCAGCTACATTTTGATCATCTGAAGCAATGCAGCAGTCCAGTGCGTCGGTTTGTTACTGTTCCTCCAGCGATCAGATGTCAGGCCCGGAGATGTATGAGCCTGCCATCTGTGGGCTGAAGCTCTCGCCTGATTAAAATCCGTTACAGGACACAACACAGCGATTCAATTAGTCGCGCCCTATTCCCATGTTAACCAGTGAACTGTCCATGAAAGCAGGACAGCCCATGCAACGCCAAACATCGAGTGACAGATTTTTAAATATACAAACAATCAATCCCACTTTTGACTAATTGCTAGATTTTTTTTCCCTCTTCCTTCCTCCATGGGCCAGTTAAATGAAAAATTACAGAAGTAGGATGGAAATTTTGCAAAACAAAGTTTCATCCAGCATGTGTCTCGTTTATTACTGTGTAGGTGCACCTATGTTTGCACAAGCATGTTAATAGCTTTTTCAGTCAAAATATAAATAACTACTGGGTAATGTTCTGTCCTCTGTCCCCTATATTTCCCTTACTCACCGCTGCGATGCTGAAATAACTTAAAGTGTGTCCAATACATGAGGGAACAGCCGTCATCAATAAACAGGTTATTTAAATCATGACAGAGCTTCCATGGAATTACAGCAAATAGCCTGTTTGAGTTAATGCTAACATTATGCATTTCGCTTGCTTGCTCATGCCTCTGTGGCGCATTGGCATCGTTCGTTGGTGTTTCGGTGAGTGCTGATGTGCTACCTCCCACCCTCACAGCTCCTGCTGCCTTTTTCCTTTATAACTCCCATTGGGATCTACATCCCCATCACCACCACCTGTCTCATTATTGTGTTTGTTAGGGAACATATGCCCTGGGAATGGACTAAATATCTAATAAAAGGGTTATTTCCCTTCCGTTTTCCCCAGAACAATTAGAGAAGTAGAGAAAGAGTGTAATTACAGAGAACAATTCAGATAAAATATGGCTATAGTTTTACTACAATTACTACATATTGCATAAATGTAAAATGTAAAGCTTTATACCTTCTCTTATGAGCATTCTGATTCTGACAATTCCCAGGAACCATCCATGTCTCCTAGAATTTATGTTCTATACTACTAAACTGCAACAACAGATACGTTGAATGAATGAATAGAGCACCACATTTCTAGACGGTGTAAACAGTTTTGCATCTTCGAGTAAAAAAGTCTGAGCTTATTCAAACCACATTTATATTATACATGACATTGGTGACCATTGCAGTCATAAAACGCCTCCTTCCAGTTGTAGCAGGGCCTTAAATGGAGCAGAGTGATTCAGGCATCCTTTCCCTCTGCTCGTGGATGTTATGAGCCCTCCTCCTCCCCAGGCCTTTTAATTGTCTCATTCAGATAACACGTCATCACAGGGCTGAGAGCGCACAGTGGCATCTGCTAATCATCTGTCCAACGCCTGTTCACACATCCCATCCGTCCAGTCCGGGGATCTGACTGCCTCTGGTTGTCCTCTGTCTGGCCCCCATTCATTCTCGCCTTCTATCTCTGTCCATATCTTTGGTTCGTGCCCACTTTTCTCACTTCTGTCCTCCTCTGGTAGAACTCACATTCTCCCCTGCCTATTACATCTTCAATCTCAACTCACCACTTTTTTATCTCTGCTCCACCTTCATCATATCACCGCATTTGTTGTGTATTGCTTGCCTTTCTCTTGCCCCCACTTTTTCTCACTTTTTTTTTTGACAGGCTGGTCATTGGCCCGATTCAGTGTTCTAGTTGTGGGCAAAACAATGTGCAACAACACCATGAACCAATGTCTGGTTCATTTTTAAGTGTTATGTTATTTTTATAGTTCCAGCCATCATTTCTGTAACTTATGATAACACTATACTCAAAGTAATTGCTCAAGTGTAATGGTAGAAACACAATCAGACAGGTTGTATACAAGTCAACAATTGAACCAGATTGTCTAAACCACTTAATTTGGAGGTGAAACTGAATTTGGACGTAATGTCAGTAATAGTGATTAATTGCGCAGGAAACTGTTTGCACACAACTTATAAAAGCGTTTGTCTAACCTTTGGCTTTGTTTACAACCTGTTTTATCACTTAATGACATACGTTTCTAGTTGTGTTTCGTGGATGTTTAGAGATGTCACTGTTTCCCAGACCGTTTTATTTTGATGGGTATAATGTAGTTGTTACTGATGGGGATGATGACCAAGCCTGCAAGGATAAGACCAAAGTTGTTTTGAACTGGAATTGACCCTTCACATTTTATCAGATAGGTGACAGTGGATCATGCAACAAAGGTTCCCATTTGGACACAAACTGGGGACGTTGCTGTTTATTGTTGGTACCTAAACCACTATTTGCTTGTTTTCCTTGGTGCTCGGAAGAACTCTCAAAAAAACATTTAATGGGAAAAAAGTTAAGAAACCTCAGGGTTAGCAACAGAGGAGGGAACCCTCTTCCAGGATGCACAGGCTTACAATAGATGTCCTTTTCACAGAAGAGGGCAACAAAGTAGATTTACAGTGTGGACACACAGTGTGACAACATTATAGATTGTAAACGTAAATGAAGGATGTGATGTGAGAGGATGTTGAGCAATTTCCAGGTGCTGCCAACAGATAGGACCTGAGCAACACAACCTCCTCTCCACCGTAATATCTGGAAATAAGACAGATAACACAAACAGACCAACGAAAGTAAGCACATCACTGCCACGTCCAGGGGAAGGAAACAGTCACACAGGAGAACAAAGGTGGTAGAGAGGCTAGAAGGATTCAGTTGCAGTTACAATGAGTGTAAGTTGGTGTTAGTATCGTACCGTGGTACCATTTCATCTGCTGTTGGCTGTCTATCTTGAGTCTGTCTTGTTTTTTAATTTGAAAGAACAACCAAACTTATTTTCCCTGGAGATTAATAAAATTATCTGAGGGCATTTGCATTTAAAAAGCGACATCATTAAGTGAAAATAGGAAATTAAAAATATAAAATAGAAATATAATGATATAATAAGTTATTTTGGACAATAGCATGAAATTTCTAGGAAAATGAATTATTAAGTCTTTGTACAATTGTTTACCTTCCTCTTTGTTGACATTCCAAAGTTCACATAAGCAGCATTTTTCCCAAATTGCAGTCTGCCAACTTTCGGCTGATGTCATGTATCATTTTCCGCCAGCACAAACAGTAAAGTACAAAAGCTTGTGCACACTGACAACAAAAACAACATACAATGAAAATCTGGCCCATTTTATAGTTACAGTATATAGTGCAGATTTGGGGCGCAGATTTCTGCTGTCCACATTTAATATTTGTGATAGTGTGAGTACAGGAGTCAGCCAAAGTTTTTTATCCATTCAATCAAACTGCCTTCATTTCTCTTTCTCATGCTGTTTCCTTTTTATTTTTTTGCCTCCAGTTTTCACAACCTGGGGGAGCTTGTATTCAGGTCTTATATATGCAACTGCACGTGCAATGCTTCTGTGTTTCATGTGCATCACGGGGGAAAAAAAAGGGATGGCCGCCGTTATCAATGGCGATGCATCTCCCAGCTTCCTGCATAAATGCATTAGCTGTGTGCCTCAGCTGAGTCTGTACACTGCGTTAGTGGATTGACACTGTGGTCGGATGGTGACCTGCTGCAGTTCTTAGTGCATCGACCCCAGCAGAGAGATAAAAGAAGAGTCCATGGGAGCTTTACTTGATAACACTGGCGAGACTTGAGTGAAGCGGTTGGAAAACATTGCACTACAGGCTCATTGCCCAGTGAATTGTGCTGCTCTGTCCTCAGGGATGTTCTCCATTCCTCTACAGTATATTGCCAAGCTCCATATGGTACTTTAGTGGAACAGAATGTGCTTTATTATATAGTTGCCATTTCTGTGTGTGTGTGTGTGTGTGTGTGTGTGTGTGTGTGTGTATGGACAGTCGGACGGAAGGACGGACACGCAAGCCAAATGGGGTCAGACTGGTAAAGCATGAGAGATCACAACTGTGCACTTCATGGAAGAGTCTATAGAGAGTTGTATCAGTCCATAGCTCACATTTCCCATGAATACAGAGAAGGTGAGCTGGCACCGGATGGCTAGATCTCCTCAGGGTCAAGGAAACCAAGTGGCGACTTTCTCTCTTCATATCTCTGACCTTCGTCGTGCTGTTTGTCCTCACCTCCATTTATCAGTGGAACCTCGTCTGTTCTGCTGAACCGACATACCGGTGATAAATTACACTGCTCATTCTCGGTGAATCACTGCTGCTGTGCTCTAACACGCTGATGAACAGAGGGGATGGAGTGTGTCGCCTTGTCAACTTTGTAGGGAGTTTTTTTTCCTTTTTCTTTTTTTAACAGCTACGGCTTAAATACATGGATATAATCTGCTATCATGTTAGATGTTATTTCATATTGTAGTCACAGAACAAATCTTGATGACGGGGTGGGTGACATGACAATATATACCCTGAGATGATATAATCTGGTCAGCCATCGTTTTTTTTTTCTATTATGTTTATGGCCTAATAGCTATCTCCTCAATAGTTCAGAGTATATCAGACGATTGTGAGTAATGTTGCAAATAAATCAGCCAGTATGATTTATGACGGTATTTAGTTTATTTTCAATGATTTTCACACCAATGTGATGATACAATTTGATTTGTGAAGGGTTCAATTTGCAGGATTAGTAGGACCCCCCCCCCCAGAGATTCCCATCTGGTTGTTTTATTCATTAACAAATTCATAGTTGATTTTCCAGAAACACATTATCACAATATGTAATTATACATACAATATACTACAATAAAAGACTTTATCCTCATCACCCACTCTGATTTTAACAGTTTTCTAGAATCTAGAATCCGTTTCATTGGATATCTGACAAATTCAAAATCCTATAAATCCATTTTCTCCTACGGCAGCTCATTCCCTACTTTGTTTGTGATGCCTTAAAATTAAACATTTTCTCAATCAATATAATCATCCTGTCCCTATGTGGGCAAACCAGCGGCCTACTAATAATCAGCATCTCTTTAATTGAATAAATCTTGATTGTCTTGTTTTATAAATGATTACATTGCACAAGCCTAGAAAATGACTTCAAAATTTCATTTTTACATGGCCTTTGGTCACCTTATGCCACGGAGGATATTTAATTGGTTTGAATTTACCTAACAAACGTGTATTTGTTTTTTACCTGAGTTTTTCTTGCATGTTTTGTCTGCTTCTGCACAGCCAGGTTCCCTTCTGCTGTGTGGCAGGTCCCCATTTCTCATTACCATTGGTGGACAGTTTATGTTTTATTCATCATGTGCCCAATAAATAACAACTCTGCCCAGGCCCTCAACTAATCACAATCCCAGTGGGAAAGAGTGTTTTCCATCATTAGCTTCACCTGTTGCTGGGGCTCTCCTCGGCCGCAGAAGATAATATGGCAGTGATGAGGTTAGATGAACAACAGCCGGGCCGCACATCTATAACTGCATGGTTGCAGGATGAGACCTAATCACCAAATCACTTCTGTCATCTTCTCTCTGCTCGTGCTGGAAGCGAGAAGACATCGGGCGTCTCTAATTGCCAGTCAGGGATAACTGGAGTGCTGTGGTGAGGGCTCGCCGAAATGTGAGACAGGAGAAGCACTATAAAACAGACTGCAGCTGAGCTCAGAGAAGAGCAGGAATTCAGACTTCCCTGAGGGGAACAAAATGTCAGGGAGGTGTCATTGTTCTCTGAGTTTTACTGTGTAAGGCTGCACTGGGTCCCTTTGAAGAACACTGACAAACCACCAGATTACATATGACGTCTGCATGTGTAGCAGACTCTGAACAATGTTAAGTGTGATGCAATCCTTACAAACAGATTGAAGTGTTCCCTCTCAGCATATACAGTATGTGTTGTTGTTGCATCATTAAACGGAATTACAGTGAGGACTGAAAATAAAACTTTGAATATGTCTGGGTTTTTGTTTTGTTTTTTTAAGTCTGTGTCTGATTTTCACAGATTTATCCATTGTTCTTATTGGTCATGACAGTGTTTTAGTTAACTTTTTTGCAGGGCACTAGTGAAACAGCTTCATTGCTGAATCAGTATCCTGCAACCTGAAAGCTGCTCTTTCTGAACCCTGGTGGCTGCTACCTACAATACTGTTTTTCACTTAGCAAACTATAGCTGCTCTGAGTGGCCTTGGTCTCTCTCTGGACGTCAACCTGCCCTCCTGACTGTTGGCAGGTTGGTTAAAATTGTTGTTGGTGACTTGTGTTGCCCATCAGTTTCTAGCAGGAATTACCCACTTGTTTTCTATGCAGAAAATCATGTAAAGCACCTCATAAAGTCTGATATAGATAAGTGTTGTGTTACGTCTGTTATCATTATTAGAGATGACTCTACAACCATGGCCAGTGGGCCAAACACCAGAATAGTTTGGGTGATCAGACAGGCTTTTCACAAATTCACACTTGCTCTGTGTTTTGTAAACTAAATTATTTGGAAGCAGTAGGTGCAGTGTTGGCTGCACTGCAAGTTCTTCAGTAATGGAGTTGGCAAGCAAAAGAAGTAATTAACAGGAAGGATGCATAACATGTAAAAACAAGGCTCGTATTGAAACAAATACAAAATTTGCCTTAAAGGAATAAGGCTCACAATATTTTTTGTTGTTGTTGTCAACAATCGCTTCTCTCAGTACTAACATATCCTGTCTGTTGCAGGGTTCCCACTAAAGATGAAATAACTTAAGACAAAAATATATAGTTTCATGTGGTTAAAAAAAAAAAGACAATTATGTTTTCCTAAAACAGCTCAGCACTGACAAACAGGACTTAATAGAGCTTTGGTTGGAGATTATTTTCAGCTGCAGGTCAAACCATATTTTGTGTCACAACAGTGTGGCTCATGTTTTGTGTTTTTAATCATTTCTGGACAACTGTGGAGACCTACGGCACAGAGGACTGAGCTATATCTATTTCCACGGGGCTGATTCTGGAAGTGGTGGGTGATGCTCGACACTCAGATTGGTGGGAATGAACGGCCAATAATTTGCCTTGATTGGTTGCCTCATTGTTTGTTTTGGTCCTGTCATTGCATTAGTTGACAGTAAGTAAAATATGGACCAAAGTCAACATCTTAATAAGGCAGAAAACAGACCTGGTTGTCTAATCCAGCTTGTTGTGGGCAGGCACCTTTACTTGCCAGTCTTAGGTAGTGTCTGCCATATAATACAGGGCTGTGAAGCTGCAAGATTTTTTTGAGGTAAAAATGTTCCCATCTCATTTTTAACTGAGAAAGTGAAGCTTGAGGTGAAAAAAAAAAACAGGACAACAACCTATTCCCACTTACTGACAAACCCAGATTTACTCTTCAGTTTGTAATTGACAGCAAGCAGAAAGTGACAAACAGAAAGTTGAACAATAACTCCACAGCATCTCCCACACAGAAATTAATGAGCCCTCCTCCCAAGGAAAACTAGACTCCGCAAAGTTCTGTCTTTCGGCTCACTCAGTGTTCAGTTTCCTCAACTATAAACCAATCACAGGCTTGGATGGGAGCCCGGAGCACGCTATATCTACTTTATGTGCACTTTGCTGAAAGCTTTACATTTTAGTCACCTCTAATTGCCAGCTAAGGCCACCAATTTTCTAAAAAAGTCCTGCCCCCAAAAACAAACAGTCGTCATTATGAGATCATCGTGATCCACGGTGAGGTATCAGGGATGCTCTGTTACCTGGAAAAGGTATGAAAGGATATTTTCGTAGAAACAGCAGATTAGAAAAAGCAGTGAATGGGGATTCAACAGGGCTCATTCGTGCGAGCCGACTCTGCTCTGTTAATCACATTGTGTTCCCTTCCTGATACTCTAGATGAAGCTAATATCAGTGAGGGATTAATATCCAGGCCCCCTATTAAACAGGAAATGGTGCTGGTGGTGGCGAGTGGGTGGAAGGAGATCGTGAAGGAACTGCCACGTAGATGGTTAACTGTATTTAGTCTTATTGGGCACTGGGATTACGGGAATTATGGGTATCCACGCACTGCCTGGAAAATCCTATTAAGTGCTCATTATCTATTCTATTAAGCGGAGAGATGCACCAAGAGCTTCTCTCCCTCTATCTTTTACTCTCATTTATACACACACAAAAACACTCAATCATTCCAGGCTTTTATTAGTGTTTGTTACTTGCCTTTAATGGCGAACATTTTGGGCATTAACCTCTTGGGGATGTGGCATTTTGAGCTAATTCTCTTTTTATTTAAATAATAAACAAGATGCTCAGAGAAGAGTGTTTCACACAGAAGTCCTCCACTGAAACTAATACTGATTGTTTTTAGCCATGTTAGTGTCACGGCCCTGTGGATGGACACGACGGGCAGCCCAGACTGAATCAGTCTGGTTTGGACTGAAATATCAAAATGACAATTTGATGAATTGCCATGAAATTTTGTACAGTCATTTACAGTCCTGAGATTACGCATCCTAATAACTTTGGCGATCCCCTGACTTTTCCTCTTGAGTCCCCATCGGCCTGGCATTTGTGGTTCAGAGTGAAGTGTCTCGACTAGTGTTAGATGGCAAAGCCAGAAACAAATGAAACCCAGGGATTTACTTTAATACTAATTGAAAATAAACACAGGCATTTATATACGTTTATAAGCATAGTACCTGCTCCAGAGATGGGAGCTGCTCAAGCTAAATGAACAAGTTGTTTAAAGGATAACATGAAGTATCAAGTGTAATACTATCACACATTTATCTCAACAATTCATGCTCACAATATGATAAACCCTTATGTGCCAGAGACCCTTACTCTGACACCAGCCTCTGATCAGTCATTACCTTTCATTCATTCACCATAACTGCTAAATATCAAAAACAAATTTGAACCTCGACTTCCCTTTATCTAACAGGTTAAGGGTTTTTTTTTTTTTTATCAAAGCCTTTCAGAGATGATAGAATGATTAATTATTAGTAGTAATAGCAATTTTTAGGGAATTAAGTCAGATCTTTACTCATGATGCAGCAGCAGGCAACACTGACTGGCATTTACCCAGCTTTAAATCAAAGGAAAATACTGGTCTCTTATGTCAGAAAAACTGATCTCTCCATCTCTTCCTTTCATGCTCTGTGGGTTTATAATTCTCTATGCCCGCAGCTGAATCTTCTGTATAGTTTTTTTTGTTTGTTTTTTTTATGAATACCTCCTGATTATTGAATTGTTATGGATCGCCTCCAGCCTTTTTCTCCTCCAATTGAGTCAGTATTGAATTGGTAACACCAGCCAGCGTCCATAACAACAGAAACGGCATCGAACGTAACAGGGCTCTGGTGCTTTACACTTCAAAGGCTTTCATGGATTGGCTGTCACTCGGCTGACAGCTGGCAGCTGAGAACCACTTCAGCCCGTTTGCGATAGCGCACATGACAACCGAGAGACAGTGTCTTCGGCAG
Source organism: Istiophorus platypterus (assembly GCA_016859345.1). Classification (NCBI taxonomy): domain Eukaryota; kingdom Metazoa; phylum Chordata; class Actinopteri; order Istiophoriformes; family Istiophoridae; genus Istiophorus; species Istiophorus platypterus. The sequence continues at coordinate 5,012,746 of CM029112.1, read as the reverse complement.
GGATCCGCACAACTCGCCCCAAAAATAAGTCTTTGCTGGGAAAAAGATGAATCCATCCACCCCCCCCAACCCCCCGTTTAAGGTTCTTAACTGTGACTTACAAGCAGAAAGCTCACAGTGACACCAGCGCTGAAAACATACAGCTCTGATATCAATCCATCAAGCCTCCGTTATTTCGAGGACCCATGAATTATGAGGGCCGGGTCACTTTTCCGCTGTTAATTAAAGCCTATAACATAATGCTACGGCATAGTTCACTGTAATTGAGTTAATCACCACTGTTAGCTTGACTGTTCACATGCCTCCCACACAGGTGGAGAGGTTGAGGGGTCAAACACACCTACACTGCTGTCATGGAGCACTCCCTGGAGACAGCTGCTTAGGAGGCAGAGGAAAGCACTTGGGCTGAATGTATTGAACGCTTTTTTTCTTTGGGACGAAAGTGTCTTTGAGGGTGGGAATCTTCATTCTTTATTCAGACTACAATGTAATATAATTAAGACAAAGTGTCTTGCCTATGTGGAACTGACCCGTAAAGAAATATCGAGTATCGCACGCTTGCCAATTCATCAAAACTTTGATTCCCGCAGGCTCCTGCGATGCAGCAATTAAGACAAAAAAAAGGAAAAGGTTGAACCCTTCTTTTCTTTCTCATGCTCTGTAATTTTTTTTGGCTCCAAAGTTCTCATTTCTCCCTTCAACTGTTCTTCCACCCCCCCCCCCCTTTTTCCCCTCTGCTCCTCACTTGGGACTCACAGAGCTCCAGGATTAGATTAGCTATCATTTATAGCAGGCCTGGGAGGCTGTGAAGAGCAGACTCCATCAGATGGAGAGATAATGGTGCTTTATGATAGATCCCAGCTAATGAAATGCCACTGTCTGTAATGAGATCAGTGAAAAGTGAGCTTTTGACCCTGTGAAAAGGGCAGGCAGCATTTTGAGAATATCTACTGAGGATGGTCTCGACATCTTTCTGCCCTATCGCTCCCCTTCCTCCTGTTCAGGCCAGGGTCTCTCTGGTTTCATAAGACTATGAATTTTATTTTATTTTAGTCAATTTTTCTGAATAAAACTGTGAGAAATGTCTCAGTGCTGCAGTAGTGCACAAGCCCGGTTGCACACTCGAGCTGTAGCCCCACACGAACCACACATGCAAAAAGCACAAACAGTGCAAATGCCAAAATGCTAATGCCAACATTTACCAGAGGCTGTGACGTTAGGCTGTTCAAACAGTGGGAGGTGTGTAAGGTCAAGAAGGGGATTACTCATTCGCAGTGTGCCTCAGAGGTCCATACATTTGTAGAGCAGTGAAAATACACGATATCAGTCCTGACAGCAGCATGACGAGCGTGAAATTCTGAGCCTGGAAGGACCGCTTACAAGGAAACTTTGAGTGTGTGAAGCCTAAACACCTAATTAAAAACCACTTTCGATAAAAGCCTAAACCCGAGGAAACTCTGGGTGATTTTTCCACTGTGTGCGACGTGAGGACAACCTTTCTAATTGCTGCTGAAGCCGCTGTCTTTATGAAAACAAAATGGCGTGGTAAGATATGATGTCGTGTATGTATGCAGGTAAGAAAAACGGGATGTGTTTGACTTTGGAATCATTAAAACACCTTTAATCGTTTGCTTGATTACATTTCCATGCACATCAACATTCTGGTTTTGAGTCCTGATTTGATCATAGTCAGATTTTGACGCTTACAAGGATTATAGAGCTCCGTGTGCAGACGATAGTGGCAGCAGCCAGTTTTCTGATAGCTTATACATAGATAAGTACAAGTATAAAAAAAGAACAACCCCATTTGTCTACATTTAGCCCGGAGAAAAAGGTTTCAGCCTTAGGTCGTTTATCAATATCTTTTATTTGTTTGTTTGTTTGTTTTTCCTATTGAATAACAACTGTGTAACTTGAGATGCCAATGTACATGCACACATGACAAGTAGTAATCAGAAACCGAATAAAAATGTCTTTATGCCAAAATCCCAATTTATATCCCAGATAGTATATTCTGGTTTCTCAAAGCTGGGAAATGGGCCTGAAACCAGGTTATCTTATCTTAACATCTAATACAAGCCTACTTACTTTAGGCCATTGTTGTTGTGAGATCCTACCACAGCCACCTTGTTGCTGTTCTCGGTTTTTCTTCCTCAGTGGATTTGCCCTCATTTGTTCGAGATTTAGTTGCTATGGTTTTATTCAAAATTGAATCTGTTAGAGACATGTAGTCAGTGTCATTTTTCACTTTCATCAACCCAAGGCCACAGTATCGTCCTTTTGGAACTAAAATGGCCTCATATGTAAAAGAAATCCATAGAAAACAGTGGAAAATGTGTCATTAAACAGAAAAGAAAAGAAAAAAGCATAATGAACACGAGTTGTGTTTGTATATTTTTCCTTATAAGAATTTGGTTCATGTTACAACCAAATTTACACCTATTTTTTATTCTCTATTCTGTATGTGACTTTGTGTCAGAAGCAACATGTGATACTGAAATAACTAATAAATTTAAAGGATAAACATTTTTTGTACACCAATCACACATGGAAGTTTGAACATATAGTTTATACATAAACTTAAAATTATGTAACTATCTTTCCTCCATTACTGGACTGGTGATCTTTGTCCGTCCTGACAACATCACATCATATGAAGCCATGAACATGAATCTATGAATAAGAAACCAGAGCAGCCATCTTTTTACATAATGGCTATTTCCTCGATTGCTTTTCTCCCGTCCCCTCTGGAAAATATTCCTCCCTCTCGCTCGTTTTTCCCTCCTTCACACTTCGCGGGTCATCGCCCTCTCCGTCCCCCCTCGTTTCTGTCCACTTCGCTCCTCGCTCTCCCCCTGTGACAAATGCACTTGGGAGCTGTCATCCTCCCGCGGAGCTGGGCCACGTCTGAGCCGCTGAGCAGGGGTCAGGGGTCGAGTGAAGTCATCTGTAGTCACAGGGGAATTCAGTGGGGGCTTATACGCGGCTGACAAGTTTTCATTTACACCTTTCCCCCCTCTCCTCACTCAACTCGATTTTTCATCTCCGCTGTCAGTCCCGCGGGAACGGTACCCGTTTTCTTACTGTTGAAAATATGTGTTTTTGCCTCTCAGAAGGAGACAGTTTACAAAGAATAAATTGGTCTCCTTTTCTCCTCATACATTTTGTTTATTAAAGCCCCTACCTGTTTTATTATATGTACTTTGCCTGTGGCTTTTTAATTATGCTGTTCACAGTGGTTGTTTTGCTGCATACAGATAATTTAAAATCCACCTGCCTGTCCATTGACAACCTACTATTATTATGTAATGAGATTAACTCGCAACTACACACTCTAAATTAATGTCAAACATCCCTTTGACTTTCGCATTCTGTCATTCCTGACAAGAAACTGCCCCGCTGGCAGCAGAATGTCCTGACTCGTCTCCCCTCTCTTTTTTTTAATAGCGTTTCTATTATTGTCAAGAAGTAATTTCCTTGGTCAAAGGATAAAGAGAAGTCACAGAGAGTAATATACTTTTTTGGAGTTTTCTTTAATTGAGGAGTCATGGCAGGATTATATTTTATTTGGTCCAGGGGAGCGGCCGGTCCTGTTGAGGCGACAAAGGAAATTGATTTTGTGCCCCACATCCTTTCTTTCTGCTCCTGGCTTGCTCTCAGCTGGCACAGTGCAGTGTTGTGTTAGGGCGGGTCTGGGGGCAATAGAGTTTCCTACGTTTCTTTATCACTGAGTGTGGAGTGAGGCTTGTCTGTCTTGCTGTTTGGAAAAATTTAAGATGGAGGCAGAGCGAGGGAAAATAGCGGATCGTGCCCAGGTACAGTTTGTAGACTAATCTATCTGCCAGAGGTCGGTACACACAAGGGAGTAGTGGATATGAACTGATACTGCTCTCTGAACATAAAGAAACTTAAATCTAGGAATGTCCCAAAGAGCATCCACACTGGCCAAAACAGCTTTCATGTTTTTTAAGTAGTCCCCCTCAAACCAGCTTTATTTCCAACTGTATTTATTCCAATTAGAAACACAGCCTTACTCTTAAAAATATGCGACATTGCTCAGTGCAATTCTGACCTGTACTTTTCCACTTTTGAAACTTTTCACAAAATTAATTTCCACCTGGGCCATGTTGGAGGTACGGCTTTCAAACACAAATTAAAGATAAAGTTGAACCAAGGTCCTTGTGGATATTTTTTGAGAAATACTCTGCTTTGAATAAAACTTTGTGTGTGAGGTGGTTTATTCTCTTTGTTAAACATTATTAGAAACACATCTACTCTTTCTCCCTGAATAAAAAATATATGAATATGCAAATAATTTTTGTTTAAAAAGTTCAACCACTGGAGACAAGATGGTTCCTACTTAAATGAAAAGTCCATACTCAGTTTATGTGCACTGGAGGCTTCAAGTTTCCACATCACACCTGTCTAAGTTGCATCTATGTAATAAAATCATGAAATGTAAGAATGAGCACAGAGAAACTTTTCCCCCTTTCAGCAGATGAATGTAAAAACAGGCTTCTAGTTTAAAACTCTGCACAGGGAATTTAAGTATGTGGTTAAAATATTATGTTAGTTTGTACATTGTGGTGGCAGCTTGCTGTATATGGTAATTTAAAATTTAAATAATCCCTAACCTCTGATGTAAGCCTGGTCCACTTGCAATATTTATCCAAGTACAGATATTTTTTGTGACATAGAGGCATTAGCTTTGTGTTATACCCCTGTAGAACACACATCGTTATAGAGGTGCGTTAAAAGACCTCTGTCACACTTAATACGTTTTACGACCTAGCTCCACCCTCACCTCAGCTGCTCTGCATCGAGTTTTGCCATGTTCAGTTGGCCGGAGGATCGGCTCTGAATTTCAACGACGCCATACCTCTCAGACCCACCAAGCCTGAGGGAACGCTGGCCTGAGCGGACACCTCTGGGCAACTTGGCATGCCCATAATATCACGGCCAACGGTCACCTGGGGCGGTGCTGACAGGCTAAAATGTGCTAAGCTGACCTTTTGCGTCTAATTAAAGTGTGTTCCGTGTTGCCAGATGCGGCAAACCAGCCCACATTCTGTTGGTGGGGAGGGGGTCGATGGCCCGGAGCGCCTGCTCCTCTAGCGGCGCATCGCATTAGCTCATCCGACTCACCGTCACCTCCTTCACACCGTGTCTGGTGCTTTACAAACGTGTGAAGTCCTGACGCCCCGCTGAGAGCTGCATGGGCCGCTGGAGGAACGTTAAGTGCACCAGCGTCACTGGTCCAACACGTCCTTAAAAACGGAGATGAGTGGAAAACAGTCCACACAAGTTTTATGTGCGAACAAAAACATACAATAAACGCATTTATATACACATGCTGGCACTCTACGGTCATTGTGGAGAGGCTCCCCTTGTCTCTCTGTTTACTTTTCTTCACGCCACCGGGAGCTGTGAATTGGAAAGACTGTTTCTCATCAGAGTCCCTATCACACCTTCTGAGTATTTTTCTTCGGGAATGATTTCTGAGTTTTGTGCAGAGCTGCACTCGATGACAGGGATGTCCAGTCAATTTGGATTTCATCACAAAAAAAAGAGAGAGAAAGCAATAGAAAAACGAGCCAGCAAAGGAGGAATGAAATCACCCTTTCTCATTTAGACTATGACAAAACATTAAACAAAGCCAAGAACCCGTAAAGCACCTTTCAAATTGGCTTTGATTCAAACTAATGCAGCAGGTCTCAGCTCAATTATAATGTAGATCAAACGTGGCCTTTTTGTTAGTTTCTTATAATGAAGGTATAACTGAATGGTCCACAAGAGCCAATGTCAATTGACATTTTCTATTAAAGCAGTAGAATCTTCTGATTGGGTTGGAAGAAATTGCCTTTGATATTTCTCTCTCTAAACTGAATTTATTTGCAGCACTTCTCTCTTACAAACGGTATCTGCAAAGAGTGGGAAATGTCTCTTTGAATAACAATTGTTGGCTCTGTTCACCAGTCTTATAATTTGACTTGGTTGGAGGACAAAAACAGCAGCTTTTCCTGGTAAACAAGACGTCATTTTCCTTTTTATCCTATTCAACAATGCAAATGTTTCACCACATGTTTCTACTAAAATGCAGAAACCTGAGACAAAATCAGCATTAAACAATTCAAAAACATAATATTTTTGTCATCAAGCCTATTTTTCAGTAAAATTGCAAACCAACCCAGACCGTAAACAACCATCTCTGCTTTGCAAACACAATGTTCAAATGACATCTGGTGAAGTAATTCCTCCTTGCAGCTGCGTGTATGAGATTAGTAAAACCGCCTTATCGTCTTGGTTGCAGGAGAGGAGCAGGAGGGCTCCGGTCAGCGCCCTCTGATAGGGAAACTATCTCATGCTTCTCACCGTGGTCGTGCTATTTGTTGGCTCTTGAAGGTGTCATGGGAGAGAGAGATTGCTTTTAAGAGTCCTCACATATATTACAGAGCTGTCACGGGCAGAAGTGTTGACAACTGATCGCACTGCGGTAGTGTGACGCTCAGGGAAGCAGAGGCTGCTAAGGTAGCAGTTGTCAGAGGGGTTAAGGGTGGGCAGTTTTTTCCCACCATACAATAATACCGATTTCTCTGGTTATTCCCCTCCGGAGAGCCCCTGAAAATGGACAACGTGTGCAGTGACTCCACCTGCCTTTAATATCCCATCCTGGATGATTGGATTATAATCACACAAATCCCACGCAGCAGCTAAAGTTCCGGCATAAAATCACCGCGAAGCATTGAGGATGTGATTATCCCATCATGTCCAGGGGTGGCCACTGACACATCTGGCTAATTGAATGAACACGTGTAAATGTATTGTGTCTCCAAATCACACACAGACTCCTCGGCAGATCCTTTATTACACCGCATGTTGTGTCTTATGTGGACACTGAATGTCTGACATTCGATAACAAACCTCCTGTGGGGCAACATAAGGTTCCTGAGCATGTGATGGAACATTTTGAGCAGGGAGAAACAGTCATTGAAACCACATAAAGTAAAGTTTGGAGAGAAAGAATTGAATCCAAGCAAACAAAAATCAAATCTATGCTCAACACATTTATTTACACGTTTGTTGTTACCCACACAATGATAACGTCCTTATCATAAATTGGGATTAGGGATAAATTGGGATTAGTTTGGGGTTAGCTTAGCCTAGCATAGAGACATAAAGGCTCCATCACTTCAACTTTCTCAAGCTGTCAAATCTCTACATTCACATTCCCGATGTCCCCTTCTCTGACCAATGATATTTCTTCACACGTCCCTCAAGCCAATCAATCGCTGGATGCCATTTTTAAAATATCACTGCTCCTCTGCAAGTCTGTCGTTCAGACTGACACCAAAGCCCTTTACTTTCCTCAGTACATTTTGCCATCCACTTTCATCTGATATCTCTGTATTGAATTGACACATTGTATTTTGTTTGAAGGCGAATCGGCGAATTTCCCAAAATATGGGGTTTTGACACAGGGTTTTTCTCAATGTGTGATAATAGAGAGTGGGAATATGGCTCCACTCCAGATTGCAGTGATGTGAGAGCTCCATAGAAAGCAGAAATTATACTTCCAAATGCAACAAAATCAGCCTTAATTTCCATGAATTATTTCCACACAGTGATGTGTCAAAGTGCCCTTTTTGAAACCTTTATATAATCAGGATATGTCTGATGGGACACTTACATACTGTATTTCTGTCCTAATGTTACATCAGAGGGATCCATTCAGTAGTCACAAGTGCCCCTCTGCTTATCTCAAATAATACATTTCTATGATGAAATTATATCATCAAGCATCGTGATGATGAAGATCTCTGTGCGGTGAAAATGTGGCTTTATTAAATACAGTAATAAAAAGTTTTGTGTGGATATTTCATCTGACTTCTGCTTTCAGTTTGAGACTTTTTTTCATCCAGCACCTCTGAAGGATTTTTGGATATTCTCCTCTTGCCCCACCAAAAATAAAGGGTTAGTTTCGATCCTGCCTGCAGAAGAGGTGGATTTATTATTAATTATTTATTTTCCAGTTTTACCCTCTCCTCTCATGCAACCGTTTTTCAAAAATACATTCCTGGTGAGTCGCAATGCCATGTTTTTCTCCGGAGTATGATGTTGTATATTTACTGCCCGGCATGTCCTCCACATTAAATGGCAAAACGCTGTACATAGTTTGTAATTGCTCGGCAGAATGACACAGCCGTTTCTTTTTCCAGCGACCCTCTCAGCAGGACGACATCATTCATCAGTGCCTTTCTATGATGCTAAAGGTTTCTATTTGCAAAAAAACTTTTTTTTTCTGATCTCACATCGCCATGGCTAAGGCCCAAAAGACTTGGTTTCGAGTTGGAGAAAGATTATGGTTTGATTTAAAGTAGCAGTTCAGGTAATGTTTAGGGGCATTTAGTTAAACAACTGATGCTTTTCAGTGGTTTCAGAGTTAAATCAATCAATTCATTGATCTTTGGTGCTTATTTATAGGTTTGATTGTTCCGTCTCCTTGGCAATCCTGCAATCGTGGTGCCAGTCAACGCGAAAATATTGTCTTGCAGTGCTACTTTCTGTCTGCTCCTATCGTCTCGCCGTCATATCAGTCAACATCACTCCTGCCTCCCCAGCAGCCAGTAGAGTTTAGAAGGGCAACGGCCTTTCTGTTATTATTAGCTGAAAGGTCAGACTGTGTCACTTTGTGGCAGCCAATGGCAGGCTAGGACGGTGTGTTCCAGGTCGTCTGGAGGCTTTGGAGTCTGACAGGAAGAGCCGGACAGACACTGAGCAGAGGACGGGGCATCACCAACTCCTACACAGACACTTCAAGGATAACTGGCTACATTAACTCTGTCCATTAGCAGCTGTCTCCTGCAGACAGGAAGCCACTGATTGAGGCAGATGTGTGGGATTTATTTATATCCCAGCTTATTTAGCTGCTTTGGTTGCCGGTCGGTTGTCAGGCATCATTGGAAGTAATGTCCTGGGGATCTGTGGCAGACAGAAATAAGCAAGGAGTGAGTGAGTGAGTGAGTGAGTGTGTATGCGCTTTTGCGCTTGTGTGCGCGTCCTAGTGGGCCTGCGCTGCATGTATCCAGGTAATTAACGTGGATGCGTATATGTACTGTTCTGAGGGATGTTGTGTACCAAAAAGAACATCAGCTCAGAGACTCCGTGGTTCAGAGCTCTGTTTTTCCTGTTTTCCTGCATTGTTTATCAACAAAGTGAAAAACCTAGATTGCATTAACAAAGAGAACCCACAGTCAAAGGAACAAAGAAGAGAGGTCCCCACAGAAAAAAAAAAAGTGAACGAAACAGCCTTCTAATTTACCATTGTCAAAACCACTTTGCTGGTGGGAAGGGTTGGGGGAAAACAAATAAAAAGCTGTCAGACCAGCTAATTACATAAGTTGTTTGTGTAGGCTTTAGCTTTACAATAACTCTATCACATAACATTAAAAGCCACAAAGCAAAAACAAAAAGAACCTGTAATTCCCCTTGATCCTCAAAATCCAGGCTGCGAAAAACTGTCAGCCAGATACATAAAACTTTTCTGTAGACTCAAGACTGAAAATGGACAAAAACAGAAAATCCTGGATGTATTTTCATCAGGTTCAGGAGGCCACATGTAGACATAGTTCTATGTTATGAATCTTGAAGATTATGACACTGAGTGCATATACACAAGCCTGATTCATTGAAAGGTCTAAACTGAAAGGTCTGAAAGGCTTTATCCCAGGTGGATTCAGGAGGAATCGCTTTGCTGATTCTAATCATTTCGTTCAGTTCAGCTCAGGTTATTTCCGCTATCTGTTTTCAGCGTAGCAAAAGTAAGTTCAGCCTGTTGATGGTTTGTTCAGGGTTAGTACCAAACTAAAAACTAGGCCTGTTTGCACCGTTTATAAGGTTAATAGCCGAGCTGCTTCCTGGCTGCAACATAGAATCATCATATCACGCTTGTTTCTATGGCTCTCGCTGTCTTTCATTGAGCTTGTTGCATGCAAATGTAGCACGAGAAAAGAGGAGCTTTAACGGGTACAAGGCTACAGATTCAGTCCGTGACAATGATGATTCATTGCATTTGGTTCAGCTTGAGGATCCGGAGGCAAAGATTTGTTTTTTCATGTACTGAATGTGTCCTCTGGTTGGGGACAGGATGTTTTCCGAGGGAACGCCATCCCCGGTCATGAAAATGGAAAATTATGATTAGAAACTGAAGCAAACGAGCAACCAGAGGAGACATTTGCTTAAAAAACATTCTGCATAAAGACAATGCATTAGACAACTAAACTTGATATAAAATATAGTTGCTAAATAACTTATTTTGCCACTGATGTAAAATTGAAATAAATAAATGAATAAATAATAACTTTTAGAGCTAAATGATTTAAGGGGAGTTTTGACCTGGTGGCTACTGTCAGTTATTGGGTGAAATGTCTTTTCAGTATTCGGGACAAGATCCTGGGGTTTCTCAGAGTGACGGGACAGGGGGCCCACGAGACCCTGGCTGTCTCTGTGTGTCTATGAGCGTGATGCTTCACAGTTGCTCTGCTCCATTTCTTGAACCGGAGATGTGAGAGGACTCCGGCCTCCCCCCTTGGTGCGCACAACTCGGCAGCGCTGATAAGCAGGCGGGGATCAGACCGGGCCCCCGGACCGCCTCCCGCTGACCCAAATACAGGCTCACTTCAGTCAGTCCCGGCTGGACTGAAGTTTGATGAAGTGAGCATGGTGTCTTAAAATGCAGAGATGAATCTGGCCATTTTCTGCTTCCTGGCTTTCCAACACAGTCTCTACCATGAGTGAAGCTTGATTTTTTTCTTTTTTTTTCTTGGGGGGGGGGCTTTCTAAAAGTTAAAAGCCTTGCAGTAGCACCAAACCCCTAACCCCAGGGTGTTCTGTAGATTCAATTAATGAGGAGAAATTCTAGGCTCTTGGCGCCTTACTTCAAGAAAATTAGCTTTTTAATTGTATTTCCTTCAATTCCACTCAGTGTTCTGTACCTGCATTTTCATTACGGAGGAATTTATTTTAAGAGGTGCGTCTGGAAGGGAATATAAAGATGTTTTTATTTCACTCGGTTCAGTTACAAGACCAACTTTAGCTATTTTTGTGTGACAAAACATACAGTATAATTTGATATTTAAGAATCCAGCTTCTTCTAATCACTTTAATAACACAGCTGGTAATTTTAATTGTGCTCCAGGGACCAATTAGCAGACAAGCATGACACCGGCGCTAATAGAAACCACGGTAATTAACTATCAGATCTAAACCATCGACATCCTGCTGTGCTGAAGGCTTATACCACACATTTTATCACCGCTCTGTGACAGGCATTAACCCTGTCATCACTCATTTTCCTTTTGCTGCATTCGCTCCACACTGGGGAGCCATGCCGCAGATGCACAAGTAAAACAAACACAGTGAAAATGATATGTAATATTCTGTACATGTCATCGGCCTATCCGGCTGATAGTGTAGCTACTTCTAGGCTTGATCATTGCAACCCCTTATTATCAGGCTGTCCCAATAAAACAATAAATACTCTCTAGCTGATTCAGAATACTGCAGCATGAGTATTGACAAGACTGGAAGAAAAAAAAAGGAAGATGAACCATCTTCCAGTTTGGGTTCAGGAGGCTGACTTCCTCTTCACATTTAAGAATTGGCTTAAACCCTTCCTTTTTGATATAGCTTATGGTTATAATCCCCTCGCTATGCTGCTATAGGTCTAGACTGCCATGATGCACCGAGCTCCCCTTTCCTCCACCTCCTCCTCCTTCTCCCTGTGCGCATCAGTATCTCAAAAATGGTTATTACAAACCGTCCTTCTTCTCCCTCCCATAGTTTTGTGCTTTCTTGTCTCTCTCCTCTTCCTCCAGTCGCCTTCTGCAGGTTTTTCTGCCTCTGCTACTCTTGAGTCTGGATCCATGGCTGCAGGCCATTTACTGCCCCATGAACCTGATCAACATCCACTGCTTTAATTATTATGATTACTACTGTTACCATGTAATTTAGTCCTATTAGTAAAATTATTAGCCCCATTAGTATAACTGTTAGCTTAGTCTCATTATTGTGCTATAGTCTCTCTCCTGCCCCCCCTTTGTCCCCCCCCCGGAGCCAGGATCTTTTCAGCGTTTCTACCTGTTCTTAGGGAATTTTTCATTGCCGCCATCACAAAGTGCTTCCTCGTGGGGGGAAATGTTGGGTCTCTGTAAATAACAACTATAAAGAGTCTGGTCCAGACTTGCTCTATATGAAAAGTTCCCTGAGAGAATCTCTGTTATGATATGATGCTATATAAATATAATTGAATTGAGTTGAATTGTTTCTTCTTTCTTTCTCCAACCGATTCTCTCTCCTCCTGTGTTCAAAAACCGTTGTGACACTTTGGAAACTTCATGCCAAGAAAAAAAAGGAACTCTTGCAAATGTGACAAGCTTTGTATAATACTACAGCTATTTGCCATCACCGCCTGTGGGCCTCTCTACCTCTGTCTCTGGTCTCTCTCTCACTCTCTCTCTCTGAAACCTATATTGTAGGCCGAGACGCGAGAGTCTGACTGCCTCTTGTTTAGTTTCGTGCTCAGTCTTGTGCGAATAGACAGAGGACATGCACGTCAAAAAGCAATCACAAACACAGAGTCTCCCGGTGAATATGAAAGTAGCCCTCTCCCTTGCTGCTTCTGTGAAACGTTACTTTCTGTGTTTGCCACCACATCATCTTGCATTTCTGATTTTTATTATGTTAAACAAGGTCAGTAGCGACTGCTGGAGATTGTGACCTGTTTGTTTAAGCAAACCAAGATACACAAAGGTCTTTTTTATTTATTTATTTTTTTTCATCCGATTTGACATGAAGGTCTTGTCTAAAAGGCTTTAATCCAAAGCTGTTTTTTAACCTTTGGTATCTGTTTGTGTCATAATCACATCATATAATTTATGATGTATTCTCCTGTATGAGGTGTGGTTGTGGGGTCTTGTGCTTCTCTAGCTTGATATTTATATTCTTCCAAATCATCTTCCTGTGTGCGTGTGTGTGTGGACATTAGTGTTTATACTTTTTTTCCCCTTTGAAAAGAACCTTTTTTTTTCCCTTCTTCCTTTCAGCTACTTTGCCTTCTTCCTTTGCTAACATTACCTGTCAGGCAAACACAAATGAGGTAGTATCAACATAGTTATGTAACTTCAGTCAGACAACATCAAGTCAAAAAGCATCGGCTTTCTGGCCATGAATGCCTGAATAAATTCTTTCATTTTGTTTCTGTTAGGTTTTGGGGGCTGGGGGGGTGTTATGAAACTACAAACTAGAAACAGGTTAAATCTGTCACTGAGTAGAGAGTTTCTCTCTCAAAAACTGGAGGTCTGATCTAACCATGGAATAAGCTCCGATAAGATGCTGTATCTAAGCTATATGGTCCTATTAGCTGTATGTAGCAAACCAAAGTGCAGGAACAGTCACCCTCCACTCTAGGGTGTTGTGCAAAACTGCATGTAATAAAATCTGATGGCAGCCTCTGAGGCCAGCTCTTTTGATCTTGTAAAAGCTGCGGGTCTACCTTTGCTTGGAGGTGTTTATTTCGGGTTGAGTTTGAGTTTCTGCTGCCGATGGCCCCACGTGCCCCGATTCCCAAGATGGAAAAGGCACCACGTTTCATCTCCATCGTCCTCTAACTCCTCCGTCCTCGATAAGTGGGGCTGGTTGGAGTTCAGTGATCCTTACCACTGTCTGGGAAATGTGGGTTATGTATGGTACAGTGAATGTTGTAGTTGTTGCCTCTGTTAAGTTTGTGGTAACATGGAGTCCAACGCAAATATCCTACAGGGACAATGAAAAGTATTTTATAAATGCCTTTAATATTGCAGTCTCTTTTCCCACTGCCCTTTGAACTGTAAAAATAGAATCATAAAAGGTTGTCAGACCATTGATTTTTGTTCAGGAGGCAGAAAAAAAGGCAATTCCAAAATAAAGCGACTAACAAATCCTGCATTGTGTAGGCATATGCGAGGTTGTCTGGCCATAATAAGCTGGAGCTACGTTTAGTAAAAAGCAGCTTTTACATCTCTGCCTGCTCCACCACCCACATCCACAAATTCATGCCTATACTTTCACTCTCTTCCTCCTTATTGCTTTCGCTTAATATGGTTCAGATTGTGAGAGGTGCCCCGGCGACTCATATACCCTCATTTGTATCTGTCAAACTTTAATGAATGCTCAGGCTATGAATGTTGCATGACTTAGAAAGGCAGCACATGCATACTGAGCTGTGTCCCAAGTAAGAGACACATGATTAATTATATATTATTTTTCAGTGCAACACAGAGTGGTATATCCTTTTGTTCTCTAGTGAATAAATGCACAACACTTACAATATGTATAACAGCACAATATGTCCTGAGAAACACACACACACACAAAAACTTATAGTATATCGACTTAATTAGTCTTTATATTCTTGTGTTCAAGCAGCTTCCACCTCTGAAACAATAACCCAATGATGGCTGATATAGTTAACACCAGGGGAAGGTTTCTGCACACGGCGTACTAACTGTGTTTGACAGGTCTAAATGCAGGAGACCTGTGCCTCTGCCTCTCTCTGTACAGACCTGTCAGGATAATTTGGAACCCGATTCTGGTCTGTAGCAAGACGCCTTGTCAGCGACTCAAACATTGCATTTGGTTTCTGCTCCCGAAGGAAGGATCCTGCCAAATTACATTCCTTGAAAAGAAGCAATAAATGAATAGTTTGTTTACTTTCATCAGGCCCTGGCTTGTGCAGTGAATAGAGCAGCACAAACGCCAGCAGAGCTTGTTATCTGAGACAAAGTTTGAGTCTCAGCTTGCTAAATAGATCTGATTAAAGCTGACCCTGTTCTGATGCTGCAAATAAACCTGATGGAAACAAATTGGACTGGTTCTATTCTCCTCCCTTTGGACACACATCTATCAGCGCGGAAGAAATGGAAAGAGGCACTTTATTCGCTAATGAGTCTTAGATATTCACAGCGGTGCCTTACTGAGATAGAATAGAAAATGCATAGTTTCTGGTCTAATGTCAAGATCCTCAGAAACCCTGGGAACGTGCTCTCCAATCCGCTCAGTATCCTCTGGTGTGCACTCGCCAAACCCAGTAGGGTTGTACGGGAAAGAGTATTTCTACCACACTATTGTTTTCCTCAGAGTAGATACTGTGGCTGATGGGGGTTCTGGGAACATTATAATCACAATGTTATTTTTAGTTAAAGTTTCTTCTAAAACTTGTGGATTCGTTCCACTCAAACTTAAATGTCAGGTGAAGTGATAAGATATGCGGCCTATCACCACAACAAACACATTTCCTTGATTTTTCAGATAAAGTTTTATTTCAAAAACATACAAAACATCCAGATAACAGACATTTCAGCACAAACTAAAACCTCTGATGAGATTATGCCTTTGTGTACAAATAGTACACCACTTTCAAGACATTTGGCAGGTCAAGTTTACACATTTAAACTTTTGGTGTGTCATTTAACGCCCTCTAGTCCTGCAACTCACTTTAATGCAATTTTAATTAGGATAAAGCGGACGGGGACTGTAAGCGGTTAGTAAGTACAGAAAAGATGTGGCGTCAAATGAATTAAAAGAAAATGTATAGGGATAACACGTGATGATGTGTAGCATATCACACAAATGGATCATTTTATTTTATCTTATCTTTTCTTCCTTTTATCTTTATCTTTTCAATATGTTTTATAATAACAATGGATGAAATTATGTGTATTTTGAAGGGGGTCACTTGACGTGACCTTAGCACATTGTTGCGGTTTTCATCAAAACCGTTTCCAGTGGCATCATGTAGTCGTCTCCAGTGAAAAAGCTCTGAAGACCCACTGTCCACCACCTGCTCGAAATCAAACAGGAGACAGACAAAGTCACAGAAGAACAGTGGAGCAATTAGCAGCTGAAGAGCCAGATGTTTAGCTCAGGAACTAATGGAGACCAAAACAGAGCTAAACGAGAGTGAATATCGGACGTAAATTCATCAAGTATCACACATCGCTCCAGTGGGCCCAATGGCCCATGTTCGCTATAACAACTTATTAAGATGATATTATGTTAGTGTTTTGTTTACACCTGAATCCTCTGACCCTGAATTTAAAAAAAAAAAAAAAAAATCACGAAACATATACAAAAATACATAAACTGCAAAGTGTTCTTGTAGCAAATAATAGGCTGTGGGCCAAATCTGGCCCTCGCCTGAAAATATTTGGCACCTTAACAAAAGCTGAAGTTTCCCCTTTCAAAGTTCACATAAAAAACTTGCATGACTTGACTTGCATCTCAAATTGTTTAATAGATGGTGTGCTGAAAAAACTAGCCCACAAATGAAACTAATATCTGACCTTGGCCAGTCTAACCTTTTTTTTCCACATGTAAAACATTGAATTATAATACCGAAGTATGTAAACAAAAAATACACCTTTTAAGATGTGATTTTACATAATGTATTTGAGCCAAACGACGTCCTCATGCATCTTGTGTCATGATCAAATTGATGACAATGACGGCCTAAGAGATGGTCACACTCGTACATTGCGTATAGATTAAATACACGGCATAGCTTGTGTGAAGTGACACCTGTTCTTCTTTTCCCTAGAGGTTAATGTTTTTATTTCATATAGATGTAATGTTCCTCTTAACATGTGAACAAAGGTCATCTTTGTTTCAGATGAGAGAAAAATCCTTTAAAACTTCACATCACTCAACCTAATGGGCCAATCACTGAAACTGGTAAATTCCATTATATTGACCTGTTTGAAATTCAGGTTCTCAAAATTCTGTTTTTTCTCATAACTAGCTGAAGTTTGGTCTTTACAAATTAGGAGTTTTACAAATGTCAACCTGTCAGATAAGCCAGAATGTCTATTTAAGCCCAATTTCAGCTTCAGTCTGTGTTTGCACTACAGCTGAGCCTTTTCCAGGATCGTCTCTACTGCAATGGCCAAGAAAACGCACCAGCAACAAGTAACCTCCGCAAATGTAAGCTGACAGCAGTCACATTCATCCACTATTAATTATTTATCATGAATTGGAGTCTGCCAACTCATCATGGGCAAAGATTAACACTAATATACGTAAATCCATTTTGACTGCTCTCAAGCTTGTTACGCAGAAGCTTATTAATCCTGATGAGAGTCGCTTTCCCCGCAATGTTTCCATTTCCACAGTGAAAGTGGCTACTAGACAATGTGACGAGCACTAGAATCAAACGCCGCTCGCGTCACAGCTGTCCTCATCACTGAGGAAGTGTGAAGAAAATGAATCCTTTAACGCTCAAAACAATTAGGATAAAATACAGAGGACCATAAAGCAGCCAAACAAACAAAAAAAAAGAGAGAGATGAGAGCAGAACATACAGAAATAAACTGATTTTTCCTTGATGGCAAAGAAAGGTCAGAAGCCCAGGCTGACTGTACTTTAGCAAGTATCTATGATCAACTCTGAAAGACAGTTTACCTCATTGTGTGGCTGTCAATGCGCACAGTTTTAATGCCAGGGGCTCGTTATGTATACGTACAGGTGTGTGTGTGGGTGTCTGTGTGTGTGTGTATGCGTGCGTGCGTGCGTGCATGCGTGTGCGTGCTCGTGCATCACTTGCATAAATGTGTGCTTGCATCGAGTAAACGTCGGTCGCGTCTGGCAGAGAAAAATGAATCATCTCGGGAGCCGTCTGTCTAACAGACAGACAGCAAATGTTTCCTTGTCTGTGTAAAACAGCAAAATAATCAAAAGACCACATTTCTGGGCTGAGGGGGTTGAACCCTACCATCATACTTACAAGGCTTTTACTTCCTTTAAAAAAAAAAACAGGAAGAAAAGGATTCTGACAAAGTGTCTTGGCTTCACTCTCTCCCTTTCTTGCTGTCTTTACTTGTTTTCCTTTTGGGAGGAATTAATCCGGAAGGGTTTTGTCCAGGAACAGCTTTTGTTTTCTCATTCAACTCAGAGACAAAGAACTATGAATGTCATGGTGAACCTTTGCATCTTCGTCTGTAAACTTTGTTTGGTCTGAAGCAAATTTTTGAAAAGTTTGTTGCCTTTTAATGATACACAAAGGTGCCTTATTATGTGCCTCAGGAAATAGAAAAGAGTGTCTGTTAATGGAGTTGGATATTTTTCTCTTATACCTCCATGTTAGGTATGGTTAGATAGTCTCAGTATAAAGGCTGGAAACAAATACAGACAGCTAGTCTGTTCCACAACCACACACCAGCATCTCTCAAGCATCTCTTACTAACAGTGTGTGCTGTCATAGGTTTTTTTTCTTTGTTTGTTTGTTTTTTTTTTTGTTTGTTTGTTTTTTTGAGCTAGTTGGACTAGTTCTGTTCCAGTCTCGATCGGCTGTTGCTGACAGTTAGCAGATAAAATAATATAGTGTTTGATACATAAAGATTCTAATCTTTGTTCATTAACAGCTGTTTTCATAAAGATTTATTGTTACATATTGAATGTTTGAAATGGAGGATCTGATCCAAACTTTGCACTTTTTCTGCTTTTTTTTTGGCCCTTTCACTGTCTATTGCACTGGGCCAGAAAACTGCAAGCTGCTGGTTGAAGTCCATGTTTGTTTTGGCACAAGAACATGCAAGAACTGGCGTTTTTGTTGGATTTGTGTCTTTGTCGTTTACTGCCTGATCTCCAGTCCTTACTCACCAGCCGTTCAGTGTTGTGAAGTTTGTGCAAAGGCTAAAGAAAAATCTGTGCAAGTTGGTGGAAACTGTCTTTATCTGTGGTTTGTTCAGGGTTTGTCCCAAGCTATGTGGTGTAACCGCTCAAAGGTTGGCACATGCATAGTAAGTGAACGCATCAGTTCTCCAAGTGCTGCAGCATTTAGCACTGATTCAGTGCGACAGTACATTAAGAACATAGCAGCTGCAAAAGGGTTCGAGTTCAGTACTAAATTAGCACATAAAAGCACTTTTACTAAGGTTGATAGCACAGTAGCCACTTATTTGTGACAGTTGTCATTTTTTTTCTGTAGCTTTTGTGTGTTTTTTCTTTTAATGAGCTTTTAATGAGATAGTCATGCACTGAATCTCTCAGTCACCAGTGATGAGTTCCGTCGCTAAAAGCCAATAATTCTGTCACTGACAATAGTTCACGCTAAAGAATCCGTGTTATGATTTGCTGGTACGTGTCCTGAACACCTGTAGTCAGCGGAGTAGAGCAGGTTGTTTCCCCTTGCCTCCCGTCTTTGCATTGAACTAAGCTAACGTAACTAGCCTTCTTATCCTCTAACCCTCGGCAAAGAAAAGATAGGTGTATTTCTTGAGTTGTTCCTTTAACGCTGGAGAACAGAAGCAGGAAAGAAGAGGTTTTTGATTAAATTGAATAAATATGAATGTGCTTAAATCCTATGAAATACTCACAGACTGGTCTGTGATAACTATTAAAGTGCCTGTAGCACAATCTGATTGCCAGCAGTTTTGTACTGTTGTATTTTCTATGAAGATATCTCATGCATTATGCTATAATAATAAGCAAAGTAAGAGGGCAAATCCCCCTGCAGGGACCTGAATATCGTTTCCCACCCCCCTTTGTCGAACATGCTGCTGAGATGAAAGCAGGGTTACGAGGCAAAGATGTAAAAGGTGCACATGCATAGAGAGCAGTACAAAGTGTGATGGGCTGCATTTTCCCTGTCATCTCTCTGTAGTTTAGTACAATACAGCTGGTGTTGGTGACAGGAAGTCACAAGGTATGTGAGGAGGATAATTAGAGTAGCTGGCATCACGCTGCGTGTCACCGTGCTGGCTGACACTTTTTACTGACATATTGTTGACATATTCTTTGTCAGTCACCGTGTTGCGTCTGAGAGGATAGGTTACGACACAGGCTTGACACAGAGATGGACCGCGGTTCATCTCTCTCACTCTCTCTCTCTGTCTCTCTCTCCCTCCGTCAGCCGCCCCCTTTTCTGTTCTCTGTCGGTGTTCAATGTCTGTGGTTGGCTCTGATCTAGGAGCTCGGCTAATCTAAACACTTTCTGTTTCAGATCGGCGGGCTATAGGCTGAGTCATTATGCGGAAGGTCTGAAGAGATGCCAGTGCTTTGCAGAGACATAACTAAATCACAAAACACTAGTCGCAGGCTGAAGCCTACGAGTTTGTTTCCATATCTGCATTTATATTGCTGAATAGGTTAAAAGTTAACTGTTTAACACCCAACCCCCTCTTAGACTCCATATTAAAGATTCAGTTGTACTTCTGCTAATCACTATAGCCAGATTATTTCAATGAACTAACCAACTAAATAACTAAAATTTTGTATTAGCTGTTCAAACGTATGAGTTTTAATAGTGCGAGCAGCCTGTGAAAGCTGTGATAATTCTAGTGTCCCTCAGGTCAAATGAGGGCATGATGAGTTTAAAGCACATTTCATTTAAAAATAAATCAAGTACATAAAACAAGTTTATGAAAAAAAACGCCAACACTGTTTGGTTTAGGAAAAGATCCTGGTTTGGGTTCATTAAGGTTGTGGAACGGTCATGGCTAAGAGAAACAAAGCTGAATATGAGCTCTCTAATGTTATCCCAGTTCAGTGTTACAATAATAAGTTAGACGACTTAAAATGACTTAAATACCAGTTCTGAATTATACCCGTTTATCCACTGTAACATTGATTTGCCCAACTCCAAGCGTCTCAAACTTGCTGGTTTGCTCGCTGGCTGATCCAGAAAAATCCGGCTTAGATCAGAATGGGCACGTCTTTCTAAAATAATCCAAAACACCCCAAAAACATTAGATATTTAACGGTTGATGTCATGAGTACTCTCAAATGAATGTGGCATTCTGTGTTGGTTTTAGTGTGCGTTTGTGTACATAATCTTTTTTCCTTTTTTTTTTTTCCTGTGAAGCTACTTTGTCTGTAGTGTCAGAGAAAGTGGGGGCAAAAGTCGGAGTACTGGTTTATGCAAAATGGAACTGGCTATCCAAAACCATCCCTAAGTCTTTGGAGCCGTTAATGTATCATACAAATAGGAATAATGGAACAGACTTTAAGATAGCCCTGCCCATAGGCTACAAAATGATGAGCCTGTCTGATTCTGCCATTAGAAAGCTGTTTTCAGACACTGTTTGCTGATCCAAAATAAACATCATTTGTAGCGTACTGAGACCTATAGCTGTATTTGTTTGAGGAAAGATACAGTCGCTCCCTGCAGATACACCCTGCTGAAACTATGCATGTTTACCAAAACACCATGTGGAGAACCCGCGGTCTTGATGCTGCAGAGACCAATTCTAAGCCACCGGTCCAATTTAAAGAATCCGCCGGTGTGAAATGTCTGAAAATGTCTGGGGCTCCTTTGACAGGTGAGCTGGCACGCCAACAGACAGCCAGATGTTCATACAGAGTGTGCGTTCTTCTTTTGTGAGGAGGGGACTGCTGTGTTCGGCCGCTTTCAAAACAGACCCGATGTGATGGAGATTAGGAGCAAGCTGTGCACCCGGTGTTTAGTGGGTCAGTCATGCAGGCAGACCGGGGCCAGATTTTACATATCAAAGCCAAGGAGACGAGGGGAAGGGAGTGAACATCAGGCGCGATGATCTCGGCTCCACTCCGTACGCTGTGGCATCAGGGGCCAGAGGAGAGAGGCTCTGTTGGGATGATTAGGGATTCAGGGGAAGTGTGTGTGTGTGTGTGTGTGTGTGTGTGAGAGAGAGAGAGAGAGAGAGAGAGAGAGAGAGGAAAGATTTATTGAGCAGGAGCAAAGCAAGTCTCTTTATCACCAGTTGACTTATTTAGATTTGGTCTTTATCTTGGTTTACACACCTTGTTGACCATACATCATGATTACTAATGAATAGACGTGATCTCTATTTGTGCAGCGGCTTCAAGGTGACCTCACATTCGGGGCTGGATTACCAACCAGGCAGCTATATCAGGCCTCCAGACTTCCAGGGGGCCCTTAAGCTTCATGATCTCTGTACATAAAAGGGTTTGTGGCTTAAACACCGACTTACTCTGAGTTGACAGTTTATTTGTTACTTCTAGCTAAAAATGCAGCCAAACACAAGAATCCTGCAATAAATCCCACCTCCATGTAGGTTATAATGTTCAGTTTGTGTTGAAATGGTTTCAAGGTGGTGTTGATTCAACTTCATGAGAATTTTGGAGGCTACAGTTTGAGTTGCTAATGTTTTATATTGCATTATACTATCATGTGTTTGTATTATTTTTTTCTACCCCATTTATATCATTAAGGGTTCAGCAGTTACAGAGCAACATTATCTTTCATCTGGACTTGTATTTCTGGCCACCTGGCAAATGTGAGTCCAATATTCACTGGTTAATCTCTTTATTCACGTGTTTTGGCTGTTTTTTTGCTCTCTACCAACTCTTGACGGAAATGTCTGGCTCTCTATCAGCTAAATGCTCCACCATGTTCAAAAGCTAGTCACAAAGAGGAACTTAACACATCCTGGAAAATCTGGCTTGGTGGTCTAACTGACCTTACTGCAGTTATGTGGAAGTCTAGCCTAATATCTAGGGGTGTCTTTGGGTGTGATTACAGTTGCAGAAAGAGTAAACTTATGATTACACCCAACCACTTGCTGTGAGTCTCACGAGGTAAAAACTTGGCTTAAACTTAACCCCATAATGTATGAATCACTTTTGTAGAAGCCAACACAACACTTTTCGAAATCATTGATCGTGCTTAATAGGGGCACCAGATCAGAGAAGTATAAGAGGCAATAACAATCACTGCCCTTTTTTTAATTTAGTTCGGAGGCCCTGTTGAGAGGCAGCTTTGCCTTTAACCCATTACCAGAAGCCCAGATTTTTCTGCACAAGCCTGAAATTAGAAGGGTTACTGTTCTTCAGCTCTTTTGATTACAGTCATTACCCAGTTCTCAATTTAAAGGTACCTCTTTATTTTTTACAACCAAAAAGGCAGAATGAATAGAAGAGATGCTGAGCCAAAGTTGCACAGGCACAGCCATTGTAGAAATGTAAGCTTTTTTGCCTCATCTGTTTTGTTTGCCATAAAAAGGGAATTTAAGACCTGGAGTAGTAGGAGTAGAAGATTGAGTTCAGTAGAGCAAAATGTAAAGAAACTATCAAGGAGTGTCTCAAAGGTGGGATGATGTATTTCAAAAGCTTAATATCTGGTTTTATTATGTCATTGATTGTAACGTTGCAAAGCAGTGGTCAGGATCATTTATATATATATATATATATATATATATATAAATATATATATATATATAAATATGTATATATAAAATGTCCCAACATAAATTTTGATTTATAAATAACCCTCCCCTATTATATCAATAGAGGCCCATAGCTCATTTTTGCCCAAGGCCCTTAAGCAATTTAATGCAGCCATGCTCACATTCCCCATCCCCATTCTGTGAATAAATCTTTCTGTTAATCGAGGTGATTAACCACACCTATGTGCCAAGTGTCACCGGAGGACGAGAGGCAATCAGACAACCCCAATGACCGATGGGTCGTTCTGCACTTTCTTAATAATTTCAGCACGACAAATTGGCCTCATATATAAGTTGTCGGTGCCACATCACTGCAGAATTAATGTTATTATTCTCCATGCGGCGATGCAGTTATGGAGCAGTGACCATTAGCGTGTGACAACAGGAATTATTATTTCCTGCGGAGCCCTCGCGCGGCGGATTGAGCTGGGCGGCACGGGGAGGAGACAGAACAAATGCAATTTGGGTCCTAAGAAGTTTTCCCCTGAAAACCCAATTATGCCTCTGTAGGGACGGCGGGGTGATAAGGGTCATCTCGTTCTTTCTAATGGAACGACAGAACGACTGCGTGTAATGATGGGGTCTCTCTTTATTCTCTAGGCTCTCACTCACTGCCCACATCACTGTCACACTTCTCTGTTCATCCTACACACATACACCCCCCACTCACTCACACACACACACACACACACTCACACACACACACACACACACACACACACACACACACACACACACACACACACACACACACCATACAGTACACTGACTGGAAGACTATGATTAAAAGTCCTGTGAAAGAGTGTGATTAAAAAGTAAAAAGACTTTTCGGGGCCTGAAGATGGATTTCAAATAATGTCTCAGAAAAAGTTCTCTTGCTTTTGCTGAAGGCTGTGAAGTGAGGAATTGAAAGGTGGAAAACAAGGGGGAGCGGAGGTGTTCGCTCTCCTTGCCATCGAGCCTCAGATGTCGAAATGTGTGTGTGTGTGTGTGTGTGTGTGCCTTTTGAGTTTGCGACATCATATTTCGTTAAAGTGCACGCCTGCATGTGACAAGTACAATTTCACAGAAGAGGTAGCGTCAGACTAATGATATGTCCAGAGAGGAAAAGTGCTTATCAGGCACAGTGTAGCCAGGAGAATGCAGCCGTAAAAGCTGAACGGAATCACAGAGAAATAAATAGATTAGGAGAGGGAAAAAAAAGGAATAGATAGATAAACGGAGCATAGAGGAAAGCCATTACTCATGTTTACAGGTTTGAGAGTCCAGGTTTTCATTTATGAGAGTCAGAGAGAGGGGGGAATGTTCAGTGTAATGTAATGATGGTGAAGTGGTGCATGGATTTTCTCTTGGCCGGAGTCGTGTGTGTGTGTGTGTGTGTGTGTGTATGTGTGTGTGTGTGTGTGTGTGTGTGTGTGTTTGTGTGTGTGTGTGTGTGTGTGTGTGTGTGTGTGTGTGTGTGTGTGTGTGTATGTATGTGTGTGTGTGTATGTGTGTGTGTGTATGTATGTGTGAGTGTGTGTGTGTGTGTGTGTTTCCATTTGATGCTTTTACAAAGGGTCACACACTAAACATGCAGCCAAAAGCACATAAACTCCTTTAAACACACAACCCTTATTGCGAAGTCAAGTATCTCATTATTACTCATTTAGTCCCATGAGACAGTGGCTAAAAGCATCAGTGTTTGTGTGTGTGCGTATATATGTGTGTGTTTTTGAGAGAGAGAGAGAGAGAGAAAGAGACAAGGAGGGCCTGAAAGTGCCATTAGGTTTCATTTATTCTGTGCTGCTTAATTGTGGTTCTGTGATGGTTTTATGATGCTGGTGGCTCAAACATTAATTTATCAACATGCTATCAACAATGGCTTTGGAATCCAAAACCTCATACAAGCTAAAAATTGTCAGAAAAAGCCTCTGACCCTGAGCTTAATACTAAATAGGAACTCCAGGCTCTTCTTGTCTGCTCATGTTCATGAATTGCATTCATTAAGCCTGGGGATATTTGTCTTAATTTGTGCTTCTCGGGTCAGATTTACATTTTTTTTGCATCCGCTCATCATGTACTAACTTTACATGCATTTGTGTTACCTCTAAAATGCACCTCGTGCTCAATATGAAGATGGTTAATTCTGTCTGAGACCTCCTCTCATTCACGTCTTACCCAGGTGCATATAATGCATGTGAAAGATTGCAAATGATTGACATAGAAACAATATTGAACTACAGCTGTGGGTGGCTTCTAAGTATGTTTGACCTAATGATTTATACTGTGAGTCATTTTTAATTACATGATACTCAGATAATTTTGTTACTTTTACTGCTGCTTCTTTCACGATTGATGTGGACAAAAAGTCTTGTTTGGATCTGATGGGCACGAAACCATAATCCAAACATTTACAAGTTTTTGTAAACTACATTCTAACATTTTTTAGTTTGTGTGCAGTAAATGAAAGCAGAACTGGGTGTACAGCATGAGCAATGCTACCATGCATGGCTTTATCCACACAAGAGAGAGTGCCGCTGTATTTTCTGTCTAATTTTTCATACATTTGCCGCATCTTGATCTACATGAACGCTGGAAAAATATTCCTACTGAAACCTAATATCGATTTTTCTGCTATGTTTGCTGCCCCTACTGCCCAAAATATTTGGGTTATACATAGACCGTCTCGGGTAGCATTTGTTCAAAAAGATGTCTGACGCAAACGAGCAGCACAGCCTCTGAAGCTGACAGGTGCATGACTGAAAACAAATCACTCTAAATATTATATTTTGCAGCTGAAACGGCTGATGCTGTATTCCCATTTTTGATCACCACACACCAGCAGACAAGTATCCCTAAAAAAGATACTGTATAAGACAGATGCATGCCAATCTGAGATGACATAGTTGGCCACAATATGTCCAAAGCACAGAGGAGGCAATCATTCAAATAAAACAAACATCCTACCGAGGCATCATGGATATTTATGAAGGTGTGTGATGAATGGAGCTCGCCAGCTATTGATTTCTTGCGAGGGGACATGAGGTCATCGTGCCTGGTTTGCACCAAATTTCTCTCTGAGGTGTAGATGGACGTCCATCCTCCAGTCCCTCCTGACACTGCTGTCCCCGAGGAGCTGAGTGATTATCCAAGTCCCTGAGCATCGGATTGCGTCGCAGGTCAGGGGGTCGGGTCGCGTCTGTGAGGCATGTATCGATCGGCTCTTCGATCCTCAGCCCCGTTACGTTAGGTCGAGGCGAGGAGAGCGGCGTCCCTCCGAGGAATGCTCGGACTACGATTGTTCCCCAAGATGAACTACTTCTTCAAGCACTTTGGTACAGTCACAGACGCTTGCTTTAAACAGCCAATATTTACACGTTCCCCACAAACAGCCACGGGCAAGTATTATGGTAATATATGCATGGAAAAATCAATGGTGTCAGCCCGTCATTATTTTCAAAGCTTGTGAACAGTGGTTACCCTCATTGTAAAGCCAACAAGTTCAAATTAAAATGCTTCGCAGAAAGATGAGCGCTGCTGATGCTATTTGCCATCTTTCTTTTCCTCAATTCCCACAGGGTTACTCTTCATGGGTTGGGTGGAATAAATCACGGAGCAGCAGATGAGATGCTTGATATCTGCAGTTTAGATCAGCGGCCCAAGTCATCTGCACACACCACTACCCATACGCACACAAATACACACCCTCATAGTTTAAACGCTGTATTTGAATCTGCCAATCGAGACGGGGGCAAAAGAGAAGAAGAATGCAATGACGAACTCTCTCTCTCTCATGCACACACACAAACACAGACACACACACTCTCACACATATATACACTTCAGCTGTATGCTTACCCCCACTGCTGCAGGGCAAAGAGGTTCCCATGTTTCTGAGGTGACTGTGGTAGAAGTGGTTTTATTTTTGATTGACAGCTGCTGCAACTGCTTGTGTGTGTGTATCTGTGTGTGTGTGTGTGTGCGTGCGTGCGCACATCTGCATACATACATGTGGGTACAGTATCTGTATAATGTGCTTCAGTCAGGCGTATTTCCCTTTTAGATGCCACAAGTGGCCTAATTAGCCATTCATTCACAGTTGGTGTAACACAGCACAAAGAAATGGCCCCATATGGATTGGAAATGAATCTAAATCTAAATGAATGGACTTTGGGGGGGGGGGTATCTTTTTTTGACAGAGACGGGGCCGATGCTCTTTGTCATGTAGAACTTTTTTTCAACTCCCATTTTTCGAGCCGATATTAAAGTGTCAGAGGCAGGTTTGAGTTGGAGGACAGTGCAGGGAGACGGGCGCCTAATGAGCCTCCCCATGCCTTGTCTTATTATTAAGTATTCATGTTCCAGGTATTTTTAACTTGTGGAGACATCGGTGCCGACGGAGTGTTATACCAGAAACCCTCTGGAAACTCCTCGGCCGGGAGCATGCTCTCTGAAAACCGACAAAAGCGGTGTCAGGTCTGCCATGTCGTTGGCGGCGGCAGAGCTGTCAGTTGTCAGCTATGGGAAGGTTTATAGCATTGGTCTCGGACAGTGAACTGTGGCTCTGACAAGTAGCCTGCCGATTTTCAAAGTACTTCCTCAGTGAGTAACCATAAGTTATGGTTACTCACTGCATATAACCAATTGTGGTATAAAAATTTAAAAATGCAATAATATAGTGACAAGTTCCCAGAGCAAACGAGATGGAGGCTCTAGCCCTTTGGTTTTTATGCTTATAGGAAACTTTTCAGGCCTTGAACTGACACTTTCAGTTGTTGGCTCTATGTTTTATAACATCCGGATGTGAAAGGATAATTGAAAAGCACTAATCATTCTTAAAATATAATTCAGGTGAGTATTCAGGTATCCATCTGTTGAGGTTTGATCCCCCCCCTCTCACCAGTTAGTAGTCTCTTAGCAGCATTGTATTTTTTGTATGACCTTATTCCTTTGATTATTTTTTCAGTGATTTATATATATATATATATATATATATATATATATATATCTTTGTATTTTTTGACTTTGTACTTTGACATATTCTCAGTGTATTTGTTGTTTTTGTGTTAACTTTGCATAATTCCCTGAGTGCGCAGTGGTACTGACACCAATCAGAGTTCGTTTTATACCTCAGTAGTTTACACAGAGTCCCTTTACAAACGTTTTACTAAAATAGAAATTCAAAGGGAGTATTTTTCCTCTGCCGTGCACAGTCGAATGTTAAATTGAGGAGGTTGGGTGGGATTGACACGGTGTTAAGAGGCTGTTTCTAGTCCATGTACAGATATAACTTTTATTTTGTCACAGCTGGCTGTAAACTTGTAGTTTACAGTGTTGATCATGGTAGTGTTTGTGGAAAATTTACACCCTCTATCCTTCATCTATGTGTTCTCTCACTCTCCACCACCGCTGCTACCTATCTAGCCAGGCTAAGCTAGCTGTTCGAATGGATCCGAACCAGAGTCTCGGCCGTCGGTGAAGGTGGAGAGTTTCGGTTGGATTGAAGTCACCGTCACTGCTTTCAATTCTGGCGCGATTAAGTCAACGTGACAAACATTAACTACCCACAGCAACCGCTACCTCAGCTTGCATGACGCCAGACCTGTATGTATACAAGGCACTACAGCTCCCTCGCTAAACTTGCGCTTTATGGATACATCAGGATTTTTTAAACATAAACTTTTATTGTTTATTTTTTATTTACCGAAGTGGGTGGAGAATGCCTTTTTTTCTTTTTTTTTTTAAATAATGATATTTTACCCCAATATAAGTAGGTACAACCAAAATTAGATGTAGTGTCTCCAGCTGCTACCGCCCGGTTTCATTACTGCACAGTGGGTGGTTGATAGTTGACGGTGGGAAAAATAATGCCCGGTGCGCAGATGAATAGAGCATGGACGTGATATAGCCTAATTCAGAAAATGAACCTGATCACTACAACTTCAGTGATGGCTTGAATCAGTTGATTTTGTAATAGGAACAACAGTTAACTTTAGGTAGATACATTGAACAAATGAGTCCCTCTGATCAAGTATTTGTGCTTCCTACTAAATCATTATATTCAGTTTCATTACTAAGTGTCTCTTTTTCATCCGTGGTTCCCTGTATTCTAATGAGCCCATTTCTATTCATTGCCGTGTAATTCGGCAAATCATACACAGCATGACGAACCATGTGTGGAGTGAGTAAGCGTACAAAGAGACACGACTCTAAGTATGCGGCTAAATTAGGGGAATAAAGTGTGTGGAGCAGCTTACAGTGTGTAAACTGAGTGGGTGGTCAAAGCTGCGGAAGCATAATGGGGGAAGGTCTCTGCAAGTGTGCAGTTTTAGCATGGAAAATCTCCCTCTTCCATTGATTTTCCTGTCTTTGAGCTGCTGTAGTGGTAAATTAAGGCTTAGATGTTGCTGGCACTTGAGATACGCTGACCCTGTGCTGCTGAAGAAGCTTTTTGTGGAATTTACATCCATTCAATGTGGTGCGGTTGCACCTGGATTTAGTTTAGCCCTGGGTCTTCTGCTCTCCTGCTTCTCTAATCTCAGATTTTCTTTTAAATTTTTTGAAAGCATTACGGCTCTCTGACCCAATGTGGCTGTTAAATAAAATATATTGTCCGTACATAACTTACATACCCCGATAAAAGGAATAAGAAATTCCCGGGAGCAAAGGTTGTGTTCGTCTGCATGGGTATGCATTTGAGCGGAGGCCCATAAAGCATTGTTTGGGTACGTCACTTAGATATGATGCTTCAGTGACCACATCACTTCTCTGTCTGGAACGATGGGTTGACTCTAATCAGCCTCCATTCGCCAATAAACACTTCATATTTTCTCTCTCAGCAGCGTAGCTCATTACCCTTTCTTTTTCGCTCTTATATGCACCGATGAGTTATGAGATTGTTTCTGCATTAAGTGTCACTTGCCATTGGGATAAAATTAGGGCATTAACAACAGCCTCCTAAAAATGCATTGCACTGTTGGATTACTTACTGACATCTGGCAAAGTTGTGGCACTAACAATGAGTTCATAAACTAAAACTTGACATTTATTGGTGAGTCAACAATAAAAGACAAAAAAGAGAAGGATCAAAGATCATTTATTCTCATCTTAATATAATTTATATTTAGATAAAACTAAGATTGACTATTCAGTGTGGTGTTGCATACATTAAACAATGAATTTAGTGTATACATGCACAACTCTTGCAGAATGATCAAGTTCTCTGTAAGCATGAAGTTTGTGTTTTCTTGTTGTTTCTTGTGTAACAAAGCCTGCATGAATGCCTCTGCTATGAAACACAAAAATCACAGTAAATCCAGTAAAGGTCTTGTCTGGGAAAAAGAACAAAAAAGAATAAATTTTCAGTAAACCATCGGTTTTGTCGTATCAATGCCTCTCAAGGTAAAGTATTTCTCTGAATTTGTTTCCATATTGCGTATCTCCTGTCTGTTGTCAGAGATCAGTGGGAGTCTGGTTTTGTGGTCAGGGACTGTCTGGGCTTCAGCGGTCGGCGTTCATCTTGCGCAGCTTCGGTGGCAGGTTGTCCTCTGGCCTCCCTCCAGCCGAGAGCAGAGGGCTATGCATGGGGCCAGGAGCAGGGGACAGTGTTGGCGGCAGACTGTGCTGGTACAGGTCTCCAGTAGACTGGGTCATGGGTTCGAAGCCGACCTTGATGGACTTGAGGTGCAGCCGATTCTCCGCCTCAGGTCCCTGCGAGGAGCTGAGGCGCTGCAGTTTCAGGGGCAGGTCTCCTGTGCTGCATGCCTTCTCAGAGTGCTGGGAGCTGAGCAGGAGCACCTTCCTCTGCAGGTCCTCCTTCCCCGATGAACTCATCCTCTGCAACTTGCTCGGCAATCGACCCCCAGTCCCTCCCTGACGGCCCCTTTCTTCTGAAGTGTTGATGCAATCCACGGAAAACACACGGTCACGCCGGGCGCCGTGGCTCTCAGTTAGTGCAGGGGTGGGAGTGGATAGAGGTGAGGGCAGTGAATTCTTCTCTTCGTGTTCCTTGACGCTGTACGGGGGTGTCGGTACCTCAAATGTGCTGTGGAACTGAGAGTAGTCCACCCTGAAGAACCCCTCCTCCAGGGACATCACAGGCAGGAAGCGATGGCCCCATAAGACCTCATCCTCGGTATATGATGTCCGTGCCTGGCATGTCATACCTACAAGAGAGCGACAAGGTTGTACTTTTAGTAACTGTAATTGATTCTGTGTTTAACTGGCTGATGAGGACCGAAAGGGCAGCATTCGCTCCCATTATCTCTTTTTCCACCCTGCGCTTCTTTATTGCTTTTGGAAACACTGCTGCATTGCTACTTCCTGTGCAATCTACCTTCTAGTTTGATTTAGTCACCTACTGGAGATTTTAATGCTTTTTTCCCTGCAAATTCACAGGCCATAAATCAAAAAAGCAGTTATTACTACTGAAAAATTATGTCTTTCCACATATCAAGCATTTTACCTCTAATGGCCACATCCAAAGGAAATCTTTAAATACTACTACAAAAAGTGAAGTCCCATTTATTCTTTAAATATTCCCTCCCAGAGTTCAAATCAGTGCCGTTTCTGTTTCCATCAACTGGTGAGTGATTCCCACATTTTGTGCTGTTAATATAGGTGAAAGGTGAGTGATGCTTGTTACGAGTTGGTCTTGTGCCGGTTGCGATAATTGGCAATCTGATCAACAAAATTAGCAGCCTCCTCAGAATCATTCCCACATGAATACATCAGTGGCAGGAGGCATGGGTCCTGTCTTTACATGTCTTTTTTGTAACTTGTGGTGTTGATTGCGAATTGAACTGGTTACAACCTCCTCCTATCTCAAAGACAATTATCTGTGGGTGCACTGATGCCATGGTCCTTTGCTAGTTGTTTATTAGTGTGCTTATTTGTTCATAATTTAAGAATGACATATTGAGAAGCAAAGATACTGGTGCCTGTGTGTCTGCCGTATAGAGGATGAGAACAGCTTGCAAGCATCCTAAACCCACTTGTTTTCCCCCATTTGACCTCAGCTCTTGTAAAATAATTTTCTTGACATTTGGATGCTTGCTGCTGGAGGTCCTTTGCGATCAATAAGCACTTAGTCCATATTTTTTCTGATCCAGTGGTTCTGCTTCAACCCGAGTTTTTTTCTGTTAAACACTACAAACTAAAAACTAGAGTTAGCTATGGAGTAGGAGTCTGATCCCGTCCCTCTGAGGGATGATATGTGCAGTGTTATGTCATAGCCTGGTGCTATTCCAGGCTCACTACTCATCTTCATCCACAGAAAACCTTCTACAGTCCTACATCCAGACAAAGGTCATTTTTATTTTTAATTAGCCCAGAGGCTTTAATCACAAGGATGAGTCTCTCGAGGAATAATTTTCCAGCTGTATTGTCTCCTCCTACCAGGAGACTCAATGTATTTCTGCTGACTCTAGACAAATAAGACAATACTAACACCAGTGCAGCGGAAGCTTATGGGTTTAGAGCCCGAGAGGCATGCCAGCTTTGTTTCATCATTCAGGCGTCATATGGGTATTCAGCCAGCTGCTTAATGTTTAGTGCATCTTGCATGAAAATAAAAGCCCTCAGCACAGCTATGCAAACACTTGGCAGACAGCAAGCAGGGCGTCCCTGAAGAAGATTTTAAGTAAAATTCAAGTTACAAATACAAAGCCTGCAATGGCATTGTTTTAGAGACTGCATTGTGGTGCTTCACCTTTCTGTGAGACCCCCTTTAAAATCTGACCATTGTTACTCACCAAAAATCTAAATTATAACACATATGCATGTATATGTATATCAGTGAAAGTGTAACCTATCAATGGACCCACCATGTCAGAGCAAAAAATGGTAAAGGGACCAACATCAAGCCATGTTGACTACCCAGTGGTTTACAAAGGTTTGAAACCTCTGAGTCACAGCTGTTGTTCTGCTCTGCTTCTCCTGGTTCCTAGGGACCAAGACCAAACTCTGGACTCCGAGTTTGGTGGGATTCAGTCTAATTGGGTTTATTTAAGGCCCTGTTTTTACTGCATCATCTCTGGACTGTGCACCAATATGTCTTATATCCAGGTGGATCTGAGCAGCCTCACTATCAGGTTTGATAAAGCGGTATGTCTTAATCATCACAGGGCAAAATTTTATTTTTTTGAGACAAAGGTGGGAGTGTGAACTGTGACTGCATTTTGGATCAAGCCTAATTATCCTTGTCTGTTTCAGACTTAGTCTTAGTCTTGACTGTCCATGCTGGTACCCATTAGGATTTACTTTGTATTTTTGAAAAAAACTCATTTACATTGGTTTTTGGGTAGGTTTGAATGGATCCATTTCAATCAGACCATTTAAATTTTTGGATGAAGAAAAAATTGATTTCAAGACTCATAAAATACCGCAAGTCAATCAATTTGATGATGATTCAGAGCTGGTTGTCAGTTCTTTCTCAAAAAGGAAACGTTTAAAGTTAATAAATTGATAATATTTAGCCAGGTACTGCGTCAATGAGAGTCAAACAATAAAACTTTAAAGTTTATTAGTTGTCAGCTAAAATCTCCATTCATCCATTTTCTGTTTGTGCTTTTACCTGCTACAACTGAAAACCCTTGGTTCACATCTCAGGCTGATCTTTTTATGCTAAACCTTTTGCGCTGATGTGTAAAAATAGAATCGGTACTGCCTCTAAGATGTGAACTAAAACTGACAACTATCAGAGTGACTGAGAGGTAATCTGTCAAATCTGGTTGAGACATAATGGGAACGAGCTGGGGAGACAATCAACAACAGCTGTGTTAGCAGCAGCTGCATTTGAGAGGACAACTCTTAATGAATTCAAGTTGACGAGATGTGTGTTAGGTTGAGGATGACGGGATATCGTGGCCAACTGAAGGTGACACTGCGAGAGCTTCCCTTCTCTACCTCTCAGCTCTGAGTGCCATAGCACTGTAGTTCTAAACTTCTGGCTGCACCCTGATTTAATGGTATTATCAACAGACAGCAGGCCGTGTTGCCTGCCTGCCTCCACGCTTCCCTGCTGATCCCTCCCCCCTGCTCTAAGCCTATTCAGCTCTGTGGTTTCTTCTACAGAAGTGGCAAAGTTCGGGTTATCGGGGATGGATAGAAGCAGAGCCGAAAAGAAAAGAGGGAGATGGATTTATTTCTGTTGGTCTTTGGGGAAGAAATCGTTCTGTTAAATATGCAACAGTGAGAGCAGAATTGTCACTGAGAGTACTCCAGCGTGGCTGCCTCTAGTTTACAGCGGTAGATGTATACCAGTGTCTCACAGGGGCAGAATTACCTCTGCTAGTAGCCGCCATCTAAAAAATGGAAAGGAACTACTCTACTAAACCTCATTCATCAAAGTGTACAACCATCTATGACCACAGGCTTTTATTATGCATAGAGTGGGCATAAACTGATTCTGGAGCAATAAAATATCCCTAATAATTCAGTCAGGTTGTCATTTTCATGTGTTGTTCCTGTTCTCACTATTTTCCTGTGCTCTTAAAATATGAAAAACAGAGAAGATGGGGAAATGAGATCTCACAGTCCAGATTACAGTTATCTATTAGACAGGAATATTATTTGGGTTGATACTAATATAGGAATTTACATTTAGATTGGGAGTGAGAAGAGTGAGGAAAAGAAGCAGTGAGAATGGGATAGGAGTGGAAAGGATTCAAATGGCTGAAATAAGTGGCGGGTTAAAAGATTCCTCACCAGTGGTCTCCACGATGCCCTCGAGGATAACGACAATCTCAAACTGTTCGTTCATGAGAGAGCGCTGGGAGAGGTCAAAAAAGGGGCTCTTGGGATTGATTTCATGGCAGATGGTGAGAGGGGACACCAGGAAGAGCTGGTCTGCACCTGTCCCAAAGCCAACATCCAACTCACACTGGTCCAGAGGCAGGAACTCGCCCTCAGGTGTCTGACGCGACTGAAAGACAGTCAACAACAACGAGAGAGAGAGAGAGAAAGAGAGAGAAATGCACAGAGACGGAGAGAAAAGTGCAGAAAGTGAAATAAGGGTAGAAAAGAAGAAGAAAGAGACAGGAAAGAGAGGATTAGATGGATGCCGTTGGTCTTCCTTTCATCTACTGAAAGAGGACACATCTTCAGTAATGGTAAAAATATAAAAATCTTTTACTTTAAGTGGCTATAATAGATATTTTTATAATAACAAAGTATCAAATGACAAAACTGGAGGTGAAAGGTGTTGCACATAATCATTAACCTGCAGAGAATTATTATTTGCATCTGCAGTTTCGGCTCCTTGTGCCGCTGTCTGGCCACAATTGCAGTTATGGTTCATGCTCTCATTTTTTTGTCGTCAACAGCAACAAAAAAAGCTCTAAAAACCTACTATAGACTATCTGCTTAACACCAAATGGTTAGAGACCAGCTGGGGAACATAGGGGAGCATTCAACAGCTCAAAAGCCAGACATTTCCCACCAGAACTGCTTTAGACCAAAAACAGAGCTAAAAGTGAATGCAGGATTTAGATTATCAGATGGACACAAACACAGCTCCAAACAAATGATAACGTTGCTCCGTAACTGCTGGACCTTATATCAGTTGGCGACAATTGATGCGCAATTACCAACACAGTGTACTTGAAGTATCAAAGGAAAAGTACTTGTTCTGCAAAAAAAAAAAAAAAATGTCCCCCCGTGACTGTATTTTTAAAGGTTAAATTTTTAGATTGTTAATACTGATGCAACAATTGCTACTGAGACTTTTCAAAGCGGAATACGTTTTAACAGTACAGTTAGTCTAGTGGTTCCCATTCTAGGGGTTTATCTATGCATTTACTCATTCTATCTCTTTGGCGCTTCAACAGTTTCTTGAATGAAACCATTTGCATTGTGTTTTATGAGGAATGTTTTTCAAAGTATAGAATAGTGTAAAATGGAAATACTCGAGCGATACAAGAATCTCAAAATTTTACTCAAACACAGCGTTCCAGTGAACGCACCTAGATGCTTTCTATTGATTCATCGGTCGAAAATGTGATGGTGCGATTCTAAAAAAAATAAAAGTATGCACCGCCCTTGCAGAAAGGTGATAGAGGATGTTTTCTCTTGATCTATCTCTTCACTCCCTTCCGTATATTCTTGCACTGTCCAAAGATTCACACTTGGCATTGCTTTGTAGAAAAACGTGCTGGCGGACGTATGAGACAGCCGTGTTTGGACAGTAGTAGCCCACATAGTGTTAACTGGTGCGGAAGCATTTAATTGCCCAGATGACGTTGAAGCATAGCACCAAGGTCCTGTATGTTTTTTTCCTCCTTCCCTGTCTTAGTCTGTCTAATCAGTCTGTTCTCGTTTTCCCTTTCCTTCACTTAAAAGTCGGTTCTACTCTTTCCTTTGGATCCGCTTAAATTTGAGGCTGTTTTCTTACATCCTGCTGTCAGAAAACAGGCTTGCAGCTTTTTAGACATTATATATTAATAATGTGAAATATTTCAGTATGAAAACTCAAAGAAAGGGCCAACAAAGCCAGAATCAGGCTTATGTGTTTCAGAGCTGGTCGGTTAAGTTTAAACACATTATTTGCATGCCGTTTAACAGCAAAAATCTTTCCTTCAAAAGCTACAACTATCTTTGCAAAAACGCACCTTTGAAATAATGAGCAGGAGAGTTCCTTTTTGCTACGACACTTCATTTTTTATTTTTAATGTACAGGATTCCTCTTTTACCTAAAATAGCATCAAAATATACTTGGAAAACTTTCTTTTTAGGTCAAATAATATTTAAAAACAACAACAACAAAAAAATGGTGAAAATGTAGTTTTCCCTTATTGTGTTTAATAGCATATGCTAAATTTTTAAATCCTTTTCTCTTTATCTACATTGTTTCAACTCCAACCAATAATTGGGATGCATCAGCCACCAGCCACCCACACACACAAAACCACACACACTATTCCTCAACCACACACACTTCTCCATAATGATCTCCTACACGGAGACACACACGCACACACACACGCACACACACACACGCACATACATTATACACAGTCCCGTTGCCTTCTCCTCGGAAAAAAAAAAAATCCAACCTAAAATAATCAACACGTTATTCCCGCAAAGGCAGTTTCCTATTTCAGCCCTTTTATTACTGAGCCTGTGTCATCTAGATGTGTTCGCTCTGGTCCTAAATGAGGTAGTGATAATATAGACAAAGAGAAAATCATTGACTGGAGCACACTGGAACCTACGATTGCTGAGCCCCACTCCCTTGACTGTTACCGTTGCTACGCGTTGTTTGTTCTCACACGGCACATTTGTATACTATAATTAACACTGGCAGATTTTTCTTATCCAATTCTTAGGGGTTTTTGAAACAGTGGGTCCTTGATTTCAGACAGAAGCAGAAAAAAGACAGGCTCCTCATCTCTTCTGTCTCCAACCGACTCCTTTTGTATCGAGAATCTTATAAAAGGGGAGATAAAAATGCACTTGATGGCTACACATGTGATATTTTGCAAAAAGACAATATCCCAGGCAAACAGTCATTATCCTCACCAACTGATCAAGGCAGAAGCAGATGAAATAATGTTCTTGTTTTTCTCTCTAGAGCTAGTTCGCCCTATTATAACGACGTGTTTTAGGAAAGCAACCGTTTGCGTGGCTGATTTTATTTGTAGAGCTCGGGACAGAGGACAAAGTTCATCATGGCTCACAAATGTTTTACCACCAAAACAATAATTTTTTAAATAAAAATGTGTTTTTTGTTGTCTCATACAAACATCGGCGTGTTGGGCAAACGTAACAGCATCTTGGCTAAAGTGTGCTGGGGGAGCCTAGACTCTGACAGCAGCCGGGACCGGGTTCCACACAGTGGGGAAGCACTACACAGCGGATGTGCTGGTTGTGAATGAGCCTCTTTTTTTTTTTTAAAGTAACCCGTAACCCCTCAAAATAATGTGGTTTTTAATGGTGTCCTACTTGGGCTTAAAAGAAACTAGATTAGGTCACTGCTGTAGACAGTAAGTTAGTTAGCCGGACATGCTAATGATTGCAGCTTATACTCTTGTGTTATTGGCTTTTTAAAGGCTAAAAAGAGAAACCACCCTCCAGCCTCTTTAGATACCCAGTGTGTCTCCAACTACAGCCCCATGCACACCGCTTCTGCATGTAGAGAAAGCCAAAGCTTGATAAACCTGCAGTGCCCTAGTTACGGCTGCTAAGTCATGATTAGACAGTTAGGTTTTAGTGGCAGAAAAAAAAAACAAATTTGACCAGAAAATTGCCTATAATGGGATTAGGACAACTTAGAGAACTGTTTTGGACTCCTGTTAGAGCGTACTTATGCTCCAGTTTCAAAAAAGTAATTCCAGTAGCATGCTTTGGGCATATATTTACAGGGGATTTTAAGAGTTTGGGGGAATCAAAGGATGACAAAAAATGCAAATGATTTTTGTTCAAAGTAAATTGGGTTTCATTGGGTTTGATACATCCTCGGTTCTGCTTTCTCTCTCATACAGGCCACTCGTGTGTAATCACAGCGCAATTTCATCCTGACCTCACGGTGACATTGCCCTATGGTTAAGACCTCCGAGATGCAAACAGTGAATGAAGTGTGAGTAACCGGGCTTTGCATTGCCAGAAAACATTGCATTCCATTGGAATATCAATGAGGTGCTCTCCTGGATTAATGTCGGAGAATGACTTCCATGTCGGGGGGGGGGGGGGGCGGGCGGGCATTGTTCAGGTGCTTACAGGCCGCTCCATATTGTTTGGCACCATTCCTCCATGTGGGTTATCTCATGCTAGCTTAGGGAAATTCTACTTTTCGCTTTCTGTCTTTGTCACTTAAGATTAAAAGGATGGATGACTGTATGCAAACATTGACAGGCAAAGCTCCTTACAAGGGCCCCCGTTGGCACTTTCCTACGCTGCTTCTTCTTGCACAAAGATCCAGAGATAGTGGAGCTTGTCTACTGTCTTTTCTGTATATCTGACATTCTGTTCCAACAAATAAACAGTTTCTTTTCTCATTGAGCTCTGACAAATCCAGACAGGGCTGTTTGTATTCATTTTTCTTCTACGCCTTTTGGGGGGATGGTAGAGAAGAATCGCGGGATGAGCACACGGACGTGTGCCTGTTCAAAATTCTACCCATCACATCTGAACACTCACCAACCCAGTCAACATGTCAGCTGCTCATTATCATTAGAAAGGCAACGTGGCTTTGTTTCGTGCTTGTAAAAGATGTGTTTCCTTGGTGTGAGCGATGCTCAAGGATGAAGACAGGCAATAAATAAAACAGATTTGACCAAAAGACCTAAAGACCCACAGATCTGAGCTCAACAGAAACTGCCCCCTGTCCCAACGTAACACTGCACACCACAAGACTAGAGAACTATAACACTATAAAACCAGGGAATTTTGCAACAATTGTGAATGTGCAATAATATCTACACACTTTGAATTTGGCACCTCATAGACACAATAGCTGTAACTGCTTAATTTTTGTTTTCATTTCATTTTTTTTTTGTCTGCTTTCTTGTCGCTTGACTGCATGAACATATGGATAAATGAACTATTCTCGGGAGCTGCACAAAAAATTTCGTTGTACGACTGTGTGCAGCAACAATAGAGGCATTCTGTCTCTATTTGTCCTCCTACTCGAGTCCACTCCATGCTCTGCCAGACCTTCATCAATCAGTAGCCTGAACGGGGGACGGATGAGCTTGCAGTCAGGTCGACTGACAAGCCAGCCGAGTCATGCAGGCTTTCACGCTGCCAGATACAGTCTGCCTACTCAGTGCATTTAGGAAGCTTTGGCAAGCCTAAGAATTTCAACCAATCCAGCCTCTACTGGGTGAGATGAATGGCTCAAATCAAAGTGAGAGTACAATGAACTGGTCAGCCCTATGTGGGATAGACTGAACAGTTTTGTCCTGGGGTCATAAACTTGGAAAATGTACTTGTGTCTAAGACTGTACTGACACTGAATCAGCTTAATCTCACATTGCTGTTTAGGTAAGAAAAACTGTGTCCACAATGGCATTTTCGGGCTGATTTTGAAAAGGTCTCTCTCCACACAGACATATGTTGTCTCGTCCTCTTTTGGTTGGAAAACAACAAGATTGTGCATCACAGGCAGCATCTGGTAAGAGTAGGAATGGCACAGCCTCTTTCCCAGCTGGTTAAGCCTCGGCTTTGTCCTCTCGTCCGCTCCACATTCACGCACGTGTATTTTAAATGTGCTATGTGTTAGTTTTCCCCGCCACTGAACGTGGTTTCTTGCCGGGAGCGGGTATCGGTGACAGCTGCGTACTGGGGCTTCAGCCATCACTGATTTTACAACTCAAGAGGTTATGATACATCCTCTGAGCAGCG
Source organism: Istiophorus platypterus (assembly GCA_016859345.1). Lineage (NCBI taxonomy): Eukaryota > Metazoa > Chordata > Actinopteri > Istiophoriformes > Istiophoridae > Istiophorus > Istiophorus platypterus. The sequence continues at coordinate 4,972,172 of CM029112.1, read as the reverse complement.
CTACTTCATCAGGGCAGCCTGGACGGTACAGTGACTCGGTGTCGGATCTTCGGTAGAAGAAAAGAGGCGATAGAAATAGAAGCAGAACACGAGTCAACATTGGTGTCCTTTGCAAATAAAGGTACGAAGTTTGATGCTGAACTAGTAATATTTCTTCTAGACTGTTAAAAAGCTGTTAAGGCTAATGTGACTGTGCAGCAATTGCCAAAACTTACATATAGCTATATGGATGTTTATAATGATTTGTCATAAAGAGGTTCAGAGGCAACAGAAAGTCGCCTTCTCAATGGTACCTCCTCCATGGTCGAGAATGTGCCACCCCAACCCATACCGTTATTGAAAACCTTTGTTTTTTCCCACTGCCGGGTCTACACTTTCAGATTTATCCGCTCTGCTAAACATTTCGGATAAAGCTCCGTTTTGGGATGTGAAAATGCAAATGGAGGACCATGATGAAAAAAAAAATGCAGCAAACTTAGTGTAGTCAGAGTTAAGGATACACTAACTTTGAAATTTTTGTTCTTGTTTCTTGCACTTTTAACATTTTTAATAACACCAGCAGGGAGATGTGGGCAAGCACATTAAAAATGGCTGATAGCTGTTTTTCTCAAGTTTATGTGTGCACTAATGGGGATGGCTGTTCACAAAGTGAGTCTGCCGCCTCAAGGAAAACTGTCTGCATTACCACACCGTCCCAGTTTGGTTTGACCAATTATTGTTCCTAGTGCCAATTCACTAAACTGAAAAAGATGACGCCACGTTGGTCCGTCAGAATTTTAGGGGAAAAAAAAAAACAAAAACCCTTTTGACTGGCTTTAGCTTGATAATGGAGAAATCCCGGATTACGTTCAGTGAAACATTTCTGAACATAAATGCCAGGTGATGATGATGAACACTTATTTAAGATTGGTCACAGCCACAGGTTTTTAAGACAGCATGAATTTTTGGTTGGTGATGCGATGTGAACTTAGATGAACTGCAAAGCTTATCCACACCCTGACTCCTGAATCTTACTTCTCATCTTGGCTACATAAAAAGCACAAAGCTTCATAAATTTTGTGTTGCAGAACCATGATATGAAGACCATTTATATGGATACTGGGCTGCCTTTCTCTCAGTGCTCTGTGAAAACCCGAAAGTGGGAACCTGTGAGATTTGGCCGGATTGTTAGTTTTGTGATTGGGAGGCATGTGAGATCATACTGATTAGGTGACTGTGGAGGCTTGTTCTCCATTGAAATTGAAAATTAGACAGGTTGGTACAGGCAAACAAGGACAGAAATAGAATTGCACCTTATTTGGAAAACGCCAAGTCCAGTGCTGATGGTCTTGTTGTGTTTTGTTCTATTTCCTTGGAAGGTGTTTTAATCCTCAGTTTTACAAGCACTGACTGTGGCAGGGGCGGGCAGAAATGCTGTCATTATGTTCTTGGCCAAAAATGTGTTTTGTCATGACTGTGTGCCTCTGATTTCTACTTTGGTGCCGAAAATATTTCAGCAAGGCTCATATATTATTTTCGTCCGGAGCCTGAAGATGTGGTGTTGAATTGACAATAAGAATATTATTCTCAATTCAACACCACATCACATATATTAATGCTTTTGAATTTCTGACTTTAGTCTGCTGGCTCTGAAATTACAAATAATTCACACTCCACCTCACTCATTCCTTCTTTTGAATTGGGAAGAAAACTCAGTAAAAGAAACCCAGGTAAACAAAGTAAAGATAAAAACTAGAATTTCTGTCTGTAATTGTGTTTGCTTGTTCATTTTTGAGCATGCACACGCCTGCAGAAAAAACATAAGAATAAGATGTAAAGTAGAGTGAGGCATAAGTGGTTAGAGTTTTCTGTCTCTGGGTCTTCTTAATCAAAGACCGTAGGGCTTTAAGGCCTATCTCCAGCCCCCTAAAACCTTATAGTATAATTGCAATTCTGTTCTTATTAGAAAGAAAATGGAAATCAATTATAGTTTTAGCTACCAACATAAGTAGCCCATCCTGCAGTCCTCTGAGGAGATATATGGCTGTGAGGATTCCTTTCCCTTGTATACAGTATCTCTGACAATGAAATACAGTGAAAATATAAACAGCAACTCTTTTTATATCTCCCCACTCTTACTGTGAGTCTCCCTTCGGCTCTTTTCATCCACTTTCCATCACTTTCAATCAATTTCTTCACATTCTCTCCCACCCTCCCCCCAGTAATACCAGAGTCATATTTTCAGCTAGGATGTTCCACCAGGATGCCCATTGAAGCTGTCCTGCAAAGATGCATTTCAACTGCTTGTGGTGGGACTCAGGCTAACAGCCCCCACTGTTCTGTCATTCCCTTCTTTCTGCCGTTCTACCTACACAATGGCACCATTAACCCAACTCTACAATAGATGTGCTTTTTTGTAAATACACATAACGATGTTGCTTATTAGACTGGAGAAAATGAGGACCATGGCTTCATCTGAGGACTCATTTCTGCACCAATAGTAGCTTTGTCCCCGTCTCTCTAAATTCACACCAGACATGCTACATGTGCCAATTCACACTGAGTATTTTGCTGCAGGTACCAGGTCCTGTCAGACTGTCCTGACTGCTAGTTGCTGTTTGCTGTAAGGTGCCAGAAATTGTGGGATTTAATTTCACTGTCATTATCTGACAAAGATTATATTGATGAACTAGTGAACTAGCTAATACAGGTAAAAGTCACCAGAGAATCACCAGAGAGAAAAGGGAAACCCAATGTTCTGTATCTGGGTGTGGGCAGATGGGTAGAGGCCTACGTCAAACCAAAGGTCAGTGGGTTCCTTTATTGCACTAGAAAAAAAAAAAAGGCTGCAGAAAAAGGCTGGTACTTCCATGTTGCGCTGTACTGCACTAAGAGCAGTTTTGTGTTCCCAACATCCCCAAACACTTTGAATGGGATTGAGACTAAACTGGCCAATATGTTTCTTCATAAGTACTTGTTGAGTGGTCAGTTGCTTCAAAAACCCCTTTTAACAAACCTCTCCAGAGATTTAGTGCTTTATTGCCATAGCAGCATAGTTTAAATTGATTTGGTTTGCTGACATCATACAAAACAAAAAATGAATTAAGAAAATAGTAATAACTGAGGGGGGCTTTGTCTTAACCACTTCTGACAACAAGCATCTCCAACCCCCTTTCACCATCATGCCGTTGATTGTCATTAGCGAAACATGCAGGGGCCACTCACCACTATGCAAATCCCGAAAAAGTCGCCCAGCAGCCAAACGTGAGGAAGTTGAGAAAGGTTTGTCTTTATGCAAATTTTGAAATGTTGGAGAAGCAACCTGGAGACGCCCAATCGCGCTTGTTTCGATTCGAGTAGTTTTCTACTTCAGCTCTCTTAAAAAAAAGTACTTTAAACCAAACAGAGTAAAATCTGACTGTCACAGTAGATGGCTTTCTGATTCTTTATAACTTTAACAAGCCAAATAAGAAAAACTATGCATCAGTTCACTCAGAAAATGAACTACTTTAACCACTATAAATGGCTAATCTGAGCTGAGTATATAATTACATGCTCAACACTGAACATGTACTCAAGCTTCAAGTTTGTGAGAGGCAAGAGACTACTTTACTTTGACTCCATATGTGTGAACAGGGGGAATAATGCTTAGTTTATAGGGAATGGGGGTGAGACCATCCATTTGCAGGCACAGACCTTATACACTTGACTTGACAAGTCTTTATTAATATATCCAGAGCTCCTGCAAATGTGAGCGATCTATAAAGTTCCATTAAAGGACCTGTACAGCAGTCACAGCAATAGCCTTACAATACTTTGCTGTTGTTTACAGTAGTATAATAGTAAGACCAAAGATTTAAAATTAAGCCAGCTTCAAGTTTAAATCATAAAAACTGGCAAAGGTTCTGTAGAATACTCAAAAACAAACTGTAATAGTATGAGGTCATGTCTGAGAAACTGTTTTGTCTTGACTCATTGAAAAGTTTGAGTGCATTTGATTAGATTTTATGAGAGACTTGTTCATCCGCTCGGATTTATATGCAGTTTGAAGAACAAGTCATCATAGAAGCCCTTTCTCAAACTTTCTCTCTCTCTCTCTCTCTCACTCACTGTTCCTACACAAGGTGAAATGATTCCTCTGGCATTAATCTCTGAGTACTTCACATGAGCCATGATTTGAAGAGGGTTGTAGTTCAACAGCACCACCAACATTTCTACGCAGGGACTGCACCGAAAGCAGTCTAAAAAAAAATGACTAAATTAATTATTTTTAAATTGAGGGTTTTGTTTAAAGACTGTATGTGATGTATTGTATCTGAAGGTATGTTCAGCTTAAACAGGTTTAACAAGTTTTTGTCCGTGCATGATGAGTCACTTATTTTTAGTTTTTTTAGTTGGGTTTTTTTTTTGTTTTTTTTTGTTTTGGCAATCTGTTTTCTGGCAGAGCTGCAGCGAAAATTTCTGACTCAGTGAGAGACTCTTTGAAGCGAAAGAATAAGGTTGGACCACAAAAGCCCTGGAGCAAAAAATAAAGAGGAAAAAAAATACTAAAGAGCACACAGTGGATGTTGTATTTATTGGATTTCACAGAGAGAGGGAGTGTAAAACTGATGTGGGCTTGGCAGAGAGGTCTCTCTTGCACTCCAGAAGGAGAGGTAAAAAGATTGTGGCTCCACAGTGTAATTCTCCCTGAGCTTCAGATATTTTGTGACACATCAACTCTTCTTTCCTCCTTTTCATTGTTGCTTGTCTTCTTTTTTTTTTTTTTAACAATGTAACACAAATCATGATTACTTCTATTCTAGTTCTGGGTGCCATTGCTATTCAAAAAAATAAATAAACAAATTCTTGTCTTTCAGTTGTAACACACTTAAAATAGACTAATTTTCACAAGCAGTTCCAGCGTGGTGATACATCGTAGTTTAAAATGTCATAGGGGGGCTGTACAGATGGAGAGAGATGCTGAGTTCTCACTGCTCAGTTTTACAGGGGACACTTGGGCAGTCAGCGTAGAGATGTGCAATTGTACTTTACACCTATTGGGCTGTTCACTCCCTCCATACTTGTAACTGTGGAACGGCTCATTCCTCCCTGCTTCCCTCCCCAACTGCATGCATCATTAAGCTGACCAACGCTGTGCTCAATGGCGAGCGTGCTGAGGAGAACACAGACATGAACAAGCTCCAAGCACCTCACTAATACTGTTTGTCTTCTTTATGGCCCATTTTGCTCTTTGAACAGGGTTGCGGCTGAAGGGAGCACTGACACGACAACTAAAAGAGGAGCCAGTTGACCTTGCTACTCTTTGTGGTAATTTTCTGCATTGTTGCTTCTTTCCAGAGTGCAAGATTCATTAGCTGTAGCCGCCCCCCCCCCCAAAAAAAAAAAAACTGCCTGGGTTCTGGATAACTGACCTGGCACAATGTTGACATTATGACCTGGAGAAGCAGAATGTTGATTTCTGTTTATGGTTGTCATAAACAGGTTTTATGCCCCCATGCTCTTTCTCAGTATTGCCTTTTCCTGACTCCAGTGATCTGTGGTAATGTGTGTGAAGCGCCCTCTCACTACTGATTCACTTAGGCTAAATACCCCCCGGAGGACGGCCTCTCTCTCTCACATCCACTCGCTGATACACACCTATCTGTCCAGGTTTCACCAGCTGAAAAGGAACCTATCCTGGGGGACAGCGTCGACCATCCTCTCTCTCTACAAAGGACGACACTGTTATCTCTGCTTAGGGATGCACCTGGCCCCCGCCTGGGCCTCGCCCTCCTGCAGCTGAAGGATTATGGTAATACCACCTTAAGCCTGTTTTGTTTAACAAGGCCTATATGATATAGTGGGACCTGCTTAAAATGACCATTTGAATAAAAAAGCAGGTTCATTTTAATCATTGATATGCAACTGTTCCTTTTCCATGTGGACTCAGATGCGAGAGAAGGTAAATGGAGTAATGATTCTTGAGAGATGCAAACTGTCAATCAAGAGCTCAGCCATTGTGCAAAAAAGGCAAAAGGCTGCTTTTTTCACTTTCCTCAGTCTTCTGCTATTTACAAAAGCCTACAGTATCCCATACTTCAAATTAAGAGCTCCATACTGTTGAAATAATATAGTGCTGGCCAATAACGCGGTAGGGACTCATAAGCTATCATATATTTAATTTACTACACTTTTATTTTTATATACCCATTTTATATTGTTGCTTTTCTGACGACAGAAGGTTTGATTTATTGACGGCGTGATCTCGACTTCAACTCAGCCCGTACACCCGGGGTTGCGGTTCGTTTTCGGGGCGTTAGCGCCATCAGGTGCGTCAGTCTTTGCGAACTTACCTTTATGAGTTTGCACCTGATCTGCGCGGACACCATGTGGCTGTTCCGCAGGTTGCCCACGCGGAACATGAGGCACAGTTTGCCGTCTCGCTGGGAAATCACCGCGTCCTGACTGAACATGAGCGTCTCCGCGCGCTTCTTGGGTTGGGACATTTTTATGAACATGCAGCCGATGAGGAAAGCGTCCACGATGGAGCCCAGCAGCGACTGGAACAGGAAGAGGATGATGCCCTCGGGGCACTTCTCCGTGATGTACCGGTAGCCGTAGCCGATGGTGGCCTCGGTCTCGATGAAAAACAGAAAGGCCGAGGGGAAGTTGTAAACATTGGCCACGCAGGGGGTGTAGGACGAGTCGTGGCCGTGGTTCAAGTCCCCCCTGATGTATGCGATGATCCACCACATGGACGCCATGACCAGCCAGGCGATGGTGTAAGTCAGGATGAAGATGAGCAGGTTCCACCGCCACTTGAGGTCCACCAGGGTGGTGAAGAGGTCAGAGAGGTACCTGCTGGTCTCGCCGCCGAGGTTTCCGTGCTGCACGTTGCAGCGGCCGTTCTTGTCCACGAAGCGCTGGCGTTTCTTCTTGACCGGAGCGGAGAAAGTGGTGGCGCGATTCGTGTTGACCACCTGGTAGTCTTCGCCAAATTTTCTACGAAGTGCCGCCATTTCAGCTCTTCTGAAGTAAAGTTAAACTTCACTTGATTTTTAATCCATGTTTCGTTTTTGTATGATCTCCAAAACACCGGTTACCTGCAGTGCGTAAAATGCGCCATTATCACTTTTGCGTGCAACAAAATCCAAGGAATTTAAAAAATACACGTGTATGACACTACTTTTAAAGCAGAGTTATTAAGCTTTAATTAAAAATATCCACTCTCCTTCTGGTTATTTTACATGACATCAGGATATCGCCGGCTGTAGCTGTGCGCTCCGCTCAGTCTCCACTCACTCTGACCGGCTGTGATGCTCACCAACGGAGCGGAATACGGGAAGCCGTCTACCATCCACAGCTCCTGGTGGGCTGTGATGGATGAGGAGGGATGTGTGTGTGAGAGAGAATGAGAGGGAGAGAAAGAGGGGAGGGAGAGAAAGGGGGCAGGGAGATAGGAGGGGAGTGTTACACAAGACTGCGCTTGTGTGTAAAGAGAGAGGGTGGAAGGGGGGTTGGATGATGTGGGCAATTTGACTTTTCAGTGAAGTTCATTTGGTGAATTAAACCAGTGTGGGGGCTTAATTGATACATTGATTACTTAGTTGATTCAAGTATTATTTGATTCCTCAGAACTGCTTACGTTGCCCTCACATTGCTGCTGATCCTCCCATATGATTAACAACTTTGAGAATCAGATCCCCAATGATTAGGTTGGAGGGTCTTTGTCCTTTCAGGTTAGACTGTGCCATCTACTGGATGGACAGTCCATGTGCAAATTTGGTCTAATACATGCTCCAATGGCAGCAACATGAGATACATTCACTAATTGAATTGCTGATAGGCTGGAGTAGTTCTTTGTGCCTTTTTGAACCTGTGCCAAACTCAGTGATCATTGACTTGAGGTAATAATGTCTAGTAAATCAACAGTAACATAAAAGAGTGCAGAAAATAATTAGAATTTAAAATATTTTCCCAAAATCTCCTCATTTTCCGGGCGTCTTGCTTTAAATAGATTATATTTACCACTCACTGCCTCCAGGCTTTTTCCATTTTAAGTCGGACATTAAATCTGTCCTTCTCCTCTTTCTCCGTGAAGCCATCTTATCGATTTAGACTTTAGATGGCTAATGGACGGACGAGTGGACAGTGGAGGATTTCCTGGACTCATATCCTCCCAAAGGACGGTTGTAAAAGGAATGGGTTCGCCCTTGGCTCTCGTTTGCCCTCAATTTAATCAGACAGAACACAGGGTCTATATTATATATATTATCTGTAAGTACTACTATTATTAGCTAATGCATAATTGCGGTTTCAAACAAATAGGCAGTATAAAGACGCCCTTGACTGTTCTCATTTTACAGCTGACCCCCGTCTCCAGTGGGGGTTTTTTAAGTCTTTTAATTTGTGTTGAGACCCAGAGGGAGAGTTTCTGATATGAAAGGGGCCTGCACTCATAAAAAAAAGAAAAAAAACAACAAGACCCAAAAATCAGTTCATTACGTAATTTATCTATGACACACTCTTTTTAAGCATCTCCATCAAGAAAGAATGTGGTAAACTGATTCTGGATCTTGGTTTTCAAGATTTTTGGCCACTGTGTATTTTTTCAGTTCCTGTTTTCAGGCAGCAACAGGTTACTTTTTTATTATTGTTTATTATTTATTGCAATTCTGCACACGATTCTTAAAATTAAAAAAAAAAAATTCTAATGAAAGACTGGAGTTTATGTGGAATCAGAGACTTGAGTACAAGCTTCTTCAACAGCGCAGATGTAAAACTCAGTCGTCCAGTCTTCCGGAGTCAGTTTTGTATCCATCTACGGTCAGGCAACACTGTCTTTTTTAAATGAAAGTATTTGTAGTATTGGTAGAAATGGAGGCTTCAATTTGTGTTGCTGTTGAATTGTACTACGAACTTGTACACACCTCATCCTCCAAAACTCACATTAAAATGTAGTTTTCTCTATCATTGCAACAATATAGATTCAATTTAGTTGCTTATTTCCTTGACATGTTCTTACAGTAAGCATGTTTATTGGTAAGTTATTGTAAAGATGCAGCACGCCGAAAAAGGTGTTTGCAATTGGCTGATTAGATCTCTGCTCAGGTTGAGGCTGGGTGGGGCCATGTATGCAGTTTACAGGTGCAACATACAGGTCGAGCACAACCTGTACTCGTCCGGTACAACCTGTGCAATTCTGCGAAGGTAAACAGATGAAGACTTGTATCAGAATTACTACATTATCTTACTACCACACAACTAGGAGCTTATAGTCAGTTAAACAAACAAACAAACAAACAAACAAAACAGTCTGACACCACCTTCAGTTCAAAAATGAAAGAGAAAGATGGGAGAAAGGCAGCATTAGACACAGACGAGGAAAAAGAAGGGAGGAGATATCAGCTGATAACAGGGTGTGATTCCAGCTTACGTCGGACCACATTCTGTCTGGTTAAATTTGGCCCCTGGTTGTGTGTGTCTGACAGCAGTTGCTAGACGAGACTCTAGAGTCTCTAAAGTCGTAAACAAGGAAACAAGTGGTGCCGGGATGGTAAAATAAATATATCTCAGTAAGTGGCTTTACATTCATACAGTAAGTGGTTATGTGCAGTGTGTGTGTGCATGTATGCACATCTGCTTGCAATATAAACCGCCTGCTTGAATTTATATTTGACAAATGATTGATGATTATATACATGTTTCTGCACAGTGGGATTTTTAAACTAATATGAATGTGATTTTTAGGGAGAGTGGATGTTTAAGTATCAGAGTTTTATTGCTCAGGAATTATTTCTGATATTGAACGAAATAGCGATGGCAGGTGAGAAGAAACTGTCGCTGTCTGGCTCTTTTGGTGTACAGTGTTCTTTAGCGCCTACCAGAGGCAGGAGTTGGAACAGGTTTTGTCCAGGGTGTGTGGGGTCTAATGGGGCTTTTCTCGCATTTAGACATAACTGATAACTGATAACTGTATTTTTGTTCTTCAAATTGTGGGGACACCCCGACAGGAAACACCTCAGATTAAATTTTTTGATCTCTATCTATCTTTTATGTGATATGTCTTCTTTTAATATGTTGTCAGATTTTTTTAGACCAGCTTTTTTGTTTTTGTTTTGGTTTTTTTTAATTTGAAAAAAAAAAAAGTACGCAATGCAAAAAAAACTAAATGATGAATCGATGGACCAAACTTATCTTTTGACAATAGTCCAGGCTGCTGGTGGTGTAATGGTGTGGACTGTTTTCTAACAATTTTTATCCAGTGTGATGAAATGAATACTGCTTTGCATGTCTTCCTGGTCATTTCATGCCTCTTGTAATTGTTTTGTGTCTCCCTTTAGTTGTTTTGTATTTCTGTGGTTGTTTTGCATTTCCTTGCAGTCGTTCGGTGCTTTTTTTTCTTTTGTTAGTTTGTTTGTTTTTTCTCTCAGACATTGTTGGTCATTTTGTGCCTCTACTATCACCTTCTGATCCTGGTCTCGGGGCAGCCGATGCTAACCATTATGAATTCCGCCCCTCCATATAGTACCTATCACCATCTATCAGAACACCAAACATACTCACCGAAATTTAATTTCATCTCAATGACACAAGCCACATCACCACACAGATTTCTAGGGCCGATGAGGGACTTAGGTCTCAATAGAGGGAACTCGTATACAGCTGTGATCCTCCTGACAACTGAGGATTAGAGACTCGACGGCCAGGATGGCCATCTGTTACTGTCCGTGTAGGCATCAGGCTCTCCCAGTGAGAGGAATCCAAATCAGCACAACACAGATGATCACTAAACCTTGGCTCTCCGCTGTTCACAGTTTTCTTGGCTTCCATTATCGGATGAGGAAGGAAACTCGATACGTATACAAATCTGTGGCGTGCGAGGTTGGGATGGATTCAGGGGAGGAGGGAGAGTGAATTATTAATGAGGAGTTAGAATTGATCATCGTCTCTGTCATACCATATACAAATTACCACGGGGCATGAAATTATTTGACTGTTTTTCCAGTTTATCCTCTGTTTTAGCTGCGATCCATGTGGAGGTACAGACATACCCACTCCTCTGCTCCTTCCACAATGACACCAGATTACTCCCATTCAAAGTGGAGTTGTGGCAGATGACATAACTTAAGGCCCTGGAGTTGTAATGTCCTAAACAGTGAGCTGGTATTAGGGACTGATGGGAAGTTGAGCCATACATTGACGTTTCTAAGCCTCACTATAAACTGACAAATAAGATATGTCAGTTTAAACACTGAAATAATACCAGAACTACAGGAAGCTGTCTCTTTGTCTTTGTTCATTTGTGTGTTTAACGTGTGCTTTTGGTGTTTGTAAGGATTAAACAACCAAGATATGGGTGCATTGTTATCTTTGCACAGAGCCATGCTGGCTGTTTCCCTGTTTCCAAGCTAAGCTAACTTGCTGATCTCGTCTCACCAACGGCAATAAATTAAAAAGTCATATTTCCCAAAATGCTGAACTATTTTATTTAATATACTGTGAGCAGTAAGATGCTGAAAGCCAGCTTCATGATGATGTTTTGTTTTGCTTTATTAAGTTTAATAAACAAAAAAATGAGATCAGCATCTTTATTTCCTCTGATAAAGCCATACAACCACTTTTACAGTTTATGTACAGCTTCCCAGCTCTAAACACATTCTTAAATAATTTTAAAAAATGCATTGATTCCGAAATTTGTCTTGATTAATTTCTATTTCTTGGCTACATTGAAGCTGTAATGTAATCACCTTTAGTTACCTGACTTGAAACTGAATTCATATTCTCAATTTCTAATCACTCATTTTCAGCTGGATGCGCTTCATCAGGCATCAAACCATCATACATATTTAAACACTAATATTAGAGCGGTTTCAAAGACATTACTGTCAGCTGTGCGGGTCGTTGTCAAGGATATATGAAAGGAGCAGGGAGATCAAAAATGCTCTCGCTGACCTTTTTTGCATTACTCCACTGTCTGTATTTCAATTATGCTCTGCTCTCTGAATTAATTGGTTCATTAGCAAATGCAATTAGGAGTGGGGGGTTGCGAGGCCTGACTCTGGTGTGTTTTTAGACGTATACGTAGTCATTCATCCGGCAGATCTAAGAGCATCTCATCTAAATACATCTGTCGTGATCATCTGAATGGCTGGTGTGAGACTAACTCTGTTTTTGTGGTGCTGTGAACACAAACAACCTCGGCAACGTGAGTTTGGGGGATTTTTTTATTGTTTTTTTTTCCGCTGCTCATTAACCACTACTGAACAAAAGCGAGTCAGTGAAAAGAAAGTGACGATTATTTGCTGTTCTTAGTGACATACTGTAGGCTATTGATTATAATTTCTATAGTAACCCGTATTACAGTATATTGTGCTTTTAATTATTTTTTTTTAGAGCTCTGTTTAGAACATTGTCACCTGTAACAAATGCCATGACAGCTACAATCAGACATCAGTTTCATCATTTATAAAAGAGTAAAGTACCTAAAAAGATATAACATGTACATTAGCTAAGTAGAAAAAAGTCTAAATATATAAAGGCTGTACATTAAGATTATAAGGACCAGAATGTCCTTAAGAGAATCAATGATGAGGTATAGAGGAGTAAAAGGGATAATAAATAATGAAATTATGTTTATGATAAGTGAAATTAATAAAAAAAAAAGAAAGAAATAATAAAAGAAAATAAGAAGCCATTCAGTGTGCATGCATTCCTTATTATTAATTACTTTAATAGAATATAAATTCAGTAATGAATAGTTCGGTAGTTGTGTGAGATTTTGAAAATTTGGTCCTATGTATTGTGTGTGTGTGTGGGGGGGGGGCTATTTTCCATGTCTGTGCCCTGGGCCCCAATTTCTCATAATCCGTCCATGTGCAAGAACGTTTATATCCTCAGATGCTTTTTTCAGTAAGTTTCTGGTTTTTAACATCTTTTCCATTATCAGAAAACAAAGACCGAGATTTTTGAAGCTCTCGCTGTTCAAAATGACACTTTTTCCTCAAATGCATGATCCGACTCGAAACAGCGTTTTTAGCCATTTGAAGTTCTTTATATGTGACAGAAAAAAAAATACTGCGAGGTATTTGTTACTGTCGTAATTATAACTTTATGGCCGTAATCATCATTTCTCTTTCATTATTTACTGTCGCGTCTCCGTTCAGGACGGGTCCTGCTGCGGGACCCAGAATCCTCTGCGCCGAGGCAAGATGGAAGAACCCAGCAGCTGCGGGAAAACAATGTTTTGGCTCTAGATGTCGACACGGACAGCTGAGGGCGAACTACTCGAGCCAAAAACAAAAACAGCGGGCCATGCTCCTGCACCGGTAAGACCGACCCCACGGGGTTGAAGTCCCCCGGGGGGCCGGAGTCCGCCGCCGTGGCGGTGAAAGTCCCCCTCCTCGTTACGGGACAGACAACAAAGCAGCCAGCGCTAGTTAGCCGCTAAGTTAGCCCGCCTCGGCTAGGTCGGGCGAGCATCATTGTTCGCCGGAGTCGTGCGGGCCGTCTGTCGTGGGTCATGCCGGTGCGGTCGCTCCATCACTTACCGTCGGTAACTGTCCGGGAAGCGAAGCTCGACCACTCCGGGAGAGAGAAGGGAGGAGGGTGGTGGGGAGATACGGACCGAGGTAGCCGCTCCTCTTTTTGTTGTCAAGCGCAAACCAGCCTTCGTCCTCTCCGTTCCTTCGTCCCCTGCTCGTAGATCTTGTTTGCCTTGTCTCCTGTGCGTTGATATCTGCTCCCAAACCACCAATCTCTAATCTCAGCCCCCCTCTACAAAGAGTAGAAACTAACTTTGCGTGCATGGTTAGAAAGCACTGCTTTTCCTCAAGCCTCGGCAGGATTTTTCTCCTCTAAAGTTTGCTTGGTTTGCTTTTATTTTTTTTGGTGTGTGTGTGGTGGTGGTTTTACATCGGCGCGGATCTGCGCGGCTCTTATTGCTTGGCCATATTAATTATTGCCTGATCCTGCATCACAAAGAAGAAGGGCCCCGCAGGAGCGGCTAGCCGGACGGTTAGCTAGGTAGCTAATTGCGAAGCGAAAGCGCTCGGTAGTTTTCTTTCAAAGGTCCCCGGACCAGAGGTTTGTCCACTGAATTACAAAGCTCGAGTAAACGAAGTCTTGTTGTGCGTGTGTGTGCGTGCGTGTGTGCGTGGGTATGTATGTATCTGTGTGAGTGTGTGTGAGCGTGTGTGTGCGCGGGTTTCGTAAAGTTTGCTTTGTGTGTGTTAGCCGCTGTGTGTTATTGCTGCTAGCTCACCATCGGAGCTGAAGGCATTTGGCAGCAGACACTCATTAGCTGCATGGGTCGTTCATGCGGTGGCTGGAAAAAAATTAATTGTAGATGATTATTTTTTCCTTTTTTTATTAATGCAACCTCCTGTAAATATCACTCCACTGCAACTGCATTTGTTCGAAGCTCGATTCACTCAAGCTTAATTATATATCATCATATTACAGTCTGCGTTAAACGTCGCTTTTAAAGCTGTTAACAGAACAGGCACTTTGTGTTCATGCAGCAGCCTCATAATTACACCACCAGTCTTTCTAATGCAGCCCTGTGTGTGTGCGCTCTCTCATTGGCAGATAAGCTCATGCAAATAGGATGACTGGGTCAGACAGGCCCATCAAACAGATTAACGCACAACTTCAATCCTCTCATTTCTCATCTCATGTTGTGTCTAGCAGTGTAGTAGCGGTGACCTTTTTTGCCCCGTTACATACACGCTGTAACTCGTAGAGGGAATTTTGTACAGTGAAGCTCCGGCTTGTCTCCCGTTGTCATCGTGCCAGACTGTATCCCTTTGTTGACCCACAAATCATCAGTTTTAATCCCACTAAGCGCCCAGTTGTGAGATCAGAGGCTGTGACACTGATTCCCGAAGACCAAGCTTAACTGGCCCCCTAATTGTTTTCTGATGGTTTTTATTTGCATGTATACTCACAGATTTGTTAGTACGTTCTCGTGCCACCTTTTGAGAAAAGGATCTCTCAGTTACCTGTTACATCTCTTCCTCTCAGGATGACACTGATTGCCACCCCATAGTTTTCCTGCCCGCTGGCTTTCACCATGAACATCATTCAAGACAAAATAGGCAATGAATTCCTACGCTCCAACGGGGGCATGGACTCCAATTTTGGCCCCGGCATGATCATGTTCAGCCATTTGCCGCCGGTGACCAGCTTCACCCGGCTGGCTGCCCACTCCGTCATGCAGGACCTTCCACCGCAAGAAATGATCCTGAAGAAGGAGCGCGACTCGCCCGACTGCAGCATGGGCACCCAGGGTGGCAGCCTGGGCTGTGCAGGGGTGGGAGACTACGTTCACGCCATGGGCATCAAGCAGGAGAAGCTGTCGGAGCACGACTATCGCCTGCCGCTCTACCCCGGAGGGCTGGGGAAGAGCACGGAGCTGCTGGAGGTGACAGTCAGTAACAACCAGAGCCTGCTAGTGCATGACCTCAACATGGGAAATGTAAGTACCACTGATAGCAAATCAGAACGTGAGGGGGAGTTAATTTGGTATACTTGAAAAGAAATGGCTGCACTGTTGAGTGTGTATGATTCCTTAAAGTTGCATTTTCCTTATTAAGCGAGCTCAGAGCTGAAACATTTAGTTGATTAATCAGTCAATCTACAGGAAAAGGTCGGGGCGGGTAACATAGTTGAATACTTGCAACCACTTTAACTTTTGTACATCAAAAATGACCAAAACATGCAACTGAACACTTTGCATGTTAAAGTGATTATAAAGTTACTGATGAAAAACATCACATTAATACAGTCAAAATACGGTGTTTATTTTTGCCATCCCATGCTTTATTTCCAACAACTTCTTGCAGGTACATTGTCTATGTGGTTCAAGAATTCATAATATGACCAAGAATGATGTACACAGAAAAATACATGACAAATACAAGGAGTAAATCAACATCAAAGCTCATATTTCACACCAGCTCGTACTCCCTCCAGCCCCTGAACTAGCCCCTGAACTAGCCCCTGAACTAGCCCCTGAACTAGCCCCTGAACTAGCCCCTGAACTAGCCCCTGAACTAGCACCTGAACTAGCCCCTGAACTAGCCCCTGAAGCATAAGTGGGTAAATGTGAAATATCAACAAATCTTAATTTAGATGATGATATATCACATTTGCTAGTCATGTGAAAGTCGTGAAACTAAGGATTTTTTCCTGCATCAAGTGCTCTGTCCAAGGCCTTGGTCTATCAGGGTTTTGGACTGTTGCTCACACAAAACATTTGATGGTGATGATGATACCTTGGGCTCTCCACGGTGTTGTGATTAACATTTGACAATTTTTTCTCATGTTTTATAGACAAATAATAAATTGCCTATTGAGAAAATAATAGGAAGATCAGTTGATAATGAAAACAGTGGTTAGTTGCTGCCCTACTTTGAAAGGAGTCTGACAAGATTTTTCAGTCATTTTCATCCTCTCCACTTCACAAATACAACTTAATGCAACCATTTTAGATAAAACAGGTGTAGGAATAAGGCTGAGTCACATGTTAAAAGGTGAAGAAAAAATCAATATAAAAGTTTATTTTAGAGATGAAGATATGTGGTTTTCTGGGCTTCTTAAAAGCAGATGTTGATGATGAAAGAGAACTGTATCACACTACTTTGGTCATGAGTACGGTGTGTGTTGGCTTTTCTTTGGTTCATTGTTGATGGTGCATTGATTCAGTAATCAGCCCATGGAAATGTTCATTCATTTTATGGTTTTAAAAAACTAAGACGATGAAATTTGGAACAATTTTCCGCTAGTTTGTCCCCAAAACAACCCTGCTATGTCGTCAAGTAGCTCATATCTTAGAGCCAGAGAGGAAGGAGCTCTTGAGAAATTGGTTATGTCGACATAGATCCACTCACGGCCTGAATGGAAAAATATAGACAAGCCCCGCCGCCTCCTCCTCCTCCTCCTCCTCCTCCTCCTCCTCCTCATCCTCCTCATCATCATCCTCATCCCTCTCTCCCTCCGTCTGTTTCTGTTTCTGGGTAGAAGGGTGATGTCATCCGGCTTGAGCGTGAATGAAAACGTCTTGGCAAGGACACAGCTGTCTTGTTTCAGCTTGCAATTTATTTCAGACGTCTTTTGTGCTCATTCAAATAGAAATACACACATCCACACTCTCCTAAACAATAGCCAGTCATCGGAGGTCATCAGGGCTATGGATGCAAGAATGTTGAAAAAAAGAATGAATTTATTGTTTTCACTGTGCCACATTTTTATATATATATATATATATATATATATATATCTTTAAATTTTTATTTTAATTAAAGACAATGTCTTTAAAATATCGTATTTTGTCCAACCAACAATCCAGATTTCAAAGATAATCTTTTTAGTGCTGCAACTATCAGTTATTTTTATTGTCTCTTCATCTGCCTGCTTTGGTCTAGAAAAAACAGAAAATCAGGGGAAACTGTGCAACTCTGGTTCATGAAGTGAAACTTGACGACATAAAAATGCCTTCTTTTTTTTGGGGGGGGGCAGCCAATGAACAAAAATCCAAAGATATTCTATTTACTATCATGAAAGTCTAAGGGTAGCAGCAGAGCCTGTCTGTAACTGTCTGCTATTTAGCATTATGCTTTAAAATTACTTGATGGTGATTAATTGATTATCAAAATAGTTTCCTAATATTTATATTATATAGTATTATATTTATGCTGATATAAAACAGAACAGCTGTGAATCCTCACGTGTGTGGCGCTGGAGTAAGGGTATGCTTTGTATTTTGGCTTAAAAAAAGTCACTCAAACGATTAATTGATTATCAGAATAGCATGCAGCCATGTTGATGAAATAGGCCCTGCAGTCAATATTATGTTTGTTCTGCTCCAAATCTTTGCACTTTCTCTCACGACAATGCTTCTTGAGAGTGTGTAGCAGTTTTTCAGCCGTTATGTCAAAACCCTCAAGCCAAAATTGGACAAATTTTAGACTCTCTTCTGTTTTTACCCTAAACATTGGGCAGATTTTTGGAACAGCAGGTGCATCCACTTTTGCCCCGTCAGTCTCCATATGGCAATGTGGAGCAGTGTGTTAGCTGAGAAAAACAAGGTAAACAGAAGGAATAAAAGGGGGATTAAGAGCCTATTTCCATCCTTTCTGGATTATCATTCTCATGCAGATTGTTTGTGATGAAGTTTAGTGAGGAGTAATGGTTTTTGACTATTTAGTTTAGTATGTGAGGTGAGCAGTTATTCTGTTTCTTTGGTTAGAATAGTAGATGAAAGACTCAGTGAATTACGGGCTGGTTATCCAAAGAGGAGCCATAAATTTCAGGCTTTGTTATTCCGCCCACTAGAGCCACATCTTGCACAATGAGTCTCAAACAGAAAATCACTAGACAATGCCTGAGTGTTTTTGTTGTTTTGTTTGTTTGTTGGTTTGTTTGCACAAGGAAAAAAACATGGAGTTGTTTGGATGATAGTTTTGGACCAAGGGTGCTTAACCTTCAATCAAGTGATTTCCTTGTCATGGCTGGCTCTCACGGCCTCTCTCCCCCTTTCCCTTTGTCATCGTCACAGCTGCCGAGTCAGTTAGGGAAGGATCCCACTGGGAGAAAAGGTCGAAGGTCAAATGGTGATGGACAGGAGGGTAAACCAAGAAAAAAGAGAAGCGAGGCAAAGGTTTGTCTTATATTTTTAGATCTGTGAATGTAGTTGGATTTTAGTTTTTAATCCTCACACACTCTGTCGCATACATCAGTAGTTACACAGTGGTTAATATTCAAAATTTAATGTAAGAATGCAATGCAATAAAGTATTTTTTTCTATATAGGTTACTATATATATATATATATATTATATAATGTGTGTGTTTAATTTTTGAAAAAATGTATTTTTTTTTCAAACAATTTCCTTAAAATTTTGAGGAATTTTAAAACATCATGCATAGCACTAATTATATACATGCATGGAATATGAACTTCAACCCTCTGTTCATTGGTGAATAGACTGAGCATGTTTCATATGTTGTAATATTAAGATGCTCAGAAACCAGTCTAAAGTATTGATGTGGGGCTTTCACATACCACGTCATTCATCCCTGTTGATTAGAATAGTTTAAAAAAATATATATATTATCAGTGATTTCTTTATATACATAGATCTTAAAATTAAAAAGCCACAAAAATGAGTTAGGATACAATCAATTTACATGTGGATAGACAATTATATTTTTATTTCTTATATTTTTTATGTATAAATAGTGAAACAATATTGTTTATAGCCTTGAGCTGTTTTATTATAATGCTGTAAGCGAATATATGTAAATTTTCATAGGTGCTTGTTTCCTTTTTCTTGTATTTTGTGCTCTCACAAGTTTTACACTTGGTTAAACTGACAAAATGAAAAGTTGGACTTAAAGCTGAACTTGGTCTTAAAAAAAAAGGATACAATGCTTGTGGTGTGAAGACAGTTTCAATGGTGCTAAACTCAGACATAAAATGAAAATACATAAAGTTCACATAGAGAACGACCAACAGAATCTGACCCCTCTCTTTCTCCTGTATTGTTCTACAGCAATCAATGATGCTGGATGCAGATGGAGGCAGCCTGTCGCCGGGATCTAAGCCTCACATCTGCGAGCACTGCACTGCATCATTCAGAAGCTCCTATCACCTACGGAGACACGTCCTCATTCACACAGGTATTGTTTTTTGCTGATCTCCACCATAATATGTCCTTTCTCTCCTGTTTGGTCATGTGGGGCTTTATCACCTACTTTGGCATTTGCACAATCAGCCTAGTGCAAACAAGCTGAAGAAACTGAAATTGATGTTATCATTACTATTTGAACAGTTTATTCAACATTATCTTCCAATAGTTTTCTGTGTACTTGGTAAGACATGTATAAAAAAGCAGCAACATACTGACTTGTCCATAATTGGTTCCAAGGGCTGCCGAATGGAATAATTGAGAACTAAGTTGAAAGCCCCCCCCCCCCCATAGTAAACTGGCTTTTGTCAGTCAAATCACTGCACTTTTTTGTGTGTTTTGTTTTGTTTGTTTGTTCTCATAGTAGTGGAGCATAAAAGTACACTAGGCCGTTAAACTTTACAAACCGTCTCTTGTTTTAAAATTGACTTCTGCCGCATGGATCTGACTCCTCTGAGACGCTCCGTGGTGCACCAAGATTTTAATCATCGAGCCATAACCAGAATGTGCACCTTTTATTTCTTTGACTACTTGGAAGAGTGATGTTTTCATATTAAACATGAGGAACTAGGGCATTAAATGTGAGTCTTGCGGGTAAGATATTAGACTCGTGTTGGCTGCTATAGGACATGAGTGTAGGGCAGCTGCTTTACAGGTGAGTAACTGGGCAGAAGAGTAAATGATATATTTGTCATAGTCAAAGGTAAGGTCCATTGAGGCAAAAACATCAGTATCAATGTTGAGTCTTTATGAATATGAAAAACATCCATAGATAAGTTGATGCATCGGCCTGTTTGACGACTACATTTTCTTGTATTATAATGTACTATTGGGTTTCATGTTGTTTTGTCTTGCCCCTAGCTGTAAGTCTTATCTTCTTCCTTGTTCTGACATAACTGTTTTGTGGGTTTTTTTTTTTAATCTCCATCTTTCCCATATATGTTACGACTCACATTGACTGTAAAAGTGAGCGAATATAAGATGATACTTTGCAAATAAATGAAGTCATTTGCATGAACACCTATGAAATGCAACGCAATCGATTGCAATAGCCTTGCAACACATGCAGTTTGTGGTGAAGTGTGAGCGTGTGGTGTTGTTTTAACTATGGCTCAAAGAATTAACACAGAGATTAATTAACACCTGTGAGAAACAATGTCAAAAATCCTTATAACCAAAATAAAGAAGAAATTATTGCATTGGATTGCATTATATTGTGCAGGTGCTCGCATTATTCTTCGCATCGTTAGTCCAAGATAATCTTTTCACAGAAGGGTGATGAACGTCAAAGTGAGACAACACTGTAACTGTATAAACCTCTGGCTTTATTGCAGGTGAAAGACCCTTCAGATGCAGTCAATGCAACATGAGTTTCATTCAGAAGTACCTTCTCCAGCGACATGAGAAAATCCACAGTGGTAAGTGGTTTAATGTCAAGTGTTCCTCTCACCGAACCATCTGATGCAACCTGAGAGTCATTGTGTGTTTGCAGTAACCTGGAAGGTAACTAACCGGCAGATGTGCCAATTTTGTCGGACAGGAGAGAAGCCATTCAGCTGTGACCAGTGTAACATGCGATTCATTCAGAAGTACCACATGGAGAGGCACAAGAGGACGCACAGCGGAGAGAAGCCGTACAGATGTGAGACCTGCCAACAGGTAAGTGAACCATATACTCCCTCCTCTTTGCTGGGGATCTAAACAGATACTTCACATTATACAAGAAAACTGAGTAAAGCCCTGTGCGGTATCACTAAAATGTTTCGAAACTCTTTTTAAGTTGAAGTTTAGGGTATTTGATCTATGTATTAAAAACAAACAGATTACATAGACTGCATTGAAAACACAGGCCTCAAATGAAAAATCGCAATGCAAAAAAAAGTGAGTGCATTTGCAACCACTGCTACTAATTACATTTCTACCTGGTATTTTCCGGTTTAGGCTAATTTTATGAACAAGGTTATAAAATCACCTGTGAACACCACAGCCTTTCCAGATTTTAACCTGGGTGTTGTCTAATTAGACATAGCTACACATGGTAATAGACTGCCTGGAAGTAGGAAACCCGATTGTGAGACGTCATAAAAATTGGAGAGGGTACAAGAGCATCAGCAAGTGACTGAACATAAAACCAAAACACAGTTGCAGCAGTGGTTAGGAAGTACAGGTAGAGCCACAGTACCGATAACAGAAGGCGCACTGGCCATCCTTTAATACTGATGCATTGAAAAATAGACGGCTAAGTGCTTCTGACACGGCAGAGAGATTATCTGTGGAAACTGATTTTTTAAGTGAATGATCAAACCGTGTGAAGGAATGAGTAAAACCTCAGTGGACGGTGCCCATAAAGATAAACTATTGCTAACAAATGTGATGCAAGATTACCTTTGACAAAGCAGCCTGATTAACATTAGCAGCACATTCTCTGGTCAGATAAAACCAAAACATTTGTTGGATAAAATGGGATCCAGCATATCTGACGTGGACCTGGCCAGGACCACTACAGTGAGTTCACAGTGACAGCTGATTTTGTAATTATTTAAGATTTTAGTGATACTTAAAAGGGTTTTACCCAGTTGTTTGTATACTGTTTATCCATCACTTAAAATTACTCATTATTATTTCCTTTGAAGACAACATCTGGTGTTCCTTCCCTTCAGTATTTTTCTAGGACAGACCGACTGCTTAAGCACAAGCGAACCTGTGGAGAAGCCATAAAGAAGGGGCTGGATCCTGGGATGGTGGACCTGGGTTGTGTCGACATGGGACATGGCAGCTATGGAATCACTCAGGGAAATGCTGGGAGTACTGGGAGAAAGAGGGGGAAGTCCAAAAATTATGGAGAGGGAGGGGAGCGCAAAAGGAAGAAGGGGGACGGAGGAGGGGGAAGGGTACCGCACATTCAGGGTTCTGTATCTGGGGGCTACAGCATCCACGAATATTCCATGGAGAATCAAACGGTATCTTCCTCTACCGAGCCAGGACCCAGCATGCAGCAGAGCCACCACGGCCGAGCTCCTAAGATGGCGTTCAAGAAGGCCAATCGCAAGAGCCTGGATAAAGCGGGTCTGGGTCAGGCCAAAGCAGGCCCCTTGGAGCATGGTGTGGGCATGGACGGACTTGGCCTCATGCAGGGTAACGGGGCCAAGGTTGGCACCAGCAGCAACTATGACGACGCCATGCAGTTTCTGAAGAAGAGACGCTACCTTCATGCAGTAAACAATGCAAACCCTTCAGGGCCAGCGGTGGCCGGTGGAACCAGCAGCGAGTACGATGTCGGCGTCGGCCACTTGTCTTCCCAGTCCTCTGTCATCCAGGGTGTCGTTTCCGGCGTGATGGACAGCGACGCGCCTCTGAGCCTCGACAAGTCAGGGATCCCCGACGAGGTGCTGCAGAGCCTCCTCGACCAGTACACCCAGAAGCCCGACGGCTCGCACCACGACGTCCACTTTGACATGGGTGACCAGCACGTGGAGCTGAACCCCGCCTCTGCCGATGGTCCAGACATCGGTCACGGCAATGACGCCCCCAGCCCGTCCGGGGACAAGTCCGTCATGATGCACGAGTACTCCCGCTTCCTGCTGCAGGCTCTGGAGCGCACCAGCCACAGCACCAGCTTCCCCCTGGGCCCCGGGCCTGCTGCCTCAGGACCGTTCAGCAGTTCCCACCCCGGCAACCCCCTCTACGCTGACAAGAACATCTACACTACGTCCCCACTTGAGTGCGGGTTCGGCCAGTCGGTGGCCTCGCCTTCGCTGCCCTCCTCTGTGCCAAAGTCTCACTTTGCGATGCTGACGGGCGCTTCACCACAGCACGGCTTCCACCTGAGCAGCCTGGAGCCCTCCACACACCAGCAGCTCACCCCGTCTCAGGAGCTAACTGACCAGATGGAGAAGCAGCACTCCTCTACTCCCCCTTCCTCCTACCAGATCAGCCCATCAGACCTGAGCAGCCAGAAGGACCAGCCGTCGGTCAAGAATGGCACCGCAGCCTACCCTCTGGCCCCAGCGCAGGATATGGCCCCTCTGGACTCCTCCAAGCCTTCCTACCAGATAGAAAACTTTGCCCAGGCCTTTGGCTCCCAGTTCAAGTCAGACGGCCGCGGCTTGTCTTATGGCACTGACTCTAGCGGGGAGGTGGATCACAGGATACGGACACCTGTGTCTGAATTCTCAGGGTATAGTAGTTTGTTATCTGATGTCAATGAGCCAGTAAGTACAGGTTCCAAAACTCCAACAAGCCAAAGCTACAGATGAGAGCCTGAGAGGGAGAGAACACACTGTCATTAAAGTTGATGTTCTTATTTTAATTTTTTTAGTGCTCCTATTTTATTATTATTATTATTATTATTATTATTAATATTATTGTTGTTTTTTTTAAGGTGACATCTTTATTTTAATTATACTGATGCTCTGTTTTTGTGCCCACTCCTCTCCCCACAATAAGCCTGCAAGGCATCTTGCAAATGCAATTTTTTTTTAAATATGTTATTTTTAAGTTAAATATGTATTTACTGTTTATTCTCGTCATATTAGTGACATTAGGTCTAGTCATGAATCATGAACTGAAAGTACTTTAAGTAAGCATAGAGTAGCGCCGGACGTATTTCTTTTCCAATGAGCTGAAGTGTTTGAGCAATCAACTTTACAACTGTAAAATAATAATATTAATGGAAATAATGGCAGGGAATAGCCCAGAATTGAAATAGCAAAAAAAAAAAAACAACAAAAAAACAACAAAAACAAACAAAAAAAACACATAGAAGTTGTCATCTGTTACAAGGTTAAAAGTATTACTCAGGAAAAAGTGGAAAAGGAGAAGCCTACGAGGTGCAGTGAGCACGGTTTTCAGAAGTGTAAGTTTGCGACTTCAGAGAGGATTTTTCTTATGTTTTGTTACTTGTTGAATGAGTGCGACGTAAACAGACTGCTGCCAGCTCACTTGAACACTGAAACACTTTCTACTTGGCTATATAGAGATTATGGTACTTTCGTGTCAATGTGAAACTCATGTTTTCTTCAATAAGGGCCATATATATATCTATATATATTTATAAGAATATATATATATTAATGTAAAATAACAGATTTAATCATTCTGGGTGAACCGCCAGTTGAAGTACAGGGAGATCGAGGACTGGTTCAGGGGGTAAATGTTGTCCTTGGTATATTTTTGGAGAACAAAAGCAATGTTAGGGCTTTTCTTTGGCCAGTAGAGGTTGCTGTTGGCCTTCCCCTTTCCCTGCCCTCCTCATCTTCATCAGTTCTCTGATTTTTTTTTTCTTTCTTTCTTTTTTTTTTTTTTTAAGAAAAAAAATCCAATTAGCACTTTGAGCCGTTTTTCGTACATCGAGTAAAAGTACCCCGTCGGATCAAGGAAGCTCAAATGTCAGGAATGGACTGGCTTTTTTGGACACATTGTTTGGGTATATGCAGATGGGGTTGGAGCATATTCTGGGTGGATGATGATGATGTGTGCCGGGGGGGGTACCCTTTGTTTGGGTAGCATGGTTTATATGGGTTGATGGGTGGGGAGGGTTGATATGTGAAAGTGGGATTTTTAATTAACATTTTCTCTTTCTCCTTACGCTTAGGGAGGGGTTAGCTCGGGAGGGAGGGTGGGGGATTTTAAAATCCATTGACATTTAATCGGGATAATGTAAATGTAACTCAAACCCCTAGTTTTAGTTTTTGACTTGTTACCCAACTTAGCAGCTTTGCTTTTTCTTATTGAATTTGATGACAAAATGTGCTAGTGATCAAGTATTTTCTTCAGCTGTTAATGAGGCGGCCATGTTGCAGTATGAGGCAAAAAAAAAGGAAAAAAAAAGAAGATGGCCGACCAAAAACATTTGTATGCATTTAGACTTTTTCACGTTTGCTGGCAGTACCAAGCATATTTGTCCCATTTAGAAATTGGGTGCCTATTTCTGAGAAGTACAGGTGCAAGATATTGTCTAGTAAATGTTAGATGTAATTTCTTGCTGATTTTTTTAAATGTATCTATGCTGTACGTGTTTTTCGTAAGGACAACAATAATTGCGCTGTCTTCCATAGCTGCAGCTGGCCTTGAGTGCTGGAGATGATATCGCTCTGCTGAATGAGTCTTTAAAAACCCCTTTATGCCCTGATGGCCTGTTTTTTGTCGTTGGGTTCTTTTGTTTATTTTTTTGTTTTTAAACAATCATAAAACATGGCAGAGTGAATGCAAAGCTGTAATATCTTAAATGATGTGTCGCCATGTTGAACAGTTGAGGCGTGAACAAGAATTGGCCTCACATATACCTCATATCACAATAAACCAGGGACAAAGGACTGAAGGTTTGATGTATGTAGCAGAGATGCTGTGGTATGTATAAAAAAAAAAAGAAGATGGCCGACCAAAAACATTTGTATGCATTTAGACTTTTTCACGTTTGCTGGCAGTACCAAGCATATTTGTCCCATTTAGAAATTGGGTGCCTATTTCTGAGAAGTACAGGTGCAAGATATTGTCTAGTAAATGTTAGATGTAATTTCTTGCTGATTTTTTTAAATGTATCTATGCTGTACGTGTTTTTCGTAAGGACAACAATAATTGCGCTGTCTTCCATAGCTGCAGCTGGCCTTGAGTGCTGGAGATGATATCGCTCTGCTGAATGAGTCTTTAAAAACCCCTTTATGCCCTGATGGCCTGTTTTTTGTCGTTGGGTTCTTTTGTTTATTTTTTTGTTTTTAAACAATCATAAAACATGGCAGAGTGAATGCAAAGCTGTAATATCTTAAATGATGTGTCGCCATGTTGAACAGTTGAGGCGTGAACAAGAATTGGCCTCACATATACCTCATATCACAATAAACCAGGGACAAAGGACTGAAGGTTTGATGTATGTAGCAGAGATGCTGTGGTATGTATAAAAAAAAAAAGAAGTCATGTTTCCTTGTGACTATTTTTGTGAACATGATATTTATCTGACCCATACAGATGGCGTTGCTTAAGGGGTTTCTGTAAATGTCTCATACCAACCAGTGCTCAGTCTCTTTGGTTGGACCTCGTCTCTCCTCCACATCTTATTTGCCATTTGTTTCAATATGCTTTTTTTTTTTGTTTGTTTACAAAAAATGTACAAAACACTACATCTTACTTTACTTAATTCTGACCCCTGTATAAATTTTATTTACTACTCCCCTCTTTTTTTTTTTTTTTAAATCACCGCCAAATTTTGTAGCTGACGATATCTTCCATTTTAATGTTTGTTTTTGTTTTGATTCAGTATCTTGTGACGCGTCTCACAAGACTGTACTTGTCCAGTGAACTTAAAACTGATTAGGGAGAAAACAATAAAAACTGTTGTCGAAATCTTTATGTGGTAAGTGGTGTTAAACATGTTAATGCCTGAAGGGAATGCATTCTTATTTTAACCACTGAAATATATCAGTTGTCAGAGCTGGTGATGGGGATATGTGTCTTTGCTGAACCACCCTCCATATTAGTTCGCTGAAGCACATAACGGGCTCACTGGAGTTTAATGTAGCTGTATTTATTTTCACCGCTGGGTGGTGATAATGTCTTTGTGGAAGTGGGAATGCTCTGCCATTTGAGTCATATTAGTTATTTTAACACCTGGTGCAGTTAAAAAATGCCTCAGTGCTTATGTTATTTGTATGAGTCCCTCTAATGATTCTTTGGCTTTGCCGCCACCTTTTATTGATCATATATTTGATATGT
Source organism: Istiophorus platypterus (assembly GCA_016859345.1). NCBI lineage: Eukaryota > Metazoa > Chordata > Actinopteri > Istiophoriformes > Istiophoridae > Istiophorus > Istiophorus platypterus. The sequence goes on along the minus strand of CM029112.1, from coordinate 4,944,814 downwards.
TTCAGGAAAAACATGGATTTTACTTTTTCTCAGCTTGAGTTTCTAATAAGTTTCTGGTCTCTTATTCAGGCCTGCATTTACAGATCTTCGTGCGGCCACTTGGCTCATGCAATAGCTTGTCCTGGAAGTAAAAGCAATATGCTCAGTCTTTCTGTTCTTTTTAAACAAGGGCTTAGTGGAGTAGATGGTTTAGTCACTCCTATTAAATAACATCACACCTCATAAAACACTGATCTCAGAGCCGGTGTTTCAGGATGCAACCCATAAAAAGCAACCTACAAGACCTCTATATTCAATATACCTTTTCCCTGTCCTAGTTTAAAAAAAATGTGTATATATATATCTTAACTACTTTTTTCTCTTAAAAAGATTAAGTATATTTTTCCCCTTCCATGCTTATCATGACAACACAGCCTCCCCCATCATTTACTTATAACTCTTAGAACAGTAAAGTTGTGTAAACAAAACAATGGAACACCCAAGATGGCGCACACATTAACTGAGTTAACCAAGTATCATACATTTACACCAAGTCCCAGTCTTGATTTATTATTTGCAACCCAGGCCCAAACAGCGATGCATCATTAGTCCATCCTTTTTTGTTTTCATTTTCATCCATTATGATTTTGAAGAGCCTTGGTTCATGCAACAATTTTTCTTCACACACTAAGTTTATTTTTAACTTCTAAGAGATATAAAATTTAATGTTTGGTGCTAAGTGACTTACATGAAAAAAAAAAAACACACAACACCACTATCTTGATCCCGATTCCTCTTGTGTTCTACAAAGACTTGAAAATGTCTAAATCACCTATGCGTGTATGAGTGTATATATAGATGAGCTTTGATGACACACACCATCTGCGATAAAAGGAAGGTGATCCCATCATACCCATGTGAGTATGACATTAACATTACATCAAAAAATACGGAATTAGATGAATACATGCAGATGCTTATACGCTCTGGAGAACACAAAGCGAGAACAAACATGCAAAGAAGCACTTTATAAGAAGGAAAATAAACACAAAAAAAAACACATTAAACTTATCAGTGTTACAGAAATATAGATAAGCCAATAAATGTTACTAGAAGCAACCTAGATATTCATAAACTTCAGCCCCCACCACCCCGACCATAGCAGCCTTCATAAGCGTCGCCACTACTTGAGCTGTATTTGAATTTAACCTTTAACTCTGTGTCACACATTGTCAATCTGATATCCTTTCATTTCCTTTTCAGTGTCATTGACGGGAATTAAACAGTTTCCTGAAATCAAAAGGAGAAGCTGGCCGTCGTTCCCGTCACCACAGAATGAGACCTACATGTCGTGAGTGCTTTTTTTTTTTTTTTTTTTCCTTGGCGAACATGAATTACAAGCGCTAACGCAATTTTGTGTACATTTGTCCACACCCCTAAACTGGCGCATGTCAGCGCCAATCCTGTCTCCTTCAGTTAATAAATGACTGCCTTTTCTATTTATCGGCACTGATGATATGGCCAGACATTCTTTTCTATTCATATTCTTTTTTTTTCCTGCACATCATCATGAGTCAGTATCGATAAGCGCTTTCTACTCAATGTGGCCTTGTAGGTGGAAAGTCTTGCCATTAAAGTTGAAGAATAGCAGGGGAGTGAGCTGGAGGAACATGACGGGATTTTATGAAGTAACCACGGAGTTTGTGTTGCTCAGATGCAGGCAGCGAGACGGTCCTTCATTTCCCCTGAGCTGAATGTCAAAGAGGCGCTTTTGTGGCTGAACACACCACGACAGACGCTGAGTTAACCCGGCGGGAGGCCTGCCAAACACTTAGATAGTTGGTCAGTGAAGCTTTCTGCTCCTTTGGTGCCTCTGCTGTTGTTGCCTCTTTCTGCTCTCAGAGGAGGACGCAGGGTCTGTTGACAGAGTTGATGTAAGGGTGACGTGCACGATGATCTTATTTTGAAAGCTGGGAAGCAGCTGCATGTTGGGCTGTGTACATAGAGAGATAGTGAATGTGGAGCAACAGCAGTAAAAGAAAGCAGTCACTTTTAATGGCGCTGTAATGAGTCATAGCTAAGAGAAGGATTTGAATAAAGAAGCTAGCGGCTTTGGCAGTGTCAGTGTGTCAGTCCAACAACAGCAACAACTTTGGGCCAGTCTTAAATATCTTAATAATTATTTGATGGATGGGATTTTGTACGTCCCTTCATTCAACATTCGGTTTCCCCAGATGAATCCCAACGACACTGGTGATAGCCCAACTCTTCCTCTAGGCGGACGGGTGGCCATGAATTTAAAAATAAATTCTCACAACATTGGTGAACTCGGGCAAAAATTCAATGTGTTAATTATTTTGTCTTATGACTAAACACCTGAAAACTTTATGATATTCCAAAACATCACACCTGATAAAAATCAGCATGTTACTTTTTCAGCATTATCACTATGTATATTTACTTTGTATTCTACTCCACTATGTGTCAGAGGTAATTAACATACTACTCAATATATTTACTCCACTCATTTCTTTTTATTTCATTTATTTTAAAAACTTCAGTTACTTTGCAGATTAGTTTAGATTAGATTTTACTGTACATTATTCTGAAATGGACCGTTCTGCATAAGGAATACTTTTACTTTTAAAACTTAAAGTATATTTTGATGCTAATTCTTTTGTATCTTTACTTGAATAAAATTCTCAATGCTTTTACTTGTAATCATATTTTTACACTCTGCTACAGCTGCTTTTACATAAGTAAAGGATCTGAGTACTTCTCCACCGCTGCAGCCTCACAGAGCTGCTAGGCTGGCTGTAGACTTTTACTCTTGTTCATTTCTATTTCGTGCATTAAACTGGGATTAAAAAAACAACAACACACTGTTAACACAGGCAGGATTGGTTCAAAAATGGCTTTTGATGGCTTTGGCTTGGTCTACTTATATATATTTGGTTCCAAGAGGAGAAAATAAAGGGCCATCTAAAAAAAACGCGCTCATATAATATTAAGAAATTAAGAATATTAAGAAACATATTTCCTGGAATTCGCTCCTATAAGAAGTAATGCTTTATAATCATGGTGGTTGCCAAAAATTTTGAAAAGTCTCAGTATTTGCATGAGATAAAAATGACGTCTGCAAGCTGTTTGTTTTATTACCTGACTGGACAAGTGTTGTCTCTGATGCAGGACTGTCATCCCAGCATAGCCATAGAAACTGTGCTATGGCACTGAGGGAAATGCCAAAAGATACCGAATGAATTTGCCTGGAAAATGCTTCAATAAATACATATTGGATAGCTGAAGGGCTGCAGTTAGAAATAAAACACCATCCACTCCTTAGTCCACTCCTTAGTCAAACGAAAACACAATCTTTCATACATACAGGCTCCAGTGGGAAAAATACTTCCTTATTTAGTGGTCAAGTTCTGTAATATTACATTTTAACGTGCTTGATATCATTTGGTTGATAGCATTCTTTTTCTGAATTAAACATAAATAAAAGATGAATAGTCAGTAATCATGAAAAATGTTGCTAAAAAGTGAAAAAATGGGATCAGACAAAGCTCCAGGGTTGCCACTCAAGAATGTCATTGCAACAGCTTGTTATGACGACGCCTTAAGAGTCTTATCATTGAGAAAATAAGGAAGTTATTCGTTGAAATGCTCCCAGTATTTTTTTTTTTAATTCTATGACTTGTTCTTCGAAGTGTATGTTTTCTACACTACACACTGACTAATCCACAAATTTGACAATCATTTATACATCAGAGCTCCGAAAGAAAGTAAACAAAATACTTCTTTAATAGCAAATGGAAAATGCTTAATCAGTAGGAATTTTATGATCGGGCTGACCTTGTCAGGAGATGTTCCCTGGAACTTTTTCAAAATTCATAAGGCAAACAAGGCTTGGCCTTCATTTGGTAAACATCTTTACTGTTCATGTTGTCTGCTTAATTAATGTTTGTAGCCCATTGTCTTTGTGTAATAATTAATCAAACAGAGAAACGGGATCAGTCGTGTGATTAAAACAGTGACAGGTTATTCTCATTATTTTATTTATAGGCTATATTTACTCTCTTGGTACAGAAACAATGGGGAACAAAGCAACTAAAACATACAGTACATACACAAAACAGACAAATCGAGGGCATAAATGGACAGTGCTCTAATATATTAGAACTTCAATAGTCAGTTATTGTTTGGTCATTGAAGCCGGAGTTGCTCTTCTGAGGATTTGACATTTAAAAAAACAGGTGTGAGCCCTGGTGTGATAAGGCTCGACTGTGCCAGACATCTGCTGCAAGTGTTGATCTTTGACCACTGCTATTTTTCATCATTAAGATTTTGCACAGCCCCATGTAACAAAGTTCAAGCAGTAAGAGAATAAAATTTACAGATTAAGGTTTTAGGTTTTACTAATGCTGTAAATCGGTAAGGGCCACCTGTACACTGTGGGATGCAAGCAGGAGTTATGAGCTGCTTACTAGATGCTTGTCAATACTGTTGCTTTAGAGTGACACCCAAAATATTAACATTTTTTTCACCATTGTTTTCCAACACTTGTTCACCTGACCTCAAACATGATCTAAAACATAATCAGGAAGAATACAAGTACTTTAAGTAGATCATCTTGCATTAGTGTGCATTAGTGTGTGGGACGCCCCTGTGACGCTGGAAAATTCAAGATTTGCCCATTAGCTCTTTAGAAAAACCACTTGGAAAAAAGTTTTGCGCCCGAGTTTCGTCCATCCAGCTGTCTTTCAGGGATCAACCGCCAATATTAGCCATGGCCGTAGTTGTTAATAAAATGACAGTCACCATCTGAATATATGCATTCCCGAAGGAAAAAAAAAACCGAAATGAAAATCACCTCATGTTGACTGCCCAACTAGTTTTATAAAGAATTCTGGCACATGTTTTTACAGACTGCTAATGCATAAGAGAAGTGAATAGAAACCTAAATATCTTACTCAGTTTCTGACAACATTTTGACTTCTACAGTCATTTCATATCAAATTTTATTTATATATAGCCCAGTCAAGTAACAGATCAACAGAAAATTGATCAGCAACTATTTTAATGGTCATCTAAATGTTCAAGACCAATATAAGGCGAAAATGGCAAACATTTCATGCTTCTGGCCTCTCAAATGAGAGAATTTGCTGCTTTACCTTCACTTGTGTTACAGTAAACTGATTGTCTTTGGGTTTTGGACATTGGTCCAACAAAACAATCCATTTGATGATGTCACCTTGGACTCTATGAAATTGTGAGGGATCTTTATCACTATTCTCTGATTTTTGATTGATCGAATGATTAATGGGCATAACAATTTGAAGATTAATGAATAATGAAAACAGCATTAGTTGCATCTCAGATTCTCCAACATTATATAGATTATTGGTCTTCCCCCTCTAAAAATAGTCTGTCATGAGCATAAAAGAAACTGGAATAGTTACCTTGAGAGACTTTTTATTTTTTTTTACTTGGGTCCAATTTCAAACTGAATAAATAAACTGATGATGAAAATAATGTTATTGCAGCCTTGGCTGAATTTCTACAAAGGAACCATAGAAAAACCATAGAAAATAAAATTGAAACCATCTACAAGAGTAGATAGATTTCTGAGGTTAAGGGGGAAAAAGTTTGTGATGTGAGTGAACTGAACTTTTAAGCATTTTACTCATGTGAAGCAAATAACAAAGATCTGGCAGCAGTTGCATATTTTGTTTCCAGCATAAAAAGACTATCTCATGTCCTAAACAATCACTGAAACATAACAGAATAATGTATAAGGATCCCCTCCTCTCATATCCCAGTTTAGCCTGTAATGGTAGAGCCTATTTAGAAGTCCACAGTAACAACATGAGTACAGAGGAATGACCTTGGGGAGGCCCTATTATTTTTTCATTGTGACTACGTTTGTAATCTTATGTTCTCATTTTCGGACAATACGATCATGAAAAAGCTCTGGGGAGGGAAGTAGATGACATATTTCAAAACTTCATGAAAATAAGATCACTTACACCCATGTTCCATCGAAATTTCATCCACAAAAACACACTGTTCCACCAAAATAAAAAAAAATTAAAAAACACCAGTCTCACATCAACACTGGTCTGATTGCAAACATCTCACCATAACATGTATCAGTCTCATAATACATATTTGAATATCAAACAACAGAGCTCAAATTAATTTCAAAGTCAAATCGACCTGGCCATGGTCCAGTCCTTGATGAAGCTGCCAGAGGTCGAGTTTTGATCCAAACCTGCTGATGTAAACCCGGGTCACTGACGCCCTCCTTGTTTTAGAGATAACACAAAAACTGACTGATCCTGCTCCTTTGGTAGAGGACAAAGTCGTTGAAAGTATTTCTAATCAAAAATACAATTCCATTGTGCAACTGAACTGTCGTATTTGGAGATTTTTAGGAGAACTCTGAGCTAGTTCACATAAAATCTGCTGTAATGTAAGGCTGAGTCCGCACCTGTAGTCCTTGTTTTGGTGAAGAATTTAATGAACAACATCAAATATGTGCCATTCTTTTTGGAAAAATCTGTCTGATAATCATATGGAAACATTCAGTCAGGCTGCATTTGATTAAGACCGTTGTTATTTGGATTCTGAGCCTTTCCTTGTTTGACATCTATTGTTAAAACTATTTAGAGACAGATTATAAAATTGTTCAAACATGAATGGAATTTCCTAGATGTGTGGCAATCTTGATATTTTTAGCTTTACAACCGTTCAATGGATTAGTTCGATTAGTTCATAGCTACCTTTTTTTATGTGTACATTTATGTTTAGTCAGTTGGCTCGGGTCTATGTTTAATCAGTCAGTCCACCACTTTATTTGAAACCAAAATAGATGGATTGCCGTGAAACTTTATACAGACATTTATGGTCCCCAGAGGAAGAATCCCGATGACTTGGATCAACTCATCACAAGGGACGCATTTGTGTTTCAGTTGTGAAACGTCTTGATAGCTGTTGTAGAGATCTTCATATGACCTCCACGGATGTGTGATGGAGAGTGATGATACCGGCTACAGATAATCGTGGTGCCTATGGACACTGGTGATTCCCTGTCTTTTCGATTGACATTAGCCAGGAGATCGAAGGTTTGCATGTCCTGTGAAAAAAATCGAAACTTCTACAAGATGGAGCATTTGGTAAAGACATTCGCGGTTCCCGGATGACAAATCCCAGTACGTCTGGCGATCCCTTGACTTTTCCTCCAGCATCACCATGAGGTTGACTTTTTTTTTGGTTTTGATAGAAATGTCTCAACAACCATTGGATGGGTGGTCTTGAATTTTGGTGCACATTTTTCCTAACCCCCCCGGGATGACTTGGTAACCTTGGTAATCCCCTAGCGTACTTCCAACTAGTACCATGGTCGTGTCAAAATTTCAAATTTCAAATTGGTCCAATAATTTTGTTACGGACTAAATACCTGTGAAACTACTAACATTCTCAACAGCCTTTTCATTGTGTTAAATGCTAATCAGCAAACTAAGTTGTTAAATATAGTAAACATTATACCTGCTCAGCATCTGCATGTTAACATTGTCATTGAGAGCATTTTAGCATTTACAGTGACGACCCTCAACGGCCTATCGCCTGGTAAAATATCACCATGTAAAAGCAGTTACAGTAAATATAGGAAAAAAAATTGCACATATACAGAATATAGATAAGATATAGGTAAAATATATATCACACTATCTACTGCTAGCAGCATTAGTACAGAACGTGCCGGGAGGATCCCTGTTTTCCTGCTGTAACGTGAATAATGTTACCATCAGGTCTGGATAGTCTGACAGCGATTTACACTATTTTGCTCGCTTTTGTCTTCTCACAATGTCTGAAAAAGTGCTCAGTTTTTTATGTTCCCATCAATGTATATGCCACCATTGAGGTCACGCTGCCCTGCCCAGCTGCCCTTTAGCAAGGCACTCATTTACAAACTTTATACATTCATGCAAACAGCTAGAAATAGGCTTTTATTAAACAGTGGCTTCATTCTTCTCCTTGCTGCCGCTGACAGGTTTATGGTGAGCTCGCTGGTCCCTGGGTGGAGGCAGAGCCTCGCGGCTCCAGGGTCCAGTAATGATGACTGACTGGAGCTCCGGTCCAATCGGAGGAGGGAGTAAAGCTTTTAATGCCGTCGGGGGGGCTGGCGCTCCCAGTCCGAGCCACCTGTAGCAGCCCGGTGGAGGTCGCGTCCGTACAGTACCGTTATATTCACCGTTGCGCCGGCGGGACGACGGGGCTCCATTAGCGGCTGGTTCTGCTCACAGACACCGGGGAATTGAAAGATGTTTCTCAGCCGTCTGCCCGTCGTGTTTCTCCTGGCGGCCGTCGCCAAAGGTGAGTGTAGTTCACTGACAGACTGTTTCCAACTGTGTCTTTCTGTTGACATAAAACGCACTTGACTGGTTTAAAGAGTTAAACCCTGGAAATACATTTGTGTAGTCAGCACAGATTTTGATTGTAATTTTAGTATTCAGCTCCTTTACTATCTATCTATCTATATGCACACATATAAATATAAATATATATATGTATATATATATATATATATATATGTATATGTATGTATATATACATATATATATGTATGTATTTATCCGTTATAGAATGTTTTTACTCGTTTTCTTTAACTTGTTTTTACTCATACTGTAAAAACCCTTCTGTCAAAATGTTACTAGAGTAAAAGTACACATTTTATTTAGCAGCTAAACAATACTGAAATATAAAAACTAATTTTAAAAAAAAGTAAGTCTTCGTTATAGAAGGAAAAATAAATAAAAATATTATTTTGTATTATTTTTATTGGATATTAATAATATTTAATATAATAAATAGCAATCCTATTGTTTTTATAGCTGGTCGATGTGGAACTAATAGCAACTAACATATATATACTTCTGGCTATTTCAGTCTACAACAATGACATCATTCTATGTCAAATTTGGCACCTGTATATACATACCTGTCAAAAAATGGCATCTCACATGTACATGAATGGAGCTTTTTACATATACAAGATTAATTTTTGGTCTCTTTTCTGCTCTTTTTCTCCCTTTTTGTAAATTCCAGGTTAGATCTTAAATTATGGCCCACATCCCATGAACATATCCGGAAGTAAATTGAGGCCAATATATTTTACTAGAATTTTCCTCGCTGGTAAAAGTCTCCCCTTGCCATGTATATACACGCACTATCTATTGGTATAATTTATTTTATTGTAGTTAATGTGTTATGAAAGGGGCGTGGTTTAACAGAAACTCAAACACAGGAACAGTCGACGCAATTTATAATATTTGAAAAACAATATTATCATCAATGGAAATATTTTATATAACAAATACAGCATATCATACATTTTCATAGACAGAAAGATAAAGTGCTGGCCTATTGTCCCTTGTGTTTACACAGTCCAACAGCCTTTATCAAAAAAGGAACAGGCGTTCAGTGTTTGATATTAACATACCGAATATTATCAAATAAGAGCTAAAGCCCTAAAGACAATCTAAAAAAGAAAAACCAACTGTTGGGTAAATGATGAATTAACACATAAAAAAAAAATCCACATTCTATCAGGTAATACTATCCAGCATCTATATTGTTAAGCCTTTGCCTCGTAGGGAGGAGGATTTGGCTCCTCCTCCTTAATAAAAGGACCAATCCTATTTGAGTTTTTATGAAGAAAATTGAATCTTTTCATCTCCTCCTTCTTTCTTTCCTTTTTTTTCCACTATATTCGTGGGGGGTCTCCCCAAATAGTCTGTGTCCTTGACTCACTGCTTCTTCACTGTGACTCAAACCTCTCTGGGGGTGGACAGGCGCCAGCAAAGGGGGGCATCGGTCAAACAACGGCCGGCTCCCTCGTAGCGCAGCACGCTCTGCGCACAAAGTTTACCCTGTGTGTGTGTGCACAAGTGGACCACCACCACCTCCCCCACCCCGACGGCGTGGCGAAGCTTGAATTTTTTGATGAACTCTCCACTGTATGCCGCGTCGCTAGGCTTTGCTGCAGTTAAATCCAATTGGTCACCCTCTTGTGCTACTCTGGGGCGTCCTGTGTTTTAAAGGTTACGTGGTCTGAGAGGCAGTCACTGTCATGTGCCGGGAGCCTCGCTTGGGAGCCTGCAGGCCATTTGTATATTTTCTCCCTTTCCTGTCATGTGTCCCGCTTGTATGGAAACACACACTTAGAGGGAGGTGGAGAGAAAGCTGGGTTGGCGATGCAGGCTCCGGGTTTGAGCCATGACCGAGTGCGTCTGAAGTGGCAGTAAAGAGGCCCAGATGAAAAGACCTCCTGAGGGCTATGATCCTCCTCCCCTGAGTCTGGCGCCACATTTTCTTGTGCCCCCTGCAAGTATTCCAGAGAGAAGGGAGCAGAGTACATGAAAATACCTGACTCTCTCTCTCTCTCTCTCTCTCTCTCTCTCTCTCTCTTCCTTTCACGCCACATTCATTTGTCATATCTCCTCCACATGTATTGTCATGTTTTGCTGGCTAGTCATTGTCAGGTCATTACTAGAGCTGCTCTAGTAAAGGCTCAGGAGTTAACGGGTAGTTGAGTAAGGACTAAGACTTGTGTAGGGCGGCGGCTATGATTATTTTCATTATTGATTAATCAGAGTATTTTTCTCAATTAATCATATTGTCTCAGATATGTTCAATATGGTTCTTAATCACTCGGTTTTATGAACAGCAGTGATGTGTGTGTACATTACTTGGTTCCTCCCCTCCTTGTTTCTCTTTGCTATTGATAACTGATTCCATCTTCTTCATTTGACGCCCTCAACCTTTTTTTTACATCCACTTTTCATGCACCACTGTTGCTGTTTTCTCTGCTGTTTCTTCCCCTTGTCTTCTCTTCCCTCGGTCGCTCCGTCCCTGCTGTATCCTGTCGGATTAGACCTTCTGCAGGGCAGTAAATCTCACTTTGTAATTGGAAAGCATGTGCTGGCGGAGCTTTAATTGGATATGATATGTGCAGAGGCCCTGCGAGTGAGCTCCTGCTCCAGGGAGCCATCTGTTACCTTCGAGTTACAGGACCAGAGCTCTGTTTGCTCACATGCAGAGAGCTCATTTCTGTCCGTCTCCTACTGTTGAGGACGCCCCGTAAATCGGAGACCGTCTGATGAGAGGGGAGCCAAAGAAAGCGGACCCACAGTATCACATGCAATAAAGACTTAGATGAGATCACTAGCTTCTTTTAATTTGTCTGCCCCGCTGCTCTTTGTATGCTCACGTAACAGTATTAGTGAAATAAACGTGGATTTCTTCCCTATGCACACGCGTGTGTTTGTGTTGGGCCTCACATGCATGTGTCAGGTATCCAGTCTGTCTCTTCTTCGGCAGGAAGAGCCAGAGTCTCGGCCGAGATGAAGTGTGTGTGTGTGTGTGTGTGTGTGTGTGTGTGTGTGTGTGTGTGTGTGTGTGTGTGTGTGTGTGTGTGTGTGTGTGTGTGTGTGTGTGTGTGTGAGAGACAGTCCAGCTGGAAAAGGAGCAAAGTCTTAGCGGGGCAGAGAGCTGGGGCTTTAATTTTGCTGAGTTATCACTACCACTCATCTGCTGATGATATCCACCACTGGGTATAACCAGCTAGTGAATTAAATACCTTGAAAAAAAACAAGGTTTATGTTCTTGTAAATCCAATCAAAATAATTCTATAGTGGTTTTGCATACATTGCCTTGATATAAGTATTTGAAACACATTCTTATTAATCATCAAGGAATTTATATTTAACCATGTAATCTAACACTTCACGTCCACTGTATAAATCATGGGTGTGTCCTCCAATCAGGCCTGTTGACACCAGACACACAGCAGGAAGACGGCCGGTGGCGAACCAGCAAAAGCTGCGTTGCTCTGATGTGGCAGCTCTGCCCTCAGGGCAGGTTCAGCAGTGGACGCTGAAGGAAACTGGCCTGTTTGTATAGGTCCATATAACCGCGAGTTCTGTGATGCAGGGATGGGCACCTTTAAATATCGGGACACCATAAAAAGCACTGTGTCAGAAATGCTCGCTCTCATTAGCCAGCGAAGGGACCCGAAGTGTGACCGGTAATCATCCGAGAGCCATCGGCCGTTGGATGCCTCCAGCGTTCTCTTGTTCTTTCGCTCAGCTTGTTTCAGATGTTGTACTGCATGATTTTCTGAAAAACAGGCACTCCACACACTCACACACACAAACACTCACACATAAACACATCGCTATAGGTCAGCTCTCCACAGGACTCCTCTGTCTCCTAATGAGATCCTGCCTTTTGGCCTCAGGCTCTTCCTGACTGTTGGGTCACAACCTGTCAGTTCACCTCCTGCTCTGTGTGCTTTCTTTGATCAGTGCTGCTCTGAGTGATAAAGAAACGTGACCAGAATGTGCTTATAAAAAGGAAATATTTCACGGCAACACTGAGAAAAAGGGAAATTGTTTGTACCCAAAATCCCTTCTGGGAAATGCTATCCCTCGTCCCGAGTTGTGTCATCAGTACAGAGAAGGATTTATTCCTGGGGAGTGGCAGTGTGGACAGGAAGTTGTGGACATGTGTTGAGGGAACTGGTTCTGACAGTCGCTTCATGAACAGGTACTTCACAAGGGTGCTATTGTGTTGCATGAATAAAAAAGAAAAAAAAACAACTGAAAAATCCCCTTAGGTGCAGCACTGCGCTGATACAAAAGCATCATTACCAAAGTCTAGCCCACTCCCTCTCTCTCCCTCTCTCCCTCTCTCTATCTCTCTGCTACTGTTACCGTGAGCGATTTCACATGAGGCGAAGCTTTGACAGCTGGAAGCGGACGACGTCTCCTTGGCAACAGATACGTGCCCACACTCCACTTGTTTGATTTCTGCGTCGTGAGAGAAAGGGGAGAGACAGAAGTGGGGAGCCGTCGTGGCCTCTTAAGTGGCATCATCACAGGGATAGTTTTACAAACGAGGTAGCGGGTTTACTTGCCAGAGCTGGACCAAAGGAATAGCTCCCAGCAGGTGAAGCCGGACCTTCTTATCTATATCCTCCTGAGTGCGTGTTTGCGGGTTGACCTTAGACCCACTTGTCACCCCGCCTGACCCAGTCATCCCTTTTGTGTCTGCAGGGGATTATCCGGCTGTAGGTTAAATCCTCTGAGACAAGGCTCCCTGTTGGAAGTGCAATGCAGAGTGTGCTCTTAATTACTCCACCGTATTAAACGTAAACGACGTGAACTGACTTTCTGTTTAAATCGCTTTAAATGGGCCTAATAAACATTTCCAGCCTCATGATACTGTCACACTCACGAGTGAACGAGATGCTGCTCTAGCAGCTCTGTCAAGGCCAAAAAAAACAAAGGTGTTGGGCTTCAAAAAACATGCACTTTAAGAAATGCTTTGGTCTCTGGGGAAGTTTAAACACACATTGCTGCGGCTATTGTTGTATCAATCTTTGACTAGGGCATCGCAGATGCTCCGCGTAACTAGGTCAGACTGGATTCTGTGCACCTCATTTATGGCTGACATTTCCACGTAAATGGAAATAGAGAAGCTGAGCTTTTAAGATGGAAGCAAACATCACTTAAAAATGACAATGGATGGCAAACCACAGCGCTTGTTCATGTTAAGTCATTCACACGCAAATTTTTTGTCTATTACAATTACCTCATTCTGTCCAACAGTACCCCCTCTCTCATAATTAAAGTCTAGGTTATTATGATGCGACAATAACTTTATTCGGGGATCTTTATCTGTATTATTCACGACCTTAGCTATATTTAAGAAATACCTCGATATAACAAGGGAATATGCTGCATCAGCTGTATCGTCCTTCTAATGGAAACATCAGACCGCAATCAAAAGATTGTCTTAGTGCATAGTAATAGAATGGTAAATGAGTAAAGGACAATATAAATGTGAACCTTTTACCAGAAATTGCATTTGGGCGAATCACAAGAATGTAGGGAACTTTACAAATGTTATAACAAACAAACTTGCTCATGAAACTAGTATAAGGACTGGTTTTGATATCTCTGAAAGCCTCTCTCTCCCCCTAAACTGTGCTTTTTTAATGTGAGACTTAATCGTCTTAGACGAAGTACACGGAGATAAGGTTGAAACTGATTTAATGATTAGGACCTCTAAAATATAACAACCATCTATCTCCACATATCCTAATATTCAAACTATGATAATGCTTTGATGTCGTGGTAATCAAATCTCGCACTTAGGTCTTGCCACGTCAACCGTTCATGTAAGATTTCAGATTAGTTCTTCGATTAATTTTTCACACTTAGTGAGCAGAAATTAATGTTTAGAATACTTCATTTCAGAAGGGATTTGCATCATATAACTGCTTTTTTCTAAGTAGCTTAATTTTTGTGCGATAGCTTGCTAGTGAGCTAACGAAAAGATCAGCATAGCACCATGCTAGCAGCTTTGAAAGAAGATTGCGTTGAGCTAAATGCTAACATCATCATGCTAACATGCTCACAATGACAATGCTAGCACGTTGGTGTTTTGCCGGTATAATGTTAACCAAGTTTAGCTCTGAATGTGTTAGAGTGCTAACATTTGTTACTTAGCAGCTTAGGACGATGGGAATGTCATTAGTCTTAATTGAACTGTTAAATTAAATTACCTGATGATGCCAAATAAAAAGTCAGGAGATCAACAAAGTGATCTGGACTGCACCAGATTTCACCGCAGTCCATCCGCTAGTTCCACATCTCTACATCTGATGGCCTGCTAACATTTGCTAATCAGCAACAAACACAAAGTACAGCTGAGACAAGAGTCCATCATCTTCTCAGATCACACATTAGCTGTGACAGGATATTATAGTTTTATTCAGTAGAAAATTATCCCTAGATCACTAACCTTGTCCAAAGGATTATTTTGGGATTATTTTGTGTATAAAGATGCAGAGGGGCACCGGTATGTTGTATATTTTCCATTCAGTAAATTATGTGGAAATGAAACAACTTGATCAGGAAAAGTTGTTTCTCAACACACGCACACACACAGCTGATAAGGCTCTTTGACTTGGGCCACACCTGGAGCATTAATGTTACTCTTTTACTGCTCCTGTTTCTTAACCACAGACTTATTTGTGTGTTGATTGATTGATTGTAAAATGTTGAGAACTTTGGCTAAGCGCACATATCCACTTGCTGGCACTAGCTTAATGGCGCCCAGCTACCGCACTGGGGAGGTCACGCACACCCTACTTATCTACTATGAAATGTAAACAGAAACTGGCTTCCCAGTTTCAATTAAGCAATTGGGAATAATCAGCCAAGATGTGATTATTTTTGATACAAGCAGATGAAACCAAAGCCAGTTAGATTTTAATAGAATGTAGAATATGCGGGGATCAAATGCATAAGTGAAAAGCTTCACCTTCAATTCAGCTGCTAATGGGAACACACAGGTCCCAAGTGTTGTGGGAGAAAATGTAATGCACAGAACTAATCAAGGCATGTCGACTAGATTTGATTTAAGAGGTTTTCCATTAATCTTGATCTCTCTTCGTCCAGTGAGATTAGAGTGTTGCCCTTAAGTCCTAACTACGGCAATGATCTCATACTACACTGCTTCATAAATAGATGCCTGACCCTGCCCCTCCTTTGCCATATGACCATTGAAAACGTCATCTAGAGACTACAGATGTTACGCCATCTTTTTCGTCACTTCCTCCTGTATCATCGTTGGTTGCTTAACGTCTTATTCCACAGTCCTACTACATCATTTTCAAATGTCGGTATCCATCAAAGTCTGTGGTCACAGGGTGTGTGGAGCCTGTGAGTTTGTTTTGGTTTTTTTTAATCTCCAAATGAGTCTTGGTTATTAAGTGACAAGGACATTAGGTCACACGCAGAAATATAATCAAATCATGCACAGGATCGGACTCAAGTTTTCGTTTTCTCACCACTTCCTTGTGCTTTCGGTACGACTTTCGTGAGAAAACTGTCTGTGTGAGGTGTTCACCAGCAGTATGTTCTCTCTCTCTCTCTCTCTCTCCCGGCCACAAAAGTTGGGCTTTAAATGCAATCATTCATTGCATACAGATGAGGAGCTGAGGTAAAACAGGCTAAGCCATTATCAAAGACCTCCTACTGTTTGCAGCACTCATCAAGCTGCCCTCTGGCTTCCTCTGTCTCCCTATAAACACAAAGCAGAGAGTGGGAGCAGGCTAAATGGGAACAGGCGTCACAGCAGCGCACTGAACAAACGGAGGCAACTCTTTCCTTTTTGATGGTCCAGTGAGGTTGGCGGCACTTGTGACCGACACATCTTGGTATTGTAAACAGTTGTCACTTATTGTAGCTCTTATCGGGGAAGTCACAGCTTTTGTCAGCTTTTAAGCACTTGTTCATCTAATGTTTATCTAAAACATAACCTTGTTGCCCTCTGTGATAAAGCCCTAAATGAGTGAGAAACGTGCCTTATGAGTTATTAACGATTTCGCTCTTTTGTAAAGTACTTTTTTTTTGGGATGTCACATCACTAAAAACTGATAAAATTTGTCCTAGACCAGATGCAAAGTTTCACTGCCACGTTTAATTTTAATCAAAGTACGTCAATGTAGTTACACAAACCTCTAAATAAATGTAAATTTTGATGAAAATGAAGTCTTCAAAAAACTCATTGGAAAAAACTCAAAGCCAAGGTCTGTTAAGCTGTCATGTTAAAAATGCAAGACTAACAGTAGCTATATTTTATTTGATATTATGTTCCTTATATTTTGTTTTGGAAAATATTTAACAGATTTCATACTTACACAACAAGCATCCTGTAGGAATTATGCAACCTAATTAGATTTTGAACTCTGAGAACACTTAGTATTCATGCCTGCAATTTGCAGCGAAAGAACCTACAAAGACAAGTACATTCACTTGGAAATATATGCTCATTAAAGCATTTTTAGCCTTGGTAATAACAAAGCATAATTAAGATGACAAGCTGTGATGTGATCGCTAGACAGATTAAAACTGCTATAATCAATATTTGTATGTGAACAAAGGCTCAAATTAAGTTTTAATGTGAGAGGTGTTGCTTGTAGTGATGAACCCACAGAGAATTATCACAGTTGCAGTTTCCCCCTCAGCTCTATGGAGCGTTTTAACATCCTTTAGATCATTGTTTTGCTTTCGCAGACAGCAGCTTCCCTGTTTTTGTTCACTCTCGCCACTCTCAACGGCGTCAGTTCCAGGAGCAACGGGGAAGTTTTCTTTCGTGAAATGGCTGAGAATCACTGATGTACACACGATATATACTCAACACCACATGGTAGACAGATAAATGTGGTCACAAGTGGAGCATTTAGCAGCTGATGAGACAGATAGTGGTGAAACCAAAACAGAGAAGATGAGAATTAATTCCAGATATAGACTGTTGAAAACAAACACAACCTCAAAATGAATGCTAATGTTGCTGTGTCTTCTGGATGTGTTTATAGGCAAACATTCATCATATTAACTTTATAAAGTGATAACATATCAGTGTTTTGGGGCCTGCAAGTGGCCAGAGGTCAGTACATGCGGGTTTAAAGCACAGATTTTTTGTGATCCTTTGTAGACAGTCACGTTGGTTATGGTGCAGTTATTGCTTTCTGCATGTATCACGTTTTTCTGCCACTGTCTTTTTTTATGCTACCACTTGGGGTCGCCAAAGTCAGAAATTTTGAAACCCTTCAGAGTAGCTTTAAAACACCAGGCTATGGTTGAAAGTTTCAAGCCTGTTCAACCCCTGACCACACACACAACTTCACTGATGGCTGTGGTCAGAAATGCACCTATAACCACACCCATCAGTGATGTCATCGGGTCTTGGCCACTTACTGCAAGGTGAGAAGTTAAACCACTGTATGACAGCAGAAGAGGGGTTCCAGGGGGTTTTAAGCGACTCTGAAATCCTTCTTCTTAGGGTCGATATAATAGTTTTTGACTAAGATTTTAGTGAGAGAGGGTGATGAGCTGATTATTTATTGTTTGTTTATTTCACTGTAGGAATAACTGGGCAAAATGTCACCACTGATGAGGGAATCACCAGAGATACATCCATCAATCATTCAGCCTCCTCTCCAGCTGTAACGGCAAGCTCAGATTCAGTTACTAACAGCACAAACATCAGTTTGACAACTTTGTCGCCTACGACTAGAGAAACTGCCGACACAGAAACTACAACTGCAGAGATGAACTTCTCCCAACCAAGCACCGAATCCAGGACCACTACACAAGCAGTCAGCAGCTTCCTCACTAACAACAGTAGTGAGACCAAAAATACAACCAGCACACCAACTCCAGATCACACACTGACCAGCAATCACACAAAAACTACAGGTGCGCCGATCACAAACACAAGCAACGACACGACCACGGTCGCCCCAACGGGCAATGACACAGCCACTACAAGCCCGCCGATCACACCCACAAGCAACGACACCACCACGGTCGGCCCGACGGGCAATGACACAGCCACCACAGGCGCGCCGGTCGCACCCACGGGCAACGACACCACCACGGTCGGCCCGACGGGCAATGACACAGCCACCACAGGCGCGCCGGTCGCACCCACGGGCAACGACACCACCACGGTCGGCCCGACGGGCAATGACACAGCCACCACAGGCGCGCCGGTCGCACCCACCGGCAACGACACCACCACGGTCGCCCCGACGGGCAATGACACAGCCACCACAAGCGCGCCGGTCGCACCCACGGGCAACGACACCACCACGGTCGGCCCGGACGGGCAATGACACAGCCACCACAGGCGCGCCGGTCGCACCCACGGGCAACGACACCACCACGGTCGCCCCGACGGGCAATGACACAGCCACCACAAGCGCGCCGGTCGCACCCACCGGCAACGACACCACCACGGTCGGCCCGACGGGCAATGACACAGCCACCACAGGCGCGCCGGTCGCACCCACGGGCAACGACACCACCACGGTCGCCCCGACGGGCAATGACACAGCCACCACAGGCGCGCCGGTCGCACCCACGGGCAACGACACCACCACGGTCGCCCCGACGGGCAATGACACAGCCACCACAGGCGCGCCGGTCGCACCCACGGGCAACGACACCACCACGGTCGGCCCGACGGGCAATGACACAGCCACCACAGGCGCGCCGGTCGCACCCACGGGCAACGACACCACCACGGTCGGCCGGACGGGCAATGACACAGCCACCACAGGCGCGCCGGTCGCACCCACGGGCAACGACAACACCACGTTCGCCCAGACGGGCAATGACACAGCCACCACAGGCGCGCCGGTCGCACCCACGGGCAACGACACCACCACGGTCGGCCGGACGGGCAATGACACAGCCACCACAGGCGCGCCGGTCGCACCCACGGGCAACGACACCACCACGGTCGGCCCGACGGGCAATGACACAGCCACCACAGGCGCGCCGGTCGCACCCACGGGCAACGACACCACCACGGTCGGCCCGACGGGCAATGACACAGCCACCACAGGCGCGCCGGTCGCACCCACGGGCAACGACACCACCACGGTCGCCCCGACGGGCAATGACACAGCCACCACAGGAGCGACGGTCGCACCCACGGGCATCGACACCACCACGGTCGGCCCGACGGGCAATGACACAGCCACCACAAGCGCGCCGATCACAACCACAAGCAACGACACCACTAATATTACAGCCACAACACAGCAGAGCAACAACACAACTCCAGCAACCACGCAAACAAGCAACAGCACAACTATAAATCCAGTAGTGCCAGAAAACTCTACAGCTGTACCAACTACAACTACCCCCACAAACTCTACTAATACCTCTCCTGAAATGCCTGCATCCACTACTGCAACCTCTTCCTCCACCACCAGCACAAACACAACACTAACAGCTGGACCCTCACCCTCCTCACCTGCTTCCAACTCCACCTCCAGCTCTGTCCCTCCAAACACCTCCCCAGCCAGTAGCCCCCCCCCTGGAAATACCACCACCCTTAGTCCCTCAACAAAAACCCCAGGAGGTAGGACTAACAGCATGATGAGTGTTGATGTGTGTTCTTACAAAATAATATACGCTAACGTTCAGGTGAGATGGAAATCAGTGTTGAACTTGAGTTAAAGCTGCACAATGTAATTTTGCAAGTGGGAGGCCAATGTGCCAAATGCAGAACTGCTTTATGTTACTAAACAATGATAAATTTAAAAAAAAAATTATGAATGGATAAAAACAAGGGCAATATCTTGAATTAATTGTCACAGGCAGGTTTCGTGTACCTCCAACTTCCCTCATGGTCTAGAAAGGAGGAAGTAATCTAATCTATTGGCTATAGTATTGTAAACTGCATGCAATTTATAGCTAAGGAGTTATAACAAAAAATCCACTGTGGACTTCTCAACCCAAATAAAATAATTCAATGTAGTGTGAGACTGGTTAAAGCCTAGGCACTCTGTAGTTTGTGCTGATTTAGAGTTTTTCGTAGGCATGATTTGAGATTTAGATAAATAATAATGACTTTCATTTCATAATTTTGCCTTCTGCAGCTTTATACCAATTACACTGTGTTACCACCTATAGTGACACTATGAGGGGTGACCTTTTCCATGTCATTGGGCTGATTTTAACATATTTTTTATGTTCCAGTGACTGGCCACACTACAGGAATCACAACTAATTCAACTGAACCAGGTAGTGGCAATACAACAGAGTCACCCACCACCAACAGCACTGGTACCACCCTGCAGCCAACAGGGATCCCCACCAATAGCTCCACCACAGCAGCCCCACCCACCACCACCACCAACACCACCAATAATACTGGTACCAACGTCACTGTCACCACCCCGCAGCCAACAGGGATCCCCAGCAACAGCTCCACCACAGCAGCCCCACCCACCACCACCTCCACCACCAACAGTACTGATACCAACGTTACTGTCACCACCCTGCGGCCAACAGGGATCCCTACCAATAGCTCCACCACAGCAGCCCCACCCACCACCACCTCCACCACCAACAATACCGGTACCACCGTCACTGTCACCACCCCGCGGCCAACAGGGATCACCACCAACAGCTCCACCACAGCAGCCCCACCCACCACCACCTCCACCACCAACAATACCGGTACCACCGTCACTGTCACCACCCCGCGGCCCACAGGGATCCCCAGCAACAGCTCCACGACAGCAGCCCCACCCACCACCACCACCTCCACCACCAACAATACTGGTACCACTGTCACTGTCACCACCCCGCGGCCAACAGGGATCCCCAGCAACAGCTCCACCACAGCAGCCCCACCCACCACCACCACCTCCACCACCAACAATACTGGTACCACTGTCACTGTCACCACCCCGCGGCCAACAGGGATCCCCAGCAACAGCTCCACCACAGCAGCCCCACCCACCACCACCACCTCCACCACCAACAATACTGGTACCACTGTCACTGTCACCACCCCGCGGCCAACAGGGATCCCCAGCAACAGCTCCACCACGGCAGCCCCACCCACCACCAACACCAACACCAACAATACTGGTACCACCATCACTGTCACCACCCGGCGGCCAACAGAGATCACCACGCACATCTCAACCACAGAAGCCCCGCCCATCTCTACCGCGAGTCCAGTCATTGGTTTGTCACTTTTTCTAAAGTGTTTGATTTTAATCCAGGTGTGTACAGGTTCTTTATCCCAGCTAATCACTACTGCAGATGATTAAATCAATCAACTAAATCCTGATGGAATTTTTTGGTTTAATTATGAATCCTACCTAAACATTGACCCATGTTGCTAAAGATCATTGGTTTATATGAATTCAGTGGCAAAATAATTTAGAATGAGAAAAACAACAAAAAAGATTTGTTGCACTGGAAGTATAATGAGTGATTCTATAATACTGTATCAGCAGCCAAAGTGCCAAAATTCTCTATAGGACTGAAAATGGTTAAAAGAGAGTGGATATTGGAATAAAATTCATCAGGTGGCCAGAAGCTCAGCTCAAAATAAACTATATTGTTGGTTTATATGCTGGGTTAATACTTTAGGTTCATATAAACTTATAATATAAAGAAAGTGATATGTCAATGTTGTTTGGACAACTCGTTTCCAATTCTCCCAAGTGGCCAAAAAATTCAGCTATCACAGGTTCGACAAATTCAGTTAGAATGTGGACGCGGCCACTTGTTTGATGCATCCCTTTTCCTCCATCTCTCAACAGTGTGTCCTGCCCTCGCGTGCCCGCCTGAAAGCGTCTGTCTCAATGGCACGTGCCAGTGTCTCTCTGGCAGCTTCCTGCTGGATGGCAGCTGCAGAAGCGGTAAGAATGGAACAACATTC
>CM029112.1:3590000-3720000 GCA_016859345.1 Istiophorus platypterus | reverse complement strand
TAATGTGCTGAAGTTCGTACACAACAATCACCACAATTTCCACAGTCATTTTGAGACATGGATATAATTGCTGAGAACAAATGTAATCACTTTGTATTTTACAAAATAAGATGCGATAATTTAGAGAAATAAGTAGCTTTAACAGTGTCGTCGGTTTAAATTGTGCAGACTGGTTGTCTCATCATCATCATGTTTGCTTAATGCAAATAAAGTCAGTATCTCATTATATGTTGGGCGATGATAACAAGAAACTGCGGTGAGAAAATGCCGAACTAGGGTTTGCGGTAACTTAGAAATTCCGAATGTGAAATGTTCCACTTATTGTGATCATTGGTCTCGGTTCTTAAAAAAACAAACAAAAGAAAACCAAGTCCAAGGGATCGATTTCAGTAACAAACAATCGGCCGGTATGAAGATGTCAGATTTTTAAAAATCCCAAACATAAATATCAGAATCGGCCTGAAAAATGCTGCATCGATTGAACTTTGAATATGCCACAACGCTAAACTTTTCGATGAGGGAGTCCAGTTTGACTTAATAAAAAGTGCATTTGTCAATAGACGCCCCAAGTTCCCGGGGATGCGGCGGCCTCATTTGCAGTCGGGCACCTTAATAACTCAGATCCCCGTCGCTTGTGCCCCCCTCCCGGATCAAGGTGAGGGGAGCGCGAGCTGTGTGATGAAGCCGTGTCAGCTCCCGCCATATGCTCATTCAAATGCATTAGAATCCATTTGGCTGTGACACCTATTAAACTATCTCACCCCTGTGATTGGTGCAGTGCCCCCCCCCTCCCGGTTCACCCCGGAGTCACGCTGCAAGATAACAAGGACATTAAGATGGAAAGGACTGTGCGGCGATCTATAAGCCGAAAAAAAAGTTTTTTCACAGGCCAAAATCCTAAAAACTGATTATTTTCGAATGTCTTAAGTCGTGTTTCGGCTCATTTCTTTCTTTTTTTAAATCTGTGCAGTAAACATGTAGGTGAAAGATGAAATAAAAACAAGTTTTCAAAAGCCTTTAATGAGCGGTTTTAACCATCGGACATTAAAATGTAACTTCCGTTTGATTAAGCTCAACGAACAGCACATTATGAAACACAATGGCTCGATTATGAGCATGGAAGATAACACTGTCACTATTCAGCCCACATGCGCGCGCACACACACACACACACACACACACACACACTCACTCACACCAGTGGATTCACACACCAAAGCGTCACCTTTTAATTCCTCCTCTCTGCTCCCCGATGGACTTGTGTCCCCTTTTTTTGTTTTTGGTTTTATTTTAGCCGTTCACCGGTTCTAACCACTAACTCTTGTCTTCTCTTTGTCTCCCTTGTCCACACCTCGCCGCCGACGGGATCTTAACAGTGGAGAGAGGTGGGAGCCGGCTTCAGACTAATTCCACGCGTGTGTTTGTGTGTGTGTTTGTGCACGTGTGTTTTCAAGCATGCCAAGAGAAAGTAACGCCAAGCAGCCTGCTGTATACGTGTGCAGCATATTCACCGTCTTGGAGCGTGGTTGTGTGCGATGTACATTGTTTTATGTTGGAGATGGAGAAGCCTGGCGATGTGACTCAGTTTGTCGTCGAGCTCTGAGGGTCAACGGGGGATGGGGGTTGCGTGGGGGTTGTGATTAGTATTCACTGTATCGACTGCTATCGCGCTCTCGCTCCTGCCAAAACTTAAGTCTCCTTTTGTCCTCCTTCCAGCTGCTACCCCCTGGAAAAAAAAATCAGGTACGCTCCGGCACACGGTTGCCCGAGGCGCAGTATTTATGTCCGTCCAGAATGACTTGGCGCCGCCGCTCGGGGCTACTTAGTGAGCTCACTCTGGGTTTTTTTCTCTTTTTTTTTTGGTCCTCTCGTCTTCCAGAATTCGAATCCTCACAAGTCACAGAGAAGAAGAGGACGGTCTATCAGATGGCTCTGAGTAAGGCGGCTCATCTTGTCTCCGTGGACGTTTCCCCTGAATCCTACTCCTCTCTTTCTCATCCGCCGTCATCGAGCCTTTCCACACATTGTTTCCCTCATTTTGTTGCTGTCCGTTTTTCTGTTTCATCGCTGGTGTGTCCCTTTCTCTCTCTCTCTCTCTCTCTCGCTCTCTCTGTCTTTTTCTCTCCTTTTTTTTCCCCTTTTTTCCTTTTCCCTCAGATAAACTAGATGAAATTCTTGCAGCAGCTCAGCAGACAATCAGCACCAACGAGGCGCCGGGGACACGGGGGCAGGGGCCAAAAAGGGACAGAGGCCGAAGTTTCTACGGAAATGAGGTGTGTGTGTCATGAATCATGCAGAATATACCGACATGTATCCTGAGACACGTGTGTTCCCGTGTTGACTGGTTCTGTCGTCAGGTTGGGAGTTTTAGTAAAAGACAGAGTAAAATATGGAATAGAAAATGTAAAAATATAAAAGGAAAAAATAGACTTCTTTTCACTCCTCAATCAGAAACTTTGAGATCCCGTTTGTTTGAGACCTGAGGATAAACTTGCGTCAGGTATTCTCAACCTGGCCTGTTGTTTACAACATGCAACAATGTAAAGGCAACACCACATTCCCCTAAAGCAAAGTGTTTGGTCCAAAGTTTGTAACACGATGCTAATGTTTGCAGCGACATCTTATGTTTCATCTAAGGGCCTAAAAATGTTCAAAAAAGTGAAGAACTGCAGCACAGGTGAGTATTTCAATTCTTTTGTAAAAAAAAAAAAAATATAGGGTCAGTAGCTTTCCTTTGGGTCTGAATCCGGTTTTGGATCAACTTGTCAAATTCGAATCCTTGACAATCCCTTATCGAATCATTCAAAGTGGTTTGGTGTGGAATGAGGACGTCTGGTGGTTGTCTTGATCACCCTCCTGCAGACAGTCAGTAAATGTAGAAAAGCTGGTCCGCCATGTTTGTTTTTAACAACAGTTAATTATGAGTTATGGCGTTT
Source organism: Istiophorus platypterus (assembly GCA_016859345.1). Classification (NCBI taxonomy): domain Eukaryota; kingdom Metazoa; phylum Chordata; class Actinopteri; order Istiophoriformes; family Istiophoridae; genus Istiophorus; species Istiophorus platypterus. Next base: position 3,717,064 of record CM029112.1, on the reverse strand, counting down.
TGTTTTCTACATCATCAGCCTTTTTTTTCTTCCTTGCTGATGCCTGTAGCAGAGAGAGGGAGGCATTAAGAGACGAATTAAACAGAGAATGTAAATAAAGGGGATTCATTGGCCGCGAGGCTTCATGAATCCAGAACCTAGAACCGGATCCAAAACGGCACCGGACCCCATCCCCTACCCACTGTATGTAGAGTATGTACTGTATGTACCCCACTAACTGTGCCCCCCCTTCACCTGCTCTCCATTTTTCTGCCATTCCAGCCAAATTACGGGGATCAGCCCGGGATGGGGATGATGTCGTCGGGGTTGGGCCTCGGCTACGACCGTGGACAGCAGCACGCCTCAGGTCACGCCCCACAGCACGGTATGCTGCGGCAGAAGTCCATCGGTGAGGCTGTCTGTTTTTTTTCCGTCTGCCCGTCCGTCCGCCTGTCTGTCTGTCCTCCGGACTGCTAGAGGTCTACGCTGTGCTCACCTGTTTTATTCTTCTTTGTCTGTTGCCCACGTTGTCTCGTCCGTGGCACAAAATGTGCGCACTCTGCACTGTTTCTGTAGCTGACTGTGTGCGTATTATACCTGTACTGTACTGTAAAAAATAAGGTGTTTGTCCGTCTTATTCTCACTCTACTACTATTTGTTATATACAGAGGTGCCACTAATCTCCTTGTTTTTATTCTGATGGGCTTATCTTCTTGTTTGCTCACTGAGGCTTTGCTAACTCTCCCCTAAATAGCTGTGTGCTCTCCGGTGACCGGTAAAATAAACGCTGCTGTGTAATGCTGTCCAGTTGCTACTTGTTTGTGGAATAAATAGCACTAACTGATTTACATACTAACAGACGTAAGAACCGAGGACAGACTCGCTGGCCGGTAGATGGGCAGGCAGATTCAGACAGACACTCTCGTAGATTACCCCCCCTCCAGCTCTCCTTTTTTTCTGGCTCCATTTCCTCTGTTACTCTTATTCCCTCGTTCATCAGCCTCTTGCTCTCACTCTTCTCCATCTGCACCATCTGCACCCGGGTGTGTTTTTCATCCCTATTTGTTTTGTTCTTCCCATTGTGGATGCCGTACTGCAGGGGTGCCCGAGGAGGAGAAACAGTTCCTGCATCCTCCGACCATGAAGTTTGCCCGCAGCCTGTCGGTGCCCGGCCCGGACGACATCCCCCCTCCGCCCACCACCGCTCCGCCGGACCCTCCGTTCTCCTCTGCTCCACCGCTGGGTTGGAGAGCTAAGTCTTCCCAGCAGCCCTCCGTCTCCGTGTCCCAGTCCACATCCACCTCGGCACACTACCAGCCCTACTCCCAGTCGGTGCACTTCACCCACGGCGGCAGGGAGAGGGCGGGCGGTCCCACCGCCGGCCCCGGTGGTACAGCGGCGGACCACACGACCTCGTATGCACATGCGGCCGCCCACACCGCCCAGAGCAGGACTGCCTCGCGGAAAGTTGCCTACACTGGGGAGCCTGTTGGGGCTGGCGTCGGAGCTGGTGGAGGGGCAAAGGCAGCGGGTCTTAGGAGGGGCTACAGCACCGCCGTCCCCCCGTCCAGCATTGCCACTGTCATGCCCCAGCAACAACAGACTACCCAGAGTCAACCCCAGCGAGTAGACCGCGGTGCAGCTGGGGTTGGGGCAGGGGGTCCTAAAGCAGGGGCCCGGAGGGGTAAGGGCCCCCTGGTGAAGCAATCCAAGGTGGAGGACCTGCGGATGGGCCAAGGTACTCTGGGGGGCAAGGGCTCGGTGGAGAAAAGCTCCATCCCTATCCCCACCATAATTGTGAAGGCTCCCTCAACCAGCAGCAGCGGACGCAGCAGCCAGGGCAGCAGCGTGGAGGCCGACGCTCCTGCGTCGGGGGAGGCGGACGAAGCCAAAACTCCCCACGGTCCTCCTCCCTCCACCCCTGCTCCACAGCCCCCTGCCCCGCCTTCCATCCCGGCGCCACCGCCTCCGTCCTTGCCTTCTATCCGAGCCCAGGACAACCTGGACTTCACCAGCCAGTTCGGGGCCGCCATCGTCGGCGCAGCTCGCCGAGACAGGGAGCGGTTCCACGAAGCCCGCAAAAAGAGTGCCTCCTTGTTCATGTCTGCCGAGGAGGACGTGAGTCTGGACGGAGTCGGAGGAGTAACAAGGACTCAGGTGTCACAGCAACAGCTTAACGCACAGGCCGAAAGTTCATCGACACGGCTGCGCCCGTCCAAGTCTATTGACGAGGGCATGTTCTCTGGGGACACGTTTATCCATCACACCCGTAGTATGCCTCCAGCCTTCGGCCTACCTGAGTACTCCTCATCCGCCCTGGACTATCAGCCGAAGTCTGTGCCTACTGACTTGTACACAGCAGCAGGCAGGCAGCCAGCGCCTTCCACCACCACCACCTTTATCCACCCTCTGACAGGAAAGGCTCTCGACCCCACGTCGCCATTGGGCCTCGCTCTGGCGGCCCGAGAGCGCGCTCTGAGGGACGACAGCAGGTTGCGGAGGGGAACCGAGCACCACTTCACCCGCCAGATGTCGAGCGTGGTGTTTCCCTCGTCTGCCGTCGCCTCTCAGCCGGTGTCGTCTGCCGCCTTGTCCTCCAGCTCCTCCTACCTGGTCACCTCGTCCTCGCTGGCCGCCACCACACCCACCGTCGGTCGCCCGCCCTCGCCCAGGATCCTCAGGGGAGTCGGCAGCGTGTGGGGCGAGGAGGGCGGCGGAGGAGAGAGGGAGCGGGAGGGCGGAGGGGCCCGGGAGGGACTGAGGGTCCGCTTCTCCGAGGACAAAACGGTCCACACGCACCACTACCAGTCTCAGCCGACCTACAAGGAGAGGGAGCGGGAGAGGTCGAGGGAGCGGGAGCGGGAGAGAGAGCTGTCGAGGGAAAGAGAGCGAGACAAAGAGAGGGAGGGCTACATGAGGAGGGCAGATCAGGCCGCCGCTGAGACCTCTGCCCAGCAGGCGGCCCAGTCTCAGCCGCCCCGGAGGCCCTCGTTCCTCAGGATGGAAAGTCAGGCTGACGCCTACATCCTGTCCCTCACGCCTCCGTCTCCTCCGGCCACCGGGTCCCAGCAGACAGCGAACGCCGCCGGGGGCACTGGGACCGGCCTGATGGTTCTCCCTCCCCCCGCCCCCTCGGTCGACGCAGACGACGAGTTCGTCTACGCAGACCCCCTCCCGCCCCCGTTAGAGTTCGCCAACAGCTTCGACAGGGGAATAGGGGGTATATCAGGGTACGCACATCACGGGATGCTCCCCAACAGCCTGACCTCCCGCCAACAGCAGGTGCCGCCCCCACCACCGCCTCCGCCCCCTCCCCCTCCCCCGCCGCCGCCTCCGCCCCCCCAAAAAGAACCATTTATAAGTGGGTTTCCAGCTCACACACCCCTGCCCTCACCTCAGGCGGGGGACTCCACCGCCTCCAGCCTCACGTCTTACGACAGTGAGGTGGCTAACCTGACTCAGTCCGCTCCCTCCCCCTCCCAAACGTCACCCAACCCCCCACCCCCTTCCTCGCCCTCCACCCTGCAGCCCACCTCGATAGCGGGACCTCCTCCTCCCCCGTCCGTCTCGCCACCGCCTCCTCCCGGGTCCTACCACAGACCCTTCTCTATGTCCCACCCCCACCATCTCTACAACAGCACTCACGCTCCAGGGCGCTCCTCTCCCACACCTCCCCCGCACACAGTCGCGCCTCCCCCGGCATACCGCGGTGGTCCCCCGGTGCCGACCTCCACCGCTCCCACCTCCGCTCCACTTAGGGGCACCGCCTCTCACACCACGACCACTAGCTGTGCCGCTACAACCACCGCTGCTGCCACCACAACAAGCACCTCCACTCAGCTCTACCAGGAGCGCACACATACCACACATACGACATCCTCCGCCGCCATCATGGGCAGCCGCAGGACGGGGGAGCACCGGCGTCCTCCCCCTGCCACCAAGAAAGGAGAGTCCCAGGAGACAGTGGTGGACTCCGGGATCGAGGAGCTGGACAGCCGCAGCAGCAGCGACCACCACCTGGACAGCATCCTGGCTCTAAGTGGAGCCGGCGTCCGGGGTGAGCGGCTGGAGCGAGGAGAGAGAGGAGTCGGGGCCGGTGGCCGTATCGGGGGCGGGACGGGGGAATCGGAACGGGGAGGAGATTTCCTGGAGTCTTACATGAGCTACCTGGATGGACAGACCTTTGAGATGCAGAACGCCACGGCAGCGGCCTCCACCTACCCGAAAGCCAACCGGTTCAGGGAGGGAGGTCGCGCCGGGGACCTACACAGACAGACCAGCACCGCCCCGGCATCCTTCCACTCGCACAGACAGAGGGACGAGCAGGAGGACGACGACGCCGAGGAGGGAGTGGCGGAGGACGAGGGCGGCCAGGATGGGTACGGGGCGCGGGACATACAGAACCTGGGGCGTCCCGCTTCGCCGTACTTTGAACGGCCGCGCACTCCCGAGATGAAGCCCCACTGGGGCGAGGGGCAAATGGCCGGCGACGGGGGCGGCCAGCCCGGGACGCTTTTGGAGGGGAAGAAGATTTACCCGCCGGCATCCAGCATGAAGCCCAGCATCATTAACGAGCTGAGCAGCAAACTGCAGCAAAGGGGCAAGGACAGCTGGAGCAGCCAGAGACCACTGAGCAGACACAGGTACACATCAGTGACAAACTCTGGCCTCGCGTCGTTTCAGCGTCACAGCATGAGCTGCACTTTCTCTGTTGTCGTTGCTGTTGATACAAATCGATGCTGTTCTATCCACGTTTCGCCCGTGTGAACATGTCTGTGACTTCTCCACCTCCCGCGATGCTTCTGTGAAACACTGTCTTCTCATGTCTTGTGTCTTGTGTTGCGTCTATACTGTGTAAAACTCTCTTTTTATTTCTCTGGCTTTTTCCATGTTTTTCTCTCAGAAGCAGAAACAGGTAATGGAGCCACTTCCAAACTACTTTATTTTTTCTTTCCAAAAGAAAATAAAACGTTGACACCTGCTTTAATTTGCCTGATGTGAAACAAGAGAATGAAACAATGTTAAACTGATTGTACCGAAACTCAAATTGACAGCATAAAACAATTTTAATCCAGAGGTTCCAAAAAACAAATTGGACAGTGTTTCCCTTAGTGTTTGCATGTTTTTCATCTCGCTGCTTGGTCTCTGTTGGGCTTTTCTTCCGTAACAACTTCTCTCTCTCTCTGCTCACAGATTTTCGGAAGACTCGGCCTCGGCCCTGAGCCCCCCCTCGGCCCGGTCCCAGTCCCCGTCTCCGATCTCGTTATCGCAGCCATCGCTGTCCCCGTCCCCGACACCGGCCTCCCAGTACCCCAGCTGGGGCCGATCCCCGTCTCCTCAGCCTCAGGCTAGCTCTCAGCCTCCACGGTCACATTCCCCGCTGTCCCCGACGTCTTACTCCCCCTACCCCACCTCCCCCAAACACAGACCTGTCTACCGGACCAAAGCCCTAGAATTCCAGTTCATCCCTAGTCGTGAGTCCCGTAAAGCGGAATCGCACTTGCTCCAGCGCAGGCGGGCACCCAGCCCCCTCATTTCCCCGTCAGAGAGGCCCAAGCTGGGCCCCCCGCGTCCATCGTCCCTCCCGCTCCTCCCCACCACACCCCTATACAGCGCCATCTACGACCTGCGAGGTTCAATTACACCGCCGTCACCCGGGAACCCCCTCGGCGATCCTTACTTCTCGCCCTCTCCTCCCCTCTTTGCCCCCTCCGGTGCCCCTCCTCCTCCCAACTCCACATTAGTTGTGTCGCGCTCCCTCTCTCCGACGCACTTCCTGTCCGGGACCTCTTCTCCGCCCCTGCACCCTCTCCCTCCGCCTCCCTGCCTGAGTTACCCGCACCTGCCGCCCCCTTCGCCCACCAAGCCGTTTGCCTCCAAGCCGCTGCCCTACTGGACCAAGTACGACGTCGCCGACTGGCTGGGATACCTGAACCTGGGTGAGCACCGGGAGCGTTTCCTGGACAACGAGATTGACGGAACCCACCTGCCCTCCCTGACCAAGGAAGATTACCTGGACCTGGGCGTGACACGCGTGGGCCACCGCATGAACATAGAACGGGCCCTGAGGAGCGTAATGGACAGGTACGGCTGCACAGTTCACCAACGCAACCGATTTGCTAAACCGGGCTGTTGATCCTTGATCGTGTCCTGGCAGGACCGTCTCAGTTATTTGGAATATTTACAATTGGCTGAATTAATCTCACATCTAAAAATGCACCAATGCAACCAAAGCGCTGGTACCATGATCCTCACGACATTTGTCTCCCGTTTGTAAGAAACGTTTGTTACTCATCGGACAAAAGAAACACAAACAACCATTAGCATTACAACATGCTACTGTTTTTAAAGTAGGTTTGATTTTTTTATTTTCATTTTTATTGTGTAGAAAATTAATTAATTGCTCTACCTTTTTGTATATGTTATGGGAATGAATCACAAATGCTACAAAATGCTTTTTTTCCCTAAAATAATTACAGTAATGCAATAAAATAAAAACATGTAGTGCATATATTCACTGTACCCACACATATATTGTGTGTAGCTAGAGATATAAACAGCACTAATCTACCCTGTCTTCTGCTTTTGGCCATGAGTTCTCATCAAATGAAGATATAGCAGAATGTAGAAGATATACGGTCTAAGAAATATAATTTTGCATTTTGTTTGTGTTACGACATGAATTTAAAAGATTTTAAAGCGGAGTGTGAATGTGAAATATGAACAGCAAGGACAGAGTTTTGTTGGTTTTAAAGATCTGGCCTTTGAAAGCATTTTGTGTCGAATAGGGACAAAAGTTACACCCAGTTTATATTCCAGCTGCTGTCAGACTGGGATATAAAAGTGTTTTATAAAAGTGAACTTGAGAAATCTGTAACAAACTGTTAAAAAATGAATGTATTACAATCTCATTAGTTTATGGTAATCATACTATTACTTTTGCTATTATATATTGGTTTTAAAATTTAAAATTGAAGTGTGGATTGAGAAATGCTCCACCTCCTATGGAGGAACGAATGAACCAGGCTACTTTCAGTAATCAAGTGTGTGAAGACCAGAGAAAGTGGTTCAGTAGCATTTTATCAAATCTGAATCCGGCTGCGAATCCGCTTATCGAATCCAAACACTGTCAAATCCCCGATTCTGTCTTTTTAATTAATTTGTTTATTTGGGGAATAAAGATAAAAAATGTGTTGTATTTATTTCAATACAAAAAACCCAATTTTCTACTGCTCCCTGTGATAAAAGATATAACTTGATATTTAATAATCTAGCTTCTACTAATCATGTTAATAGGACAACTGGTCATTTTAATCGTGATTTAGGAGCTAATTACCAGACAAACATGACACTGACGCTAATAAAAAAATGATCAAATCTGAACCACAGACATTCTGCTGTGATGAGGGGTTGTAGGGTTTTTCAGCACTTATGTTACTGCTGCTCTGTGATGTTCATTAACCCCGTCACGGCTCCTCGCTTCGGGGGGGGGGGGCAGCCACAGAAGCCGCAGACGATGAAGTAATAACAAAACAGCAACAGTGATATTAAATCAGCTTTATCATCCAGCTGAATCAATCCTGATGTTTCTCGATGAGCATAGTTTCAGAGGGAGAAGCGAGGGAGAGACAAACTAAACAGAAAACGTGAGTGAAGGATTCACTGTGGGGGGGGGGCAGCCGCCAGGACCCCTCCCCGCTGTTGACCAGCGTTCTCCCAAAGCACTGAGCACCTCCGTGTCCTGTGTTTCTGTCCCCCTGTCCTCAGGCTGTCCAGCAGCCCGTTCCCCATTTCGGTCCTCTCACCTCGGGAGGGACAGACCGAGAGGAGGAGGGACGACGGGAGCCGGAGCTGAGGTCGCCAAGGCGGAGAGACGGGAAAGAGAGAGAGAGCGGGGGGGGGTCCGGAGTCAATGAGACACAACTGCCGCCGTCCATGGTGGCTTCACTCAACAGATGGGGGGGGGCAGATCTCACACAGGGCGAAAGAGAAGGAAGGAAGGGAGTGGTGGGGGGGGCTCAGAGGGAGACGGGAACACGGGGGATGGGGAAAAAAAAAGGGCTGACAATCCGTAAAGACACCGGCTGGCGCTCCCCCTGTGGCGGGTGATTTATACACGTACAGTCCCCAGCACGCATGCAACGCCCACTAGAATCAACACACACAAACACACACACAACCTCTCGTCCAAAAACGCATACCAAGACGCTGTGGCCGCAGCAGATATGGCGAGCGAAGAGTAGACGTGGCGCCGAACCAAAAAGACTTGAGGGGAGCGACCAAAGCGACCGGTTAGATTTCTAGCAGAGAGCCGAGCAGGCTGCCGTCGTGCGAGAAGGCAGAGGGGGGGCGTCCTTCGTTTGGCGGCCATCTTGTCGAGTGGTCCTCCCGTCCCTCAGACGGCTGGTTAAGAGAGCGGAGCCCGCAAATCGCAGGGGGGGGGTGAGTGTCCAAGCGCGGAGGTCTGGGGTAACGAGGCCACATCTGTGCGTGATGTCCAACGTGGGCAGATGCGTTGGGGGGGGGGGTCCTGACAGCTTCCAGGTCTTTCAGAGGTGACGGGGGCCCAGATGGGGAAACTTGGGAGCCCGGCGGCTTCGGGCCGCGGCGCCCCGCCCGTGCGTTCCGGCCGCGTCTTCGTTCTTACCTCACCGCTGGTAGGGCTCCGTCCTCACTGGGGGGTCCCGTCGCCGGGGGCCCACCTGTGTTTCTCTATAGCTCTTTAATCATCTTTAGTCTTATAACGACGCATATACAGACTGGTCACTGTATCAAGAATTTGTAGCAAAAATTTAAGTGCCCAGACCAACAACGTAAAAAAAAAAACCAACCAAAAACAACAAAAAAAACCAACAACAACAAAAAAACAAACAAAAAAAAACACACTGATGCGCACACACAGGCACCAACTTACACCTATGACATACCTGCATGCATACACCAACATGAACACACACACATACACACACACAAGCACTTACCTGTGTTTGTGTTAGAAGTTTATCGGACAACTTATATACACACACACACACACACACACACTAGATGTTTGGAACCGAGACGTACTCTTAATGAAAAGGAGGCGGACTGTGCTTTGAGATGGGGGGGCTGGGGGGCTGGGGGGGGCATGACAATGTGAAGAGAAATCACCACCACCCCCCCAGAAGTTTTATTTTAACGGGAAAAAGACTTCCTCAGCGTTGGTGGGGTGTGTGTGTGTGTGTGGGGCGACCCAACCCAGTCAGACCCTTCTTCCATCCGACCGAAGGGAGGCTGGAAAAGGAGAAGGGGGGGAAAAGGGAAGAGGGGAAAAACCCTGCCATTTTCTTGCTCTTTCCCACCCAGTCCGCCCCCCTGCTCCTTCCGGGAGTGCCCCCCCCACCATCACCCCCACCCTCACCCCCAGCCCCCGCCGCCACCACCTCTCTCTCTCTCTCTCTCTCTCTCTCTCTCTCTCTTTCGACTGAGCCCAGGAGGAAACGAGCAGCGACCCGGGGCCGACGGGGGATCTGAGAGTGACGCTTATATCGAAATTTTAATACTATGATTGTTCTTACAGTTTTTAAACTTTAAATGGGGAACACTGGAACACTGATACTGACATGAAGAGATTTATTGTTACTATTCATCATTACTATCATCGTCCTTACTGTTATTGCGGCTTTTGGAGAGCTCCCGGCCTTCGGAGGCCGAGGTGGCGGCCGGCGCACTTCCTGACTGCGTAGAGAAGATAATTGCGCTGGTTATATATTTTAAAATATATATATAAATATATATATAATAAGTATATGTAGGTATTTTTGAACTGAGAGATGAAATATTATCGTACCACTTAACATTGCTTCCGTGCCACGAGAAGCATTTCGACTTAATGTGAAGCACATTTTTAAAAGTCACATATTTTTCATTTTTCTCCTCACCGTCGTCGACCCTGCGAAAAGCTGTGATCGTTAACTGACGCTTTGACCTTCCAGGCCTCAAATTGTAATTTTTTTTTTTTGTCTCCCTCCACTCTTTTAAAAAGTTAGCTGCCACTATAATATTATGCAGATGCTTGTCAAATGTAGCAGCTTTTGCTCACATAGGTGAAAATTACGCGTGAGTTTATTTAAACACTTCCTATAAATGAGTGGGGTTTTTCTTTTCCATTCTGGATTCTTGATTTCCCTGAAATATAATGATATCTTTCTTTTTTCCGCGTCCTTCTATCCTTTTATTTAAACTATCATTTTCCCCGTCAGCTTTCATGGCACATTTACGCCTCATTATAACCTCAGTCCTGCTCTTCTCGCCGATGCCGAGATCAAATATAAGGGCTCTCTCATGACCTCTCTACCTTCGAACAACGCCTCACCTCTCCTGCTGCTTTCGAGTCCTCGAACACATATCAAACATGCGTATTTACATCCGGGATGGGGGGGGGGGCGCTTGCTCCCCTTCCCCTGGTCCTGCTATCTTCAGTCTATTTTTTTTGCAAAGAGATGAATGAGTTCTCTTTTTTCACAGATCATGTTGCTCAAAAGTGCACATACATACAAACATGGGCTATAAATAAGAGCAAAGGGTCATTTAAGGGGGGGGGGGTGTTTCTGTAATTACTCTGCGCCGGTGGTTTAAGGATAGATTATATTTGAATGCAAGGGGAAATAGCAATAAGGACGATGAAAATAATGGTCATCTAATTATGGTTTAAGATGTAAAAAAGGAAAAAAAAAGTCTCAAAAGTTCTAAAGAATCTCTGTCTTCCAAATAACGTTTAACATGAAAAGGTACGATGTATTTATTTAACCGCTCTGCTTCCTATACAGTCGGACCCGTTCTCCGCATCCGGCCCCCTTCCGCCGTCGCCGACCCGACGGCACCAGCCCCCCCCCCACCCCACACAGGCTCTTCCTTCCCCCGCTCGTCGTTCGCGTCTTCTCGTTTCCCTTGACGTGCGCCCGTCTGCTCCCAGCTCATCGTTTATCACCGGCGTATTATGCAATGACCCTGTTTCCATTAGCAACTGTGATTTTTATTTTTATTTTTTTTGCCTTTCCCTTTTAGAGGGTGGGTGGTGGTGGTGGGGGGTGGATATTTTCTGAGAGGGCGAATAAGCAGAACGTGGCCTCCTGTCCAATCTCAATCCATGCTGCCAGATTCTGCTCGTTTCCCATCAGGCATCTAAAAAAAAAAAACAGTTTGCTGTTGAAAACAGGGCCGATAAGAAATTTAGATTTAAAAAAAGCCCATTTCTTGCTGGTACAATGATGTTCTCGCTAAGCGACTGGTGAGAGACGCTCGTTTTCGGTTCCTTTTCTTTTGCGCTTTGGCGCTTGCGGTCGGGAGGAGAACGTTTTCAGATTCGGAGGGAATCGGTCCGACTCTGCAGAAAGCATTTCTTTTCCTTTAAGAGATCTTTTAAAAAAAAAAAAAAAAAGTTAAAGAAAAAGAATATGAACTGACGAAAGGTAACTTACAGAATATATATGTATATGTGATAAGCATATACACGTTCATATAATCATATATGAATTTCAAATGTTTTAAGAGATAATAAATTGTTAGAATTATAATAAAGATACATTAACAAAGTTGTAATTTATGTTTTGTGATTTTCTTGGATGGTTTCTCAACCTTTTCTACTCAACAGGCCCCAAATTTCTCATCACCACAGCAAAATGGCGGTCGACCTTGCTTGAATTCGGCCACGGCATCAAACTGTACCGAGATCAGATGGATTATAGTTGATTTCAAATCTAGTTTTTACATAAGAGACACAATGTACAGGGCAGAGAGTGTTGTGGTAATTCTTCAGATTACAGATTGCAAAGTGGAGCGTTCACAGGGTCACTGATATATTTCAGTAAGGGGCCAGTCAATGAAAAACTTGAAAAAAATGAAACTTTCTATAAAATTTATACTTTAAAATTGTTTTGTTTGAAGATAAATACGGTAAATTTCCAGTTTTCTGAGAAAAAATGTGTGTTCCTCATCTGACCATATGACGGGACCTAAAGGTTGTTTTCTCACATTACTTTCATGCAGTACAATGGATCAAAGAACTACAGTAATGTTCATCAGCACTATTAATGGTTTTGTGTTTACTGTAAGTTTTAATTAACCAGTAAATATTGAATAATTGCAGGATATAGAGAGTTCAGTAAGGGGCCAGTCTGTGGAACAAACCTTCACCTAGGAAAAAGGTAAAGCTTTCCATAAATTACACTTTAGAATGATTTATACAATAAAATTTAAAGTTTACGTGAGAATGTGTATTTTTGATCCGATCACAAAACAAGACAAAGGTTGTTACTTTCAGTGAATGAAAGAATAATGTTCACCAGTATTTTATCTTCAATTTAAAACCATACTACTTATTTTATGGCTACAATTATAAAAGTGCATTATTTTTAAGGGGTTTTTTCCCAGCAAAAATAATTTGGAAAATAGTCAGTGCTTCATATTTCAAAAATAGGTTTAATCCCCAAGTTAAAATTTAATAAATAAAATACAGACTGTGTTGCAGTATCGACATCATTACCGTTTCCCACCTTTTATCTGTATCCTGTAATCATTCAATTGGCATTTAAGTACTTGCAGCATATTTATTGTACTTTGGTTCCAAGTCCATCTCAAACACAAAGCTGTTTGTCCCTTTTCCCATCTACTTATCTTCTCAACTTACATTTACATAGTTATGACATAACAGTAAACAGATTACACTAAGGTTTAGTATATGATCTAGAGTGTAATCAATGTTTCTTATAACATGAAAAAAATGAAAATTAAGGCAAACAGTTACTCAAGTTAACCTTGACACACACTTTGTGTTAATGACTTTGGGTTTTCTCATTTAATTTACACCTGATGAATAGACCCACAAAGAGAATGAGCCACAAGTTAAACCATTTCAGTAATAAACTGTTCCTTACTCTAGAATAGTATTAAAAGAAAAGCCAAGACAAAAAAAATGAAGATGCAGAGATTTATTTGATTAGTCAGAGCAAATACAGCTATTCACATTGCAACAAAACTCATAGAAAAATGACATTACAACATGACCGTGAGGCAGATGATGATGATCTGTGGGAGGACCAGTACCTGGGAAAACAGGAAAACAGCCATCAGGCAAAAAAACCAAAAAACAACATCATCATCGTAATCCTAAAGGGTTTAAACAATAGTTTTTATTTTAGCCATCATCTCCTCAGACTCGGCCTTGTCAGGGGCAGAGCTGCACGTCTGTCGCCACGGATTTTCTGAGCCCAGTGCAATGCATCACAGATGAGCGTTCACGGAGTGTCTGCCGTTAAAAGGGCCAAGAGACGTAGCGTCATGACACAAACCTGATTTAAGTCGAGTCCGGGAGCGGCTTCGCTTCCTCAAAGACCTGAAAAGACAGAAGCCGAGTGTTAATCTGTTGTTGTAATACTTGTGTTTGGCCACGACTGATTTATCTTCTCCTCAGAAACTCCAGCTTGTCAGGGCCAGAGATGCACGTCGTCTCCATACAGACTCAGAGCCCAGTGCAAGTCATCAGGGGAGAGGGACACCAGAAATCCACACTCAACTAAACCAGATCCAGGTTTCTGAGGTTAAACCACATGTAGGAATGAACTTAATCCACGCACCTAACAGAAAAGCACAAGCTTATATGTAAATAAAATCTAGTTTCACCAAAATACTCTCCTAAAACATATAATTTCCACAGTGATGTTGCACTCGAAGCAGACTATGTGACAGGGTTGACTTCCAGCAAAGACCTATTGTGTTGCTTCACTCCAATGCACCAAAAACCCTCTGGCCACAACGAACAAGGGCCCTTCGAGTGCAACATCCCCGTTTCTATGGTCGCCGCACCTTAGCTACAGTGCTGCCTAGTTTAAGAATGAGAAGTTCTGTTTGTATCGGTCCACGGAGGAGTTAGTTCACTGCTATGTCCAACTCGACTCCCGTGGAGCTCGTGGTTCTCGTGGGCGCAAAATCGGGAGTGTGTGTCGCCCTCCAGTGGCCGATGGCCGCCACGACAGCATTTATGGTAAAGAGCGAGCATGGCTTTATTCTTTTACACACCTTCCTGAGTCCAAGCTATGTCCGGTCTAGAGGCAACGATGACCGTGACCTGAAAGGACAAAAAATAAAAACGTGTTACTCCTGTGTGGTCATCGCCGCAACTTTCCACCGACATCACACCAGTTTATCTTCTCCTCAGAAACTCCAGCTTGTCAGGGCCAGAGATGCACGTCGTCTCCATACAGACTCAGAGCCCAGTGCAAGTCATCAGGGGAGAGGGACACCAGAAATCCACTTAAAACTTATTCCTCTCATTTTGGAGAGATGTTAAAGTGTCGCAGGTGAGAAGAAGGAACAAGCATTTTATTTAGGCATTTTAGCTTTTTAACCCAATCGACTGATCAATCAAATTTCAAAAAACTCGACTAGTTTCTGTCATTCAGCTAATCAACTAATCAATTCCAGCTCTAAATAATTTACCTTATGATCATATATAGACGAGATTAAGTCATTGTTACAGTGTTATCAAGTGCAATAATTCATGTTTGTTTTCAACTCCTCGACTGATAGTTACTGCCTGAATGTAGAGAACCGCTGTTAGCTAAAATGCTAACGGCACCGCGGGGCCACCACGTGGACTTAGGCCGCAGGGTCGCCGCTTCTCCGGCTAAGTCCCCGACCGACGACGCTCACCGGCGACGACCGAACCCGATTCAAAAATACGTCGTTTTTAAGTTGCGACGTTCGGTACCGGCCGACACGAGGCCCACAGGCGGCCGCACGCTTCGGGATCTAGCCACATGTCACCGTGTTAAATTCGGCAGATATTGATCTAAAGGATAAAATAAAATTATAGTTTTATAGTCCACTCTGGTTTCACGCACGGTTCTCGCTGCTCGTTGCCAGCGTTTAATAAAACGAATCAAAGTTTAACGTAATTTTGAATAGAAAACGAGTCGCAGTAGTGAATGTTAACTTCCTCCATTCACATAAAGTTAAAGGCCGTATTTTATACCTAAGCGGTTTCTACTACACCGTTAATCTACGTTGGTCTTCTGACAACCACAAACTGAACGTTAGATGCGTTTATTTGGGCTTTTTTAACAGTTATCTCACCGTTTCCACAGAGCGCGTCCGTCGGGCTCCTGCTGCTGCTGCGGCGGCGGCTGAGTGGCGGAGCGGCTTCTTCGTCGTCTCCATATCAGCGGGCGGCTGCTTCCTGTGTGTGTGTGAGTGTGATACCGCCACCTACCGGGCCGGAGTGGGACGCGCAGGAGTAAATTGAAGAAAAGAGGAAGGTCTGAATTGTTCTTGCTAAACAAAAACCTGCCTTCTTAAGGGACCCTAGGTTTTATGCAGTAGTTCTGGGGTCGGACTAGAAATTCGTTGGTACTTAATAACTCCCGCTTTGCCAAATGTTAAGCACAGGGGGTGGAAATGTTCTGTTTTCAAGTTGCATGGCAGCGAGAGCTCAGGAAACACCACAGACAGAGAGAAGCCTTTTTATTAATGAGTTTCTCAAAACTACCAATATCCACTTTATCTATCAGGCCCAAATAGGCCACAAAGAATTAAAGGGAAGTAGAGTATAGTTTTACCTCTCGCATTCACAAACAGGAAAGATGCATTAGTGATTTGAAATGTTATGAAATTACTAGACGATGCCCCCTGGTGGTAACAGTGGTGTAGTTACACTGTAAACTTTTTGTTGACCAGAAGTTCTACCGCGTCGTCACGTTTAAAGCTTTACATTACAATTAGCCGTTCTATTAGCCAAAGGCCTTCCGGAGTATTCCGCTCTGTGGAGGCAAATGTGTATAACTGCTGGCGTTTGTAAATGTTATATTTTGAAATTACCAACCGTGAGTAATGCTGTGTTTTTGCATTTGACTTTACTGGCGGAGTGCAGTTACCCGTTGTAACCACTGGAGGGCAGAAATGCTAATGATCACAAACGTGAGCAGGTTGATTAAAAAATTAGAAGTAAAAGAGAAGAGAAACGTATTAAGTTTGTTAACGCATTTGGTAACATTTTTCCATTTGGTATAAAAATTTTACAAATTTTCTGATGTCACAGGGCAGTCGTGTTGTGCCCTCTAGTGGTCGCCTTGCATCACTAAATGTGTTTAACAAAAATTGCACTTACTCCCTGTGGCCACTAGAGGGCAGAGCACAAGATAATCAATGCATGTATACGATTTGTTTATTGCTCAATTTACTCAACTGACCTTTGACATGTGGCCAGTCATTTTTCAACATGTCTGTTTATTATTGAATATTTCTTCCTTCCGGTGGTCACACTGAGGAAGCAATAGCATTGTAATATTTCACCTTAAAACCCTAAAAACTAAAATTTTACAATAGTGTAGTGTGTACTGTGACCACCAGAGAGCAGTGTTAAACCAAAATTATCAACTAAAACTGATGCCAACGACAAACTCTATTAATTGTCTAGCTTTCGCCCGAGTTTCTTCTGCTTCTTTGTGATCACACACCGCTACACAACTGCAACTTCACCGTTCCATCGGACATGAATCCTGCGTAGAGAATGTGCAGTTCTGCACAACGTAGGATATTTGTTTTGCTAAATGTCGACTTGTAATTACTGTGACCACCAGAGGTAAAGATGTTGAAATTGAAGGAGACAATAGCTTGTGATTACTTCCAGTGAAATTTTCAAAATAAAACTCGCAGACAGTTGTTGTTAGGTTGTAGGCCACTGTGACTACCAGAGGCCGGCAGAGGCAACACGATTATAAACCTTCCAATGGCAGCAGCCAATTCTAAGTTAAGGTTGTCACAGAGCAAGATTAACTATACAGATCAAAACTTTAAAAATAAAACGTTTAAAATATGACACAAGTGCAGGTGCAGATAAACATGACAACATGGAGAACGATATCGGATTTGAAAAAGGTCGGTGAGTATCGAGCTTTTAAAGCCGATGTGTGGCAGTAAACTGTTCCAAGGCCTCACATAGATACCAATCAAACCCACGTGACAACAGCAAAAGGGTCTGGTCCTCACACCTGCTCCTCACATATCAGGAATAGGTGATGCTGGGTTTAAATATGGGGCGTATAATCTGTCAAAATATTTGAAACCAGAGATGTAAACTCCAAAGGTCCAAAAAGATCAGCTGATATAAATAGAGCTGCCACAATAAATCGATTACTCAATTGACAAAAAAAAAAAAAACAATCAACAACTATTTTGATAATCAAAAATATTTGCTGGTTTGAGCTTCTCAAATGTAAGAGTTTTGGATTCTGGACTGATGATGTGGTAAAAACAAGCAATCAAAATAAATAACAGGATTTTTTTTACAATATTATCTGATATTTTATAGACAAAACAATTAACTGGTTAATCAGCAGACTACGTTGATGATACTCGATGACGACAGTGAGTTACACACATTTTGGACTCAGTGTTTCTGAGGTTTTGCACTGACTCCGTCTTCATAGGTGCAGCAGGTTTTCTTCATTTTCAACACATTTACATGCGCTTCACTGCTTCAGAAAGCTTTCGCCCCTTATCAGCATCCAGGTGGGAGCCAGTTGAGACTCTTTATGGGTGGCCTGAGATATGCCTTTTCAAAAAGAGGAAACAAAACAAAACAAACCTTATGAAGTCTGGTTTGTTTCAGTCTGTTCTAAATTAATCTGTTGTTCTTACTATTTCATCCATATTGAGGTAAACAAGATAAATGCGCTTGGCAAAGCATTTTTAATCAAGACTATTTTTTGTGTACTTTCCAGTTTTATACTTTTCTTTGCATGATATGAATAATAAGCAGCTTTAAAGTGAACAAAATCCCAATATAATTATACGAGCAGCCACATTCTTTTGTACTGTGACTATATTTTCTGTAGCTAAATTTAAAGACACGTTTACGTCAATAAATTTCAACAAAGTCAACATCTGCCTGGTTTACTGAAAACATTTCAGGGGTCTTTGTTTGATAAAGAGTCAAAACTGTCATAAACAGTGACTTAGAGTTTACATACGCGTGTTATTTTTAACCTCACTTAACCGGGACCTTATCCCACTTGTTGACATTTTCCTATGGCGGCTTTCATCCTAATTACAGCATCTCACGGTGTCGTCATGGTACCTGTCTGCTGCGCTCTCAGATTTGATTATAGGACGAGTGAGGTGGGATTACTCTTCCCTAAGAGCAGGTTGGACTCGGGCGCAACGTGCAACAGCTGTGTGGTTATTGTTATTTACACGGCAAGTTCTGGCATGAAAAAGTCCTCACAAGTTCGGCAGAGCATGAGGCGTTATGTCACTGGGGGGCGGGATACAGAGCGCGACTGTGAACAGCTCTTCTTCAGGGGGCTCCCGCACTACAAAGTAGCTCTGGCTTAAACACACACACACACACACACACACACACACACACACACACACACACAAACATAAACACACACCGGATGTGTCCTCCAGCTGTGGAGGCAGGCCTACAGAACTATCCCGAGGGAATTGTGTGTGTGTGTGTGTGTGGGGCGGGGGGGGGGGTCTCAAGACAAGAGGGATGAAGTTTCCCTTATCTGGTCATGCTGCTTTGTGCCTCTTTGTAAAATGGTGAAATATAGTTAATGGGTGCTACTAACACACACACACACACAGACTTTGGCTGGGTCAGCTGTTGTCTGACTCACCTGGACATGCGAGCACATGCACACACACACACACACACACACACACAAACACAAACACCAAAAAATATATGGCAAACTTTATGAACTCTATTCGAGTAGAAGCGAGAGACGATCTCCCACAAGTGGTGTAATACAAAGAACAAGAGTTTCCTGCAGCTGTTCTGGAGGGAGAGAGGAAAAGAGTGAGAGAGAGAGAGAGAGGGAGAGTAGGAGGGAGGGAGGGAGAGAGGGAGGGAGGGAGGGAAGAGAAGGAAAAAAAGAAGCCAACTCATCTGACACAAACAGTGGGCCAAAGAAAGGGGGAAGAGCCGGAGGAGCAGCGGCAGCAGAGTCCAGGACGGGTGGAAAAAAAAAATCTAAGCTGGGGAGGGCGAGGAAGAGTGTAAAGAAGACGAGTCAGGAGGGGAAAAAGAGCCCGAGAGTCTGCACAAAGATCGGACGGGGAAAAAAGAAATAGAAAGGGAAGAAAGAAAGTTTTAACCAGCCAAACAAAGGAGGAAAAGAGGTGGTGTTGGGGGTGGGCTGCAGCAGAGGGGCCCCGACTTTGGGAGAGGTAAGGAACTCGTCGGCTCTGGCGTGATACGAACGGCTGCGTCTCAGAGAGACATGAGGGGCCGATCGGGCTCCTATTTCTGCTCCGTGGGTTCATTTGTTACTATATATTTCCTCTAATGCAACGCGTGTGTGTGTGTGTGTGTGTGTGCGTGCGTGCATGCGTGTGTGCGCGCGTGGTGTGTAAGTGTTGAGTTATGTGTGACAGATGAAACGGGGACAGGGGGAGGAGTGAGCGAGTGGGCGAGCGTGCCAGAGGCCGTGCAGGATACCGGGGTGAAAGAGTTTGGTCGGTCGGAAGCTCCGGACGGGCTCTCAAAGCCCAGAAATGAGCCTCGGGTTCGGGTCGTCTGTTCTGTAGATCGCGACTTTAGAGCTTCGGGGGCTGGAGAGTCTGGTCCGGACTAATGGGGCAGACTCCGCCGGGGGACTTCTGAGAACTCGGGGGGGACAAATTTCCTGTCTGACCCGCCAGGGGATTGTAAAAAGTCTGCGGGACCCATGGTGGAGTCAGACCCCTGCTTGTAGGTGGTGAGTGTCTCAGGGGCTAAACTCTCCGTTGCGCCCGGAGGACGGCGGAGTGGCACAGAGACGGTTGTGCGTGACACAAACCAGTTTTATTTAACACTCGCTCTACAACTTTTGTAGGTCAATGAAAGTCGGGAAGTTAGGAAAATGGGGATATGCCTCATAAATACCAGAGAGGACACAGAGAACCTTTTCCAAGCCTCAGTCACGCAGCTGTAATATGTTTAATTTATGTATTTTTCTTTAGGACTCCAGACTCAGGTTTCTTACACATTGAGAAACCCGGGTCAGTCTCACCCTCTTAGGGGAAACTTAAACGCATTATAAACACTGGGGAATCATAAAAAAAACAAAAAACAAACAGACTATCTGGCCATCGAATCAGAACGAATCATCGAATTCCAGCGGATAAAAAGCCCTTGTGGCGCACGTCCTGTCGCACACAGACCCGAGGCGCGATACTCACAAAGGGCGCGAAATCGTGTCTTTTGAGAGGCATGCGTGTCGATCGGGGCCGAAGTGAAGTTCGGCCGGGAACGCGCTCCAGGGAAAGTCGCCCGGTGCCCGAGAGTCTGGGGAACCGCTCGGCCAAAACTGCAGGAATGGATCGGATTCGGTTTACGGCAGGGGAGAGACGCCTGCCCCCCCCAGCCCCCGTCGCTCTGAAAACTCTGACACACAGACATACCCCAGAGGAACGCCAATCAGCCAGGGGACAGGAAGCAGAGGCCAAGGGTTAAAAGGGGCTGGCCATTCATTTTTTTTTTTGTGTTTATGTTTGTGTGTGTGTTTGTGTTTGTGTGTGTGTGTGTGTGTGTGTGTGTGTGTGCGTGTGTGCGTGCGTGCGTGTGCGTGACCTCCTGCAGATGTTGTAGTTTGTGTGATCTTTGAGCCGAGGGAGGGATTCGGGCCTGGAGAGGCAGGGCTTTGTGCTCCTGGAGGAGCATGTGATGTCCCGTGAACAGCACGATGGATGCGGAGGAAAATCGTCGACTCTAATTGGGAGGGAAAAGAAAAAGGCTCTGTCTGGTTAAACGCGTGTTGGGACATCCGATCGGACGCATCAAGCGGCGTTCGTGAAGACACCCGATACGTAGATCGTCCCAGTCTCCTCTCGCCGTCGGCTTGAGGGCACTCGGGCGAGTGTTCAGGTGCGCGTCCGTCCAGAGAAAGGTAGCGGCGGCGTCAGGGGGAAAAGGGGGAAAAAGGAAAAAGGGAGCGTGGGGATGTGCGTTGACCCTTAGCCCCGGTTTTATTTTTGGGATGGCTCGTGTTTCGAGGCTGGAAAAACGCCAGGAGGAGGAGAGGAGGGTCCTCCCTCGCCGTCATTTACTGTACCCCCCCCCCCTCAGCTTAAGATTTACTGTACACATCAATTTCCATCTCCTCAGTGGATTCACTGAGCCTCTGCTTTACTCAGCCACCAACAACATGTTAAATCGGCTGCATGTCTTCTGACAAGAGTGCATTCGTCTCGGGGGGGGGGGGTTGTCGCTCAATATGAGAGACCCTCAGATAGACGCTCATAAGAGCAGTGATGCAGTGACTCCAAACCAGAGTGTGGAGCGGCCTCGAGTGATTTGATAAAACAGGAATTAATGACTTGACTTTAAAAACAAAGTCGTGAAGAGAAACGGCGAGATAAGAAGTAAAGGATGAAAGTTTCCAGTAGATGACTAAAATTAATGGATAAAGATGAAATAGTTTCCTAAACATTACGGACAAATCGTACGTTGACAAGCTAAAGCGGAGCGATGCGAACGGTATCATTCCCCCCCCCCGCCGTCAGAGGACACGGCGTCCCAACAGAACCGCGGCTCTTGACCGTTCACCCATGGCGGCGGCTCGGTTCCGAGTTCGGTTATTTGTCCACGGGTCCGCCGGCGAGGGCAATATCCGCTCAAACTCCCACCGGAACCGTGTCCGCCGGTTTCCACTGAAAAGAAAAAACCCCAAAAACTTTACGAACCAAGTGACATTTTCCCGTTAGCTGGTCAGAGAAAAGGTCGAGCTGCAGGTCAAGGACCAGGGCGACGCCCCCACCGGGAACTGACCGCGTTGCTCTTCTGCTCCCTCAGGGAACAGGATGTCCACGCTGGCGTCGGAGAACAGCCCCGAAGATGCAAACAACCGCAGCTTCTGGATGGTAAGAACACGCCTGTTGTGTGTGTGTGTATGTGTGTGAGAGAGGCTCTGTCGTGGTCTGTTTGTCTGTTTGAATTCCAGTGGGACATGGGGACGGGGGGTGGTGGTGGTGGTGGTGGGGGGGGGGTAGATAGCGTTTCCCTTGCTCTCTCTGAGTCTCGATGACCTTCCAGTCAAAATAGACTTAACAGTCGTGTCGCTCGGGCTCCGTATCAGTGTAAACAAGGCCGTGCTTTCATTCTTTAAACGCGCCCAGAGAAGGTCTCTCTCTCTCTCTCTCTCTTTTTGTTAACGTCCTCGGCTCATTAGTTTTTTGATGCTCTGTGTTTGCTTGACAAAGCGTCGGCTCCGGGGGTCGCGTCCCCGGGGATCCGGGACGTGTTTTCTTTTGTTTTTTTGTTATGTCTTCTTTCCCGTCCTCTTACCCTCCGCGGCATCGTTGTTCTGCTGCGGCGCCGATGTTTTTATTTGCCATTCAAGGAGCCTCTTCCATTTTTAAATATTACATTATTTCTACAGATGCATTCCTGAAAAGAAACCACTCGGAGGAATAGTCTGACTTTTTTGGGTAATTCACTTTTTTGCAGGGGGTTAGATCAGATTGATACGACTCATGTTTGCCAAATCAACACTTTATACCCTGTTTATAGTTTTTTGGCCACCCAACGGGGCCGCGCTAGCCGTTTCTCCCTGTTTCCAGTCTTTGTGCTAAGCTAAGCTAACTGGCTGTAAGAACTGGCCGACAACATAGTGTCAGAACTGTTTCTTTTGTTTCTTCGCATTCTGTTGATAATCCAAGTTGATATTCTTGACGTTTTAAAATAAAGTACCAACAAGTGACCCCTTGAGGCAAATAAGCATAATTCTCAAAATGTCAAATTGACCCTTTAAAATAAGATCTTAACATTAATGTTGCATAAAATTATGGTCAATCAAAGAAAATCCCACAGATTAAAAGTTCTAGTCGGCAACAAACATAGTGAACTGTACTTGGAGAACAAAGAGCGATAAGTTCAAAACCAGGATCGAGCTCAGACCCCGACTCCAACGTCTTTTTTCACTATTTCAGAGCTTTAGCGAAGCTAAACTGAATCACGGTTCAGTTTTGGCTCTAAGGGAACGTCTGTGCCGTTTTTTATGAAATGTAATTCCCAGTGACTGTTCCTGTTCTAATCAGGCCGGAATTTTAAATGCATCCGTCATCCCCCTGGGAACGGTGCCGCGCTCTGTTTACGAGACGCCGCTGTCCCTCGCCGCCGCGTTAGCACCCTCAACACTCCCGACTTCCCCCGGCCGTGCACCGGCCGTGCTGCTGGCTGTTGTGCAGCGGTATGCCCCCCCCCTCGCCTCGCTTCCTGTCTGTGTCGTCCCGCTGTCACGCTCGGGGGGGGGGGTGATGTCTTTATGCTCCGCTGTTTTTTGCATTTGCGAAGTCAGGCCTGAGGTTTGCGATCGCGGCGCAGCTCTGTGGAGCTTACGAGCGGCGCTGCTAGAGCCAATAGACACACAGACGCCGCTGTGACGCCTCAGACCCAGACCCGGTCCCGTACCGGACTGGTGCCCCCCCCCTTTGCCCTGTGGTCACCATCGAGGCTCGCCGCGGCCCCCAGCTCGGGTTGCAGCCTTTTGAATGGACCCTTTTTGCTGTTTTTCAGTCTAAAACAAAAGATGAATGTGTTTTTTAAAAGTCTGCAGCAGATTCAGTAAACGATGGACTGGACTGATCCATTTATCTTATTAGGATAAACATTTCCCTCGGGCGTTCCCTTAATCTGTTGCTTGTTGTTGTGCAGCCGCTCATAAAAAGGGCTTTTTTTTTTCAGGGAGTGTATTATAAAATTTGGCATGAAAATAGTTTATTTGCGCTACTGCTATTAAAACTGCAACCGCTGCCAATTCTATTGCTGTTTTAAACCCTCACTGCTGCTAATTTTACTTTACACATGCTACCACCACGATTCTTTCACTGTTAACATTAGTAGCTGTAACTTAAAATCCGTAGTACACCCAGCTGTCATCGTCCCATCTATGATTAGCCCAAGACCCCCCCCCCCCCCGCCCCTGTTTTTATATGGAAAACCGATCCTCAGCTGACTCATCCTGCGAATTTAACAGTTTAAATGGCATGAGAGAGGAAAAAAAGCTGTGACTTTCTTCTTTGTGGTTCCTTGCGGTACTTTCTTCGCGCTCCGACACGCTTCGGAGTCTGGTTACGATCAGTTACGTTTGTGGGGGGGGGGCTGTTGTCGCTTGGACAGATTCCCTAGAAGTGGACTCGAATCTGCCTCCTGAGCTCGGCAGACTGAGTCTTTGCAGCGTTGCCGCTGGCCTCAACCCGGATTCCTCAGCTGTTTCTCTTTACTTCTTAGACGAGCAAAGGGGATTCGGAGCTAAACCACAACAGAGCGAAAAGGGAGAGGGAAAGTAGGGACGGAGGGGGGAGGGAGCGACGGGGTGAGGGTGGGGGGCACCGATGAGAAGTTACCCCCATTTGATTCCAATAAAACTACAGTCTCAGGCTACAGTGTTCCATTAAAAGCACATTGAGCGCTGCGATTGCTTTTTTTTTAAATCTGTAAGGATAAATACACATCACTTTTACAGTCTGCGTGCATGTTTATGCACGGGCCGCGTTTTATTTCTTTTTTAATTCGTGACATTTGAAAGCCTGTGGAATGAAGAAAAACAACATATGTCCTTTAAAAAATTGTCCGAGAGCAGAAACAGAAAAAAAAAAGAAATATGGGAAACACAGATGTCACGTGCATTAAACGATGCATCGACATTAAGGCGAAATACTACCAACAGCTACAAGTTGGAAAACATAAGAAAAGAATAGTGAATGGTGTAAATTCATAGACGTCCTAAATCTTCTTAAACATTCTGCATATTTGTCTCACAACTGCTGCTGGCACCAGCGACATGTTTTAGCATATAAGGACTAAAGCGTCTGGCCTTTCCCATGCGCTCAAGATCAAATTAACCACTGAGAGTCGAATTAGGGCTGAAGAGCTTTTCAACCAGCGGTTAAAATGCAAAAGAGGCAGGTCGACGCTGGGATGGACACAGGGTCAGTGCGGGAAGCCGAGGTCGGCTCACGGCTGAGAACGAGCCGCTGTCGTCGAAATATCTTCCTGCAAGGAAGAAGAAAAGGGAAAGAAAAGGAAAGAGAGGAAACGAAAAGGAAAGAAAGAAATGAGAGCGGCGTAGCTCACAAAATCAAAAAAGCATCGGGAAACAGGGGAAAGTGTGCGTAATGAATTTAATGTATATTACAAGCACGCAGACAGTGATGGCACCAGTTAAAAGGCAGACACACGGTTCTCTGGCGCTGGGGTCGAAAATAACATTAATGAAGCTGAGAAATGAAAGAGCCACGAAGAAAGAAAGAAAGCAAAAGGCAGAAGAAGGAAGGAAGAAAGAAAGAAAGAAAAAAGAGAGAGAGGGAGCAGGGGCGAGTGCCGAGGAGAGAGCGAGACGGCGGCTGCCAGGAAAAAGTGCGGAGAGATTTCCAGATTCCACATCCACAAACAACACACTTGCTTCAGATGTGTTATTACGCTCAGGGCCTCGCCTCTGCTGCCCTCCTGCCCCCCCCCCCGCCCCTCTCCTCCCTCTCCATCTGGCTTTTTAGGGCCGGATGGGGGGGGGGGGGGTCGCCCTCGTGTCCACCGGCCGCAACCCGATGCCGCTGTCTGGCGTTAGGGTTCAACCACAGGACAGCTGAACGCCAGCAAAGTGCTACTTTGCAGCTGAGTCCTGGCTGAGTCCCGGCTGAGCCCCGGACGGCGGCGGCGGCAGCGTCACGGCGGCATCACATCCGAAGCCACCAGCCTGTTCTCGACTGTTCCGTGTTGCTGTCGGGGCACAGGTGTAACTAATACACATTAATAAGGGCCGCATTCCAGCGGAGTCCTTCCTGTCCCAGTTTTTCGGTCCCGGTCTCTTTTGGGTTTCGTGCACGCCGCCTGGCTGGCACGGGCCCGCCGGGACATCTGGAACGTAGCGGTCGTTAAAGGAAAAGGTCGACATTTTTTCAGACACACGCTTTTCCAGCTGCCTTGATGGGAACTGCGCGGCTGGAGACAGGAGCCGCTTAGCTTAGCTTAGCACCGAGACCCGAGAGGAAAAACCGAGGAGCCCCGGTGTCTCGGCGAGCGTTTCAGACTGTTGCTCTTGGACAGGACCAGCTCTCTCCAGCTGTTTCCACCTGTGTCCAGTCCTTATGCTAAGCTAAGCTAAGCTCGGCGGCCGCTGGCTGTAGCTTCGTATCCACTGTACAGATGTGAGAGTGGAATCGATCCTCTACTACTCCGTCTATTCCTTCGATGGACGGTGAATTCAAACGTCAGCCATGAGAAAGGTCAGAGGTGGGAGCATGAGCAGTTGCAGTCATAGTAGTTAGTGAGTAAGTAATCCTTGTACTCATAGTAGCAGTAGTATTACTGTAGTAATACTTCCATTATGAGAAGTGGAAAACTAAGGCTGATACTTTCACTGTTGTGGTACCTGAATTGTTTTAATTGGCACATGATAAAAACCATTAACTGTCTTTATTCTCCATGTCGTCGTTCTCCTTTTTGGAAACGTCTGTTTTGAAACGTGATGCATAAATAAAGTTTAATAACTAGAAAGAGCAGGAGCACCGTAGGTAAGTAAACTTCATTTATGTGACATATTCCGTAACAATGGTTTGCTTCATGAAGAGCAACAAGATAACATGGAAAATGAAAAGCAATTACAGTTCCAGAGGTAATAATGGGACTAATGCAGCTTGTAGCAGCTGCGGCAGCTGTGGTTTTGCTGTTGTGGCAGCAGAGGGAGTAGTTTTAATATGTCAATAGTGCTGCTATTAGTGTCAGATGTAGTGTTCACAGTAACTGTAGCAGTAGAAAGATTAATAATAACAGTTATAAGTATTATACAAGTATTATGTATTAGTACTGGTAGTACTGACGGTAGAAGAGTCCTCCTGGCTTGAACCATTTTAATGTTCAGGTTTAGTTTCTAAATTAGTTTTACCTAATTCAGTTTATGGTCCACATGCCGTTTCCACTCTGCCAGGAATAAACTGAGGGCAGATGCTTTATTTATTTATTTATTTCATTTTTATTTTTTAAATTCCCTGGCACTGAAACGATGGAACTGAAAAAGAAGGGAAAGCAGAGGACTGTGTTAAAAACTAGCAGCAGAAAGAAAGAAAGAAGGAGAGAAGCGCCGCTGGTCGTTGTGTATGAGCGAGAGGGTTTAAAGCGCCGCTTCCACCGAGCCTCCCTCCTTCCCGCTGGTTATCTGGTGTGAACAGCGGTTCTCTCCCTCCTCCTCTCCCTCCCCCAGCCGGGGAACTACCAGCGCACCGTGAAGCGGACGGAGGACGCCTTCCAGGCCTGCGGCGACATAGTGGCGTGCTTCCAGGAGAGGGCCCGGGTGGAGCGGCAGTACGCCCAGCAGCTCAGCGAGTGGAGCAACAAGTGGAAGCCGGTGGTGGACTCCAGTAAGTCGGCCGCGTAAATACTGATCGTAAGAGCTGCGGTGAGAGACGATGGCATGTGGCATTGTTCTGATTTGAAGGTGTGATTCCCTCCTCCTCCTCCTCCTCCGCCTCCTCCTCCTCAGGTCCTCTGTACGGCTCTCTCCTGAAGGCCTGGCAGTGCTTTCTGTCCTCCGCCGACCGCCTCGCCTCCCTGCACGCCTCCATCTGCCGCTCCCTGGTGTCGGAGGACGGAGACCGGGTCCGGACCTGGCAGAAGGACACCTTCCACAAGAAGCTGTTTGGGGGCTTCAAGGAGTCGCAGGACATTGAGATGGGCTTCGCACGCGCTCAGAAGCCGTGGGCCAAACGGCTCAAGAAGGTCGGATTTTCTCCAGATTCAAAAGCTCCTGTGTTTTCTTTTCTTTTCTTTTTCTTTTATTTGTTCTCATTTCCAGCTCCGTGATTTCCCCACAGTGATCCTTGCATCTCATTTTCACCTATTTAGACACTGTTGAAGAACTAAACTACTAGTTGAAAATAACAGTTAAATAAATGGTTAAGTAAAGTTGTTTTAAAAAAAAAAAATCATTTCATGGTTAGAGAATGAAGATGATTATTATTCTTTCATGATTTTAAAAACAAATCACAAATCATTGATCTTGTCTCCTGAAAAGAAACTCATTTTGTGTTTGCTTTTAAAAAGTCAGAATTGGTCTCAGTGAAGCTTTCGTGAATTTTCCCTCTTCATAATTATATTATTTTATTTCAACAGTCTGTTTTCTATGAACTCCTGTCACAAAATAAGAATTAGTGATATTCTTGATCTTAAAGCATTTTCCAAAGACAGAATTGTGAGGCTCTGTGGCTTCAAACAACGTGTAGTTTGTTGAGTTTTATTGAGGATTAAAGACCAATTCATGCTTCTGCGTTGAAGCTACGCTGTAGCCTGATGTGCAGCTCAAACTGTGATTCGTCGGCTCGGTAGCGTCTCCGTCTCCTTTCCTTTCTGCGTCGCAGCGAATTCAGGAAAACTAAAACTGCGGTTCAACGTCCGTCAGCTCCAGGTCCGTCGAGATCCGTTCAGTTTCAGTCGCCGTTGCTCTCTATGCGCGCCGCCAAACAGCGGCGTAGCCCCAGCGCGGAGGCATAAATCAGCCTCAAACCGGATCCACCTGCAAGAAAAGTATCAAACCGACCTCGTGACCCACATTCAGGCTGCTGCCCGCTTCAAAGTCCGCTAAATGTCCGGCGCTTTATTCCGCAACTCCCCGGTTCGGATTGACTCATTCCACATATCCACCCAGTAAATCCACAGTCTTCTGCGTGTTGTTACTTGTCCTTTTCATTTATGCATGAGAAGGCGACGAGCCGCTCGAACCCGGACTTCGCTGGGATTTGAGAGCTCCGTCAAAAGCAGAATTTCACATCTGCATCCAGAAGTGTACACAGAGTATCTCGGAGGATCGATGCTTCGGGCAAACTAACGGGGGCCGTAACATCACTAATGGGGTGTCGTTAAGTAAATGGCCTCAGTTCAAGGTCTATTTTTATACCATCGAGATGTAATGCGTTGCTATTTAGGAATGAGGTTATGCAAGGCATCAGCAAGGCGCTTTTCAAAGTCGGTTTCGTCTCAGTTTTTCAAGGCGGCTTTAGGTTGAAGCGCGTCTGAGGGGGAGGTCTGGTTGTGGGTGTCATGTAATGTCCATTCCTTGTCCACAGCTGGATAAGGCCAGGAGGGCGTACCACAAGGTGAGCCGTAAGGAGCAGCTGGCCAGGGAGCGGGAGACTCACGCTCAGGGCAACCCGGACGTCGCCATCGACAAACAGAAGAAGATCCAGGAGGAGAGGGAGGTGGCTCAGCAGGAGGCCGACAAGGTGCCCAACTCGCCCGGCCCCTCTTTCACCGCCCGGTCCCTCTTTCACCGGGCGTCCGCTGGTCTCGTTTTTATTTATCTATATTCTAACAAAATCTGTCCTCAGGCAGAGAGACAGACGGACAGACAGACAAACAGACAGATGGACAGAGAGACAGACAGACGGACAGACAGAGATGGACAGACAGACAGATGGACAGAGAGACGGACGGACAGATGGACAGAGAGACAGACAGATGGACAGAGAGACAGACAGATGGACAAAGAGATGGACGGACAGATGGACAGACGGACAGAGAGAGACAGACAGACAGACAGACAGAGATGGACAGACAGACATACACCTGCCAAAGTAACTCAACTCCGCCTCTGTGGTGGTTCATGTTTGAAGTGGATAAAGTGAGGAGAGTGAAGGGCTCCACTTGAGATCTACACAAAATTTAAAAAGCTGAAAAATTAAAAATTGAAAAAAATACGAGCAATTTTATTTTATTTTCGGTCTTTTATTTATAACATGCACAGTGTCCACTTTGTTAGGTACAACCGTGCAGTCTACTGCAGCCCGATGCTACTGTTCTGCTTTTACGACGCCCAGTTTTGTTTTATACATTGTCGTAAAGGTGTCGGCACTGCAATGAATTGAATTATTGCCTTCGCCAAGGAAATTGTGTTCCCACCCATGTCTGCTTGTTGGTTTGTTTGTGTGTTTGTTTGTTTGTCAGCGGGATTAAGCAAAAAGTGCCGAACCCATTAAATTCTGGGGCAGATCCAGGAATTATCCAGGATCCAGGAATCCCGCACTTGATTAGATTGTAGCGATGTAACTAATAAAGAGGCCACTGAATTTTGAAGCTTTTGTTTTGCTGTTTCAAACATTTTTAACTTAAAAGTCCTCCTAGTTTCCGTTTTTATCTTTAGGGTCGGGCTGTGGTTGTACCTCTAAATCTAACGGGAGCCAATGAATCTCTGTGAGCGGCGTGTGTGAAAGTGTGACTACGCTCGTGTCAACGGTCACAGGTTCGCGGCCGCTACGAGAAGGTCCTGGAGGAGGTGAACCGCTACGCCCCCCGCTACATGGAGGAGATGGAGTCGGTCTTCGACCAGTCGCAGGACGAGGAGAGGAAGAGGATCGTCTTCCTCAAGCAGGCCCTCCTCTCCATCCACAAACACCTGGACATCACCAACGATGAGAGGTGATTAGACGCTGCCTAGATGAGGGTCAGTGCGTGTGGCTACCAGGTAGAAATGGTTCTCGGATGTGCATTTAGAGCAGAGTGTTATATCCAACGAGTCGAGTGTTTCTGGAGACTCACCTCTAACAAAGGAAAATAATAGCCAAGGAAACAACTTTGTAAAATCTGCAGGAGGCATAGGGGCGTATTGGGTGGATAAAATAAACTATGTACTCTATTAATCTGCTCAATCTTTAGGCAAAACTTTACTGAAAATGCTCCGGATGGCAGTGCAAGGAAATTACGTGCCAATTATATCTTTAAATAAGCTTTTTACGACATATAGCATCAGAGAAACATCAGTACGGTTGAATGAATATCCTGCCTGTAACTATCCAGATGTCACATATCATGGCTGATGACGATGACGACTGTAAAACCTTACGAGCACCGCTTCAATTTAAACGGTGCATTTTTTTTTTTTCACGTCTTGGGCTGATTGTCTAGATGTTTTACTGTAAAAGAAAACAAACAAACATAAAGATGAGTTGGAATAATTACCACGGAAGAGAAATCACTCGTCCCGGCAAACGGTCAGGGAGGTTTTTCATTCCTTTTCAAAATGAGAAGCGGCTGAAGGGTCAAAATCTAATCTCGGCCTCCTTTGTTTATTCTTGTTTATTCTTGTTTATTCGCCGTGTAGCGTGAGAGCCGTGTACAACGAGCTCCACAACACCCTGATGGCCATCGACGAGCAGGAGGACCTCCGCTGGTGGAAGAACACCCACGGGCCCGGCATGCCCACCGACTGGCCCCACTTCCAGGTTTCTGTCCCGCCGTCTCCGTTGCCCCGGACTGACGTGAGGTTCCGTTGTTCACGATTAGCGATCCTCTCCATGTTTGTTTGTTTTGTTTCTTTGGTTTTTGTAGGAATGGACGCCGGAAAAGAAAGCCAAAAAAGGGAAGAAAGAAATGGAAAAGTCAGCCACAATAGAGAAGAGGTAGGTAAAGACTCTAATGGAGATTAATCCCGGAGGCAGCGGTTTACGCAGAGGCTTCTGCGCTAATGTGAAGCCCTGTAGCTTCTGTGTTTCGGCCGACCAAACATCCGTCTGTCTCCCTCCATCTCCTCTTTGTGCCTCTTTCCTTCCCCCAGCGCGATGATCGGGGGAGTGAAGGTTAGAGCCCTGTACGATTACGTCGGCCAGGAGACGGACGAGCTGTCATTTAAAGCCGGTAAACACACGACCCCAGACGCACTAAACGTCCTGAGCTGCTCGACTCTGTGTAGCAATAACTAGAGACAGTATGAAGCAAATTCTATGGTATTATAGGAAATTGTTGTCATTTTCAGTTCTGTTTATGCTTAATTAAACTGTCAAATTGTTGTCCAATATGTTCCCAGAGCTCGATTAGTTGACTGACACAATTTAATCTGCAAATTTCTCGCCAAAATCCAAAATCAGTTTTTGGTAATTTTTTAAAGAAGCATCAACAACTAACAGTTTTTTCTTTATCCTCATTAATAATATATTGAATATCTTTGTACTGCTGGTTGGATAAAATGAACAAATTTGAAGATGTCGGTTTAGGCACTGGGAAGTTTTGCGATGGTCATTTTTCAGTACTTTTTGATACTTTATAGAGCAAACAAGCAATAAGTAAAAATGGGGAAATAATCTGCTGTTTAGTAGAAAAGGGAAAATAGTCGCAACCGTGATTAAAAAAACCAAAAAAATAGGTTGGAATTTGAATCACAGGAAGGTTGAATTTTTGTCTGCTTCTCGGCGCAGGCGAGGAGTTCCTGAAGATCGAGGATGAGGACGATCAGGGCTGGTGTCGGGGGATGAAGGACGGAGGCTGGGAGGGGCTTTACCCGGCCAACTACGTGGAGGTGGTGTAGCCATCGCGCCCGGACTGAGAGAGAGAGAGAGAGCGAGAGAGATCTTTTGTCACGTCACACGCTTCGTTTCACTGCGTAAGGTCGCGGCCCGAGTATCAGAGAGTTAAAAACCAATGAGGAGCGACGCCAGGTAGCTGGCAGCCAAAGACGGGGGCCGGCGTGAGACGGGCGATGGATAATCTAGCATATAGAGATTAAAAAAAAAAAGAAAAAAAAACAACAAAAAAAACCCACCCAGGTCGTGTAATCTCCCGACGGATTTTCACACACTTTTTAATACGCAGAACGCAGAATGCGGAGACCACTTGATTCGTATCGCTAGACTAGAAAAGCGCTGCAGAAGTGCAGTTTTGAAGCCGTATGATAAGCGACGCTTTAATGTAAAGAGAAAAAACCAAAACAAAAACAAAGATAAATATGCTGGACTCTAGAGGTACATTCTATAACTAACCACCTGGTGCTGAAGTTGCTTTAAAGAACTTGCCTTTTTTTTGAGCTGCTTTATGTTTTTTTGTTTGTTTGGTTTTTTTTTGCACCTCAAGACTTTGCTATCCAAAAAAAATTGCTCACAAAGCCTCACGACATACGAAGAAAGTGATGCTGGTACTGTGATTACAATTAATCCGAAAGCTGCCGCGCAAGGGGAGTCAGCTCGACGGATGCAGTTAAGCTTTATGACCTTTATTTCTCTTTGTGGTTTAAAGGAACAGTCTGAAATATTTGAGGAATGCGTGAAAGTGTTTGCTATCTAACCCGCGGCTAGATTAGAAAAAAAAAAAAAAAGTTTGACATCAGATTTATCTGTGTGTGTCAAGCGCTGCCTACCTAGAAGAGTCGACACACATTCCAGGAACTCCACTGCTGTCTCAGTTTATGTTTTGTTTACTTTGAGCGGCGAAAATCAATATTTTATATTAAAAATGGATCCCCGGACGACTCGTACGTGGGAGGGGTGAAAGGGGTCGAGCGTGGCGGCGAAACCCGGGGAGGATCATCGCCCAACTCCGCGGCTCCTTCCGGCTCCCTGGAGCCTGGCAGGATATTTCAGGTCTCCTCCCTGCAGCTATTGTTTTGGTTCGCTCTCCTTGCTCTCGCGGCCTCGATTTCGGGCGGCGGCAGGCGGCTGTTTTTCATCAGACGAGCTGAGAGAAGAATCCCACTGTTCTCAGAGAGACAGAAAACAGCTAAAAGAGGAGAAAGTAAATGTTGGACTTTT
The DNA here is from genome assembly GCA_016859345.1 of Istiophorus platypterus. NCBI lineage: Eukaryota > Metazoa > Chordata > Actinopteri > Istiophoriformes > Istiophoridae > Istiophorus > Istiophorus platypterus. Next base: position 3,683,557 of record CM029112.1, on the reverse strand, counting down.
ATTTATCAGGTGGCCAGAAACTCGAGTCCAGAGGAGTGATAATGTTACTCCACTGTAAGTTGGATGTGTGAATACATGGTGGCCCCCAAGGACAAAACATGCACAAAGAGCTAAAGCACAAATATTAACGAAATACAGCCCAAATCTTAAAACGCTGCAAATTGTAGAACACAAAAACCTTGCAAAACCTTTCCTCCAGAAAAAAAGCTAACATTATTAATTATATCATAAATATATTCTTCTTTTATGTGTGTGTTTCCATTGTGTATGTGTTTAGCAATTTTCAGGTGTTGTTTTGGATGATATTTCCCTTCACGTTTATGTTTTTGCTTTTTTTATAAGCTTTGCCTTTTGTAGCATTTATCTTAATGGTTGCACTTTTGCTTTTGTATGTGTTTTGTCCTTATGGGCCACCATAGCAAACGGGCAAACGTTAACCTATAAACTTTTGAGTTGATAACAAATTTGCAGCATGTTTCTGCTCCTGCCAAGAGGCAAAAAAGAAAAGTCAGTTGTTGCAGGTTTAACCAACCAACCAAGTCCTCCACCCTTTGTCCCGACCCTCAGATACCACCTCCAGCCACCAGAGGGCGCCCAACGATAAAACGTAACCATGGGTCGTAATAGCTACTAGCACAGATGATTTATGGGCCTGTGTTTTCTTTTCACAGGAGGACAGTCGCGGTTCAGAGCACATAGAAACGGGAAATTCAAAAACAGAAACTTGAAGATTCATTGCCGAGCCGAACCGGTGACTGCACGCAGAGCCTCGAACGCCTCGTACCTCGTAGCCATGGTAACGGTTGGGTTTGAGCTCAGTTGGATATTTCATTTGTTTTATGCTACATTAAAGGCTTTAACAAAGGAGAAAGGCTGAAACATTCACTTCCTTAAGTGGCCGCCGTATAATCACAATAATGCACTCCGAGGTACTGATATGGAGAATAATGGACTTGGCAGAGGAACCGTCGCCCGGCATTAAGTCTCAGCCTTCTTTTTCCCTCCGCTTAATGAATTATTTCCTGTACCGAGACACCTTGTCGTGCATTATCACTTACATAATGAGTAAATAAGGCAGCTTCGGAGTTCTGGGAAGGCGCGTTCAGGAGCGGCTGAGGCGCGGGAGGAGAAGCGGCTCGTCCGATCGATTGCAGGGGCGGACGCTTCGATTCCTCGGCTGCTTCTGGCCACACTGAACCTTAAGAATTGATCCCGAACGGCCAGAGCTGCCAGACTCAGCCTCGCATGACGGCTCTGCCACCGGTGAATGGGCGAACTGGACACAAATGCTAAAAAGTGTTTTCCGTTTATCCTTTTTTCTTCGACGTCTAAGAAGCGAGGCCTGGAGCCGCTCCGCTCCCAGCTCTTTGAGGCAGGACCCGTTATCCACGGGCATCTCGAGGCCCAGATGATTCCTCGCATTCATCTTATCATCTAGACGTCCCAGGTCCAAACGCGTCCCAGACGCGACGCTATCGCTGCATCGCTCGTCCTCGCCGTTTGACGCTCGGTTTGACGCCAAACATTCGCATTTCTCAGCACGTCAGACTGTCCCTTTAAGGATGAGTACCGGGGAACAAATAGTTTTCCTTCTGCCTGTAATATCTAATCGTCTGTTGCTTTACTTTATGTATGGCGCCTGCCGTTGAGGGCGTCTTTACCAAAGCGAGAAACATCTGGGTTTGCTTTGCCCTCGTCTTTGGCCATCTTCACTTTCTTTTTACGTGCTGTGTGTACTTGTCATGTAAAACCTATGCAAAACTTCCCATCTTTTGGAAATAAAAAACTTTAAAACTGTCACACAAACACAGTGAGTGCTGTTGAATCTGTGGATGGAAGCAGAGAAAGGGCATGTTTGTTTTTGTTTTGAAAGAGACAGAGACGGAGTTGTCGCATATGTGTGTGTGTGTGTGTGTGTGTGTGTGTGTGTGTGTGTGTGTGTGTGTGTGTGTGTGTGTGTGTGTGTGTGTGTGTGTGTTGGGCTTGTGAATCACCATGCCTTCATCCTCTGGAGTCCCGAAATCGCGCCCGCGGATGTTATCACGGAAGCGAAGCTGTCAGCTGTCACACACACACACACACACGAACACACACACACACACACACACACAGTCATACAACCGTCACTTCTAGGCCTTGTGGCTGTTTCAAGAGAAAAGCGTCCAGGTCAAACGTTGCTCTTTATCTAGTTGATGCCACAAAGGAGTCAGACGTAGCCTGACATCAACACAACCCCCCCCCCCCCACACACACACACACACACACACACATAAACACACACATAGACGCACACGCACACAGGGGTGCGTTTTTGTCGTAAATACGAGCAGACAGGAGGGAGCTGGGGTATGTGTTTCCCCAGCAGTAATGGAGATAATGATGTCAGCCGGGAAGGAATTTCCTCACCTGATGACAGATTTCTTGCTTGTAGCAGATGTAGGCTTATCTGTAATCACGGCGACGGTCTCGGCTGAGCTCCGACATCCTTCCCTGTGATGCTTATATTTCTGAGGGGAAAGAAAAAAATCTTCAAAAGACAGAGAACACAAATTACACCGAAAACTAGAGCTTTGATCTATTTCATCGAGGATTTATGACAGCCGCGGAAACTAGACTAGAAATATTTTGGTTAGAGTCGCTTATTGGACAGTTCCAGTGGTGTAAGTATTCAGAGGGAGCAGTGAGAATACACATTATCATTGGTATAAGTTGATTTGTTTAATACTTGTGAGCAGACAGTGGCTTAATTACACATCACCAGTTATGGAGCAACAGTCATTTTCGGTCACGTTTGTGTGCAGCTGGTGGATGCAGATCGAGCATTCCCTCTCTTTTAGCTCTGTTTTTGGTCTCCACCACTTTTATTACTTTTATTAGCGCTGTCGTTTTTTGTTTTCCTAAAAAAAAAAAATTATATATATGTTCAGCCATAACCAACAAAACATATAAAATATGTAATATTTCCCTATTTTTGGGGGAAGTTTCATGGTCATTCCTGTATTTTCTCACCTTCATCGAACCTGCAACAATTTGTCATTTGCCCTCAATACTTTTCTAAATATTAAATATGAAGACAATAAGAAATTGACTGCATTTTCAATTATAATTTTTTGTCTTACATGATTAGCATTTTGACTGCTTTGTAAATCTGAAATCTCCAAAGTAAACTTGCAGTAATTTATCAAATGAAATGAAAAATATTGCATAGACAAATGGTTGGAGGATGATAAATGTTTAGATACTGTCCATCACTGGTCAGTTTATCATCTAATAGGAAACGACGGACCCCGGGTCCCTGGGGCCCCTGGGCGTTTCACTCCAACATGCACCGACTGCGCTGAGCGACAGTCGCACACTGTGGGGAATGAGGAGGCCGGTTTCACCCGCAAGAATCCGTCAGGGGAGAAGCTCACCGGTGACTAAACCCCTCGTGACACCTAAAAAACAAAGGCCCTTAGCCGGAGAAGCGGCGCAGGGGCCACAGGCGGTGGTTGAATGGCAAGTGGGGAAAAAAAGTCACTTTGCCATGAGTCAGCCTTCATCTTGTTTTCAGCGAGTGGAAGAGTACGTTTATGAGGAATGACAAACCGAGTCCATGACCTGAGTGCTTGTTCCTCCCACAGTGTTCTGCCAGCGTTCTCCGCTACGGCTTGGACTGTATTTTATTCATTTATTTTTTTTATTTTTTAATCTTGGCCTCGGTCCACAGAACCCTTTAGAGAAAAAAGGTTCTTACCCGTAAATAAGGTGCTGCCGTCCGGAGTGATCACTCACTAATCCCCAAAGAAGTATTTCCCTTGTATTCGGGAGGATGAAACCGATCCGCAGTCATGGTTTAATTAACATAAAAACAAAAAATTATATAGAAAATGATGCATGATAAGAAACAAATGATGTGAAAGCTGCGAGCTCCCCCGCCGAGCTTTTCATTTGGCAGCTCCACCTGTGGGCCCCTTTGGACGCAGCACAGAGGGGATTTAATCGGCGGCGCAGGAATTTGATCGGCGTCCAGGGCTCAGTGTCTTTTTCCCGTCACATCAGAGGGAGGCTGAGGGGGAGCAGGCTGCCTCGACGCCTCAGGTTTTGGGAACAATTAGAAAAGAAGGTGAGGGCAGAACAGACAGGAAGAGACTTTCAGGCCCCGGCTTCCTCTAGTCGCAGCTTTCTCTGCCTGATGTCCAATTTCTGACTTTTGACTCCACCAATCACAGAGCAGGAAAACGGCCACCCCACTCCCGCCGCCTCGCCGGGAACTCTGCCCGTTGTAAAATCGACCAGCTCAATCTCGCTTCAGCCCGTCGGTGCCGGTCACCTAAACGCATGAGTGACAGCAACGGACGGGAACGGCCCCTTTGCGTGCTAACAGTCCCATCGTCGCCCCCTGAGCCGTCGGGATCGGCCGCCGGGATCATGGTCACGCCCCACCCTGGCCGGTGGCTGATCCCGACTCGTACACAAGGAAGGAAGGAGGTGGAGAACCGGGCCGCGCCCTCTGCTCGTAAACCCGAAGCGTTGCTGTTGGCGCCGGGGTCAACGGTCGGCGCTCACGGTCGTCTACATCATCTGCTCCCTCACACAGAGGACAACTAGCTCGATGTTTCCCTTCTCCAGCAGAGGGAGCTAAAGGACCACCGGCACCCCCCCCCCCCAAAAAAAAAAAACAGCAGGCCTGTCGTGATGAGAAATTCATGTGCACGCCGGGGCGGCGGCACAATTGGGAAAATGTCTTTATTCCTCCGTCCCTCACGTGGCGGCGGGCAGAAGTTTTGGTGGGGGTTGGGGGCGTGGTTGCCATGGAGAGCGCGGCTGCAAACGGGGCCGTAATTAACGGAGCCGCAGAACCCGGTTCAATGACTCATTACACTCGGAGGAGTTAATGAGGAAATCACATAGCTCCTCGAAGGCAAATGACTCCTCGCATGCGTGCCTGGGTGTGCATGTGTGTGTGTGCCTGCGCGTGCGTGAGCGTGCACGTGAGTAATGTGTACACATGATAAATGTTTTGAAGCGAACGTCACGAGGTGAGATTCTGCTGCTCGCCGCCGCAGCCACTTCTGCGGGGGGGGGGGGGTAATGATGAGCATGTGAGCTGCCCCTGTGCAGGCTAGTCGAGAGCTTGATGTGTGTGTGTGTGTGTGTGTGTGTGAGTGTGTGAGTGTGTATTAGACTATATGTGTATGAATCTGGGTGTGTACGTTTTTTTATTGAGTCTGTGTGTGTGTGTGTGTGTGTGAATGACTCACCTCCTTGTCCGGGAGACACAAAACATATGAACATTTTCTCAGCCTGTCTCACACACACACACACACACACTCTCACACTGGCACACACTCCCCAGCTCTCTGCTCCAGATTCCTCTCTCTCCCTTAAATCCTCCCTCTCTCTTTATATCTGTCTCTTTCCCCTTCGCTCCCCACAAGCTCCGGCGACCCTGGGGAGGCGCCTGTCACAACGAAGGGCCAACAGCTGGCCAGCTCTGGAGAAGGGGGCTGGCGGGTGGGGGGCAAAAAAAAAATAGCCACCCAGCCACCTGTAGACCTGCCAAGAGCACTTAAGCACAATATAATTTGTCTCAAGGATGTCTGGAAAATCCCACTTGACTCTCTCTCTTAAACAACACTGAGGCCACTGTAGAGGCGAGGCGGCGGCGAGGAGGCGGCGAGGATGCCAGCGTCGCACTGGGAGACCCGGGAGCAGAGCAGGCCACCAGGAGCAGCAACCCCCCCCCCAGACCTGCAGGGGCCCCGGGCTCCTCTGCACCAGGGTCACCCGCCTCCCCTCGGCCCTCTGCCTGCATGAGCATCCCTTTTTTCTTTTCCTTTAAAAAAGAAAATGCCCAAAAATAATGAGCAATCAAGAAAATGGTTATTCTCGCATTTCAATTAGCCTAATTAAAAGAGAGGGCGGCGGGCTACTCAGTGGAACGGCGAGCACTCCAGCGCAGTGTGTTTTCTGTAGGTGTGTGTGTGTGAGGCTCTCCAAGGGGTTCGGCTGGAACACTGCATCAGCAGTCAGGATGAGGAATTAACCGTTTGCTTTCTTATCTCCACAGCCTGAGGCGGATACACAATCTGGTCCGGGCACCGGCTGCCAGGAGAAGATTCAGAGTCGCACGGCGTCACCGTCAGCGCGTCATTAATCACTCTCACCTCCGAGGTCCTTCTTTTACCTCGTCTCCTGAAATGTGACACGGCGAGGACGCGTGGGCGTCTTTAAAGTGTCCTCGGCGAGAGACGCGAGCGAGGCGTCCGTCTCGTACATCTCTTTCTTTGTTGTTCCTTTTTCGTGAGGCCCGTGGCGCGCGCGGAGAGAGCTCGGCAGCGGTGGCACAGGTGTGCCACAGTGACAGATGAGAGCACAGCACCAGAGGTGACCCTGCAGCTCACCCCTGCACCAAACACACACAACGCACATACACACACACACACACAACTCATTTGCATGCAAGCACACCACACACATGAAGATAACACAGCAGTGCCCCCCTCATCCCCAGCCCCCCCCCCCACCCCCCCCCCCCCCCCTCTCTCCTTCCCCTTTCTCCCTCTTTCCTCAGTCTCAGTAGTCTGATGCAGCTCTTTAATTGGCTGAAATTATGCTGCTCATGCTAAGAGTAATAAAACAAAACATGAGCCTTTTACAAGCTCAGGCCTTCCTCCGGCTCTCCTCGGTCTTTTTGGTCCCTTTTTTTCGGGAATCGGGGACGGGACGTGGCGGGCAGAGGCAGTTAAGCAGCCGGCAGCCCGGTCTGACAGTGAGCCAGATGGTCATGTAGAGCACTTACAGTGACAAGAGCCTGCACAGCTCCCCCTGCTGGAAACACACGCACGCACATACACACACACACACACACACACTGCATGCACACACACACACACACATGCCTGCACAGAACAGTGTGCTTTCCCCCCCCCCCCCCCCCCCCCCCCCCCCCCCCCTCCCCCCCTTCTTCCTTCCTCCTCTCTCTTCCCCTCAGTCTCAGTCTGATGACCAGAGTTAATTGGCTGCCGTCTAATTGCTGCTCATTAGCTTGAGTAAACAAACATGCGAGACGCTACAAATACAAGGCCTTCCTCCGGCTCCCGCTCCGGTCCCGCAGTCCCCGTCCCCGACCTGTCCCGGTCCCTGTCCTTGTCCCGGTCCCCGGCCCTGACCTTGACCCCGACCCCGACCCCGACCCGTCCAGGCTCCGTCCTTGACCTGTCCCTGTCCCTGTTCCCGTCCCCATCCCCGTCCCTGACCCCAACCCCGTCCCCAACCCCGTCCCCGACCTGTCCCGGTCCCTGTCCCGGTCTCAGTCTCGGTCTCGTCCCTGTCCCCTTCCCTGACCTTGACCCCGAGCCCGACCCTGTCCCCAACCTGTCCCTGTTCCTGTCCCTATCCCCGTCCCTGACCTGTCCCCCTCCCCGTCTTGTCCCTGTCCCCGTCCTGTCCGCCTCCCCGTCCCCGACCTTGACCTTGACCCCGACCCCGACCCCGTCCCCGACCCGTCCAGGCTCCGTCCCCGACCTGTCCCTGTTCCCGTCCCCTTCCCTGTCCCCGACCCCAACCCCGTCCCCGACCTGTCCCGGTCCCTGTCCCGGTCTCAGTCTCGGTCTCGTCCCTGTCCCCATCCTGTTCCTTTCCCTGTCCCCTTCCCTTGCTTCTTGTTTTTCGTTGCCCCCATTTTCCAGGTTGTTTGTTTTTTTCTTTTCTGCTTCGTTTGCCCTGGACGGGGAAAAACACCTTTAAGACAGGGATAAGTAAGTTTGATGCTAAAGCAATAAACAGGTGATGGCACCGGTGAAAATCCGAGTTTAAACAGCCTTGAAACTCAAATAAAATTCCTCCTTACATTCTTCTTTCTCGCCACGTTGGAGTAACTTCATTTTCACCTCTGCAGTTCTCAGTTGACCCACGATGCACCTTTCATTCGGTTTGTCTTTGCACGTTATGTTTTATTCACTGTCGATCTATTTTTCGCACGAATCGGTTTTTGCACTATTGTCCAAACTGCGATTCTACCTCGCACGATCCTTTTTGCACATTTGCATTGGTACATTTTTCAGTTCACTTGGTGTGTATTTATTTTTATCGGTGTTGTAGCAGTTTTTATTCTTTTACTCATTTAATTCATCTTTCCTAACTGCGTGTTGAGCAATTGAAACAAACTAATTTCCCAGTGGGATCAATAAGGTTTTTTCTAATCCTGATTCTGATCTCTGTCCAAATCTTTGCTGTGCAATCCTCTGCCACTGTTTCCTTTTTTTTTTTTTTTTTTTTAGCACATGTATAACATGCACACAAGCTCACACACCCAGGAACAGGCATGTACTTTGTTTCACACACATCCTGGAAATCCTCACAATGCACAAAAACACCCTCATGCGCACACAAACACACACATGAGAACACATTAGAAAAGGCCGGCCTCCTCGCCCCCACAACCTGCTGGCATTTTGGCAGGTTCTCTATATTTGGGTAATGCCCCTCCCAGGAGCCCAGCCTCCGCTGCCTCCCCTCCCTATTTAATCTATCTTAGAAAAACCTCGGGGGGTTTAATTCCTCTCCGGAGGCAAAGTGCTTTGCTGGCATGGAAGCCAAATCCACACATGAAGGAGCGCATCAAGCTTTAAAGAAGGCGTCTAAACAGTGGAGCCGTTTAGCCGGAGTGACATGAATTTCAGGGCCATAGTGTGTCACTGAAAACGAAAGGAAAAAAAAAAACAGTGACAAAAAAATTGGTCTGTGGTGAGAAACTGAGGAAGAGCGAGGTGCAATACACAATACCAGACAAACACACACACACCTGCCCACTCATACCCCGCTCAAACCCTGTGAAATGCCAAGAAAATTATTTACTGCTCAGGAGCAGGCCCCAAGTGATTAGATTAGTCTCCTGGCTCCGTGGCCGCTTCAGCGGCAAGAGACAGGATGGGATACGACGTTACCGGTGTTAGAGACGCAGCGCGGGAAGCGACTGGACGGTAAAGTGATCCACGAGGGAGGGAGAAAAGAGCGCACCTCACCAGAATAGCACTCAAAGCCAACTTTACCGGCCCCCGGCTCAGCCCATGGTGAGTCAGACCTTTTTTCTCCCACCACGCCGAGCTGACAAAAATCCTTCGCTCGGATAGATTTATAAAAAGTCCAGTCACAGGACAAGAGACACGCAGAGAGAACCGTCCTCGCTCCAGCAGGTCGGTTAAACTGATCATCAATTAAATCAAGTACGAGAGAAAATTCGTTAAGTTTGGTAAAGTTCAAGAGGTTTACAAGTAAACGGAGGGAGTGGACACAGGGTTTAAAGCCGCTATAATCGGCATATTCATAATAACGATGTGTCAAATGACAATGTGGAATAAAGTAAACAGAAACAAACAAACGTAAAAGGGGTAATCGCCCGAATCTGCACGACTCCCCCTCGGCTTCATTGAGCTTTAGAGTTTAGCTGCTTGGCCCAAAGCTTTTAGTGCCTCGTTACAGCCCGACCACCCCAACAGCAGCAGGGAAAAAAATAAAAGCATCTTAAAACCGCCGCCCGACTACCTGCTCCGGCAACGAGCAGCAGTCGGACCCGGTCGAGGACCAGCTGATGAATGTGGCGGGACAATTAGGAGCTGAAGAGACAGACATTTCCCTCAGGATTTAACGGTTCTCCAAAAAAAACAAAAACAACACAGAGATAAGAGAAAGTGAAAAATTGCTCTTACATTCTTAAGACCAGAAAAAAAAAGTGAAAGAGTGAAATGATATGTTGCTCAGCATCTGCTGGATGTGTAAAAAAACAAACAAACAAAAAACCCCGAAGTTCAGATACTGCAGGTTTAACACAATTGAATTTCAGAAAGCCTCAAAATGTCAGAATAAAAGAGAAATAAAAATTTCAGGCTTATGTTTAAACTCGCATTAGCCGATTCCTCGGACGCTCGGGGGCGGCGAGACCAACTTACTGGAAAAAAACTGACTCATTTGCACACCCAGCAGATCCGGAGCAGCATTAGTATTCGTTCAGAGTTGTTTCTCCGGCCACCTGATAAATGTAAGAGCAAAACCCACTCTCCGTTTAGCTCGGGTTTTCTCTCCGCCGACCGCTGCAGGAAATATTGGCTCCTTAGCTGCTAAATGCTCCGACTTGTTCACCAGCTAGTCGCTAACTTTCTCTGGCTGTTGCATAGTTCGGTGTTTTGGGTTTTTTTTCTTATTCATTGTCAAAAACACAGTAAAGCTCCGGGTGAGTGGAACTGCAAAGTCGGCTATAATTATTTTTCTTTTTAATACACATAGACCAGAAATCGTACAGCTGCTATAAGGCAGAACAATGAAAAATGGAAATTCTGAACAATTAGGGAAGCAAATAAAAGTTCTATCATAAAAGAATCAATAAATTATGTCGCCCAATATGCCAGGATGAGTAGGTAAATTATGAGCTCATGTCCCTTTGGATCTGTTTTGAGCCGTTCCAGCGGTTTTATGATCAGGGGGAACTCACAGAACGTTCTTCTTGTAAATGTCCAGCTTGGACGCACGGTTCGACAATGCCCCGGTCGACGCAGAACGCCCGGCGCTCAGAAATCCCACCGCAAAAAATAAACGGGCGACAGCAAAACAGTTGGCCGGTGCAAAAAAATTTAATTCAACATCCATTTGACATGCAAATTTATCAGACTTACACTTGATGAAAGTACATAATCCATTGATACCAAGTATTTGATATAACTCCATGTATTTTTGGAGATTCAGCCATTTCTATCATACTTCATCTTTATTAAGTAATTTTTCACAAGGAACTTCACTTTTCACAAAAACACAAGTGTAAACACAGGTTTTCTATGATCACATGTTCAAAAGAAATTTTGCAATTAACGACTCCAGTACAAATTGATTGTAGAAAAAAGAATTTCTGATGCAGTTTTAGTGAGAAATGATGAGAAATGTGGCTCCGTGAAGATGAGTTTCCCAGAATTTCTATAGGGTTTATGGGTAATGGCTGGATTCTGATTAAACTAATGATCTCTGTGCCTCTTCGACATGTCTCTCTCACACACACACACATACACACATGGGTAATAATCTAAGTGCTGTAGAGGATATTAGTATATTCCACCGTGGACATTTACGAGGTAAAACCTCAGCCCACTAGCTCCCGCCACTGGGGTTCACCAGAGGTCTTTAAGGTTTCCCCCCACGCGTTTTGCATAAGGGGCCTGTCCAGGTTGCCCTGGGCTAAGGAGTAGAGAGGTTGTTGGACCCCCCCGCGCCCGGAGAACGAGGCCTGGAGATCGGACTGACCTCGCCGAGTTTCGCCGGAGGGGGTCCTCTGCCAGATGTCTGGGCCCTGGGCTCAGCGGTGATGCCACAGGAAGAGGTAAAGGTTATTGAGCCTTCCTCCACCTAAGCTGTCTGAGGAGAGAAAAGACCTAAGGAAGAAGAAAGAAAGAAAAACGAATAAATTGGGTAAAAGGAGCTAATGGAATCTTCTGATGGGAAATTGAAGTGGGTAATGGCAGCGGCTGAATGGTGAGGGGGAGTCAGAAAAGAAATTGAAGAGCGACAGAAGAAAGAGGGAGAGGGAGAGAGGGAGGGAGAGAGAGAGAGGTGGGCGACTGGTCGTGTGAGAGAGTTGTCATGGTAACAAGTGATCATGATGAGGCTGAAAATGATCAGAGAAGACTTTTGGAAATAAAGTGCAAATACATGGGCCCACGGAAGACATATGATTACATTAGACATGAAATCCCAGAGCCGGACGGAGCTCGGCGACGCGTGACGGAAAAGAAGCTCACAGGTTTAGTTTTCTGGTTAAGTCTCAAACTTCAGATTTAACAAGGCTCTTCATTTAGACCGGATTAAGGTGAAGTTCATCAAATCGTCTCTCAGGACAAATATTGTTTCATTGGAAAATCAAAGTCCGTTACATAAAATTTAGTGGCTTGTTTGTGTTAGTGTTTATTGTCAGGGAACATATATGGCTGCACGTACAACGCTTTGTTTTATCCCTCTTTTTAACCCTGAACTTAAAGCCCAAAACCACATTCACTTGACCTCATATGTGCATTGGCTTGGTGGCTCGCAGCGAGGCGAGATGCTTCAGCTCCTTGTTGTGAAAGGACCCTGGCCATACCCCCACCCCCACCCCCACCCTCATCCCCCAGGGGCAGCACTTTTTGATAGTAGCCATAGAAGAATGTGCAAGAGATGCCCGGTAGGACCCGGGACGAACTCTGTGCCATAACTGCAGCATATCCATGACAAACCTAGAGAATCTCTGACCATGCTCCACTTTGAATTGTCACATTCTTAACCATCTGATCCAATATATATATTAAAGGTTTTCAGTTGAGATCACATACCCTGATTGCCGATGCAGACACGGTCCTTTCTAGCAGAACCACAAGATCAGCTAATGTCCAAATGCATTTACTTACATTCCGCTTAGGAAGCCCTCTGGTCAGAGTAATTATTACTCTTGACCACTGAGTGCAAAGGAGGGAGTCAGATGACTTCAACATGGGAGGCTGCTGTTTGTTTCCTGTTTCCTTCCGTCAGTCAACGCTGTTTAACCATGACCACGATGGTTCCCTGACGTCGGCCAACGTTTGTGTGTGTCTTGGTCGGTTGATGCTGCAAGTGCCAACCACAGTGACACACACTGCACAAGCAGGAGTCACCACATCCTTAGGGTGTGTAACCGAGCTCGGTTGAGGTCGGGACTTAAGCTAGCTGCTGGTTGGGACAGTAAATCCCTCTATATTGTAGTGTAGCCTATTTGTTAAGCTGCAACATCTTCTTTTGGATTTTTCACGTGTTAAATGCAAAAGACGCGACACGTGTCGTGCAGGACTTTGAGTTGTCTAAAGGCATCGGTGACGAAGCTGACAGCAGAATAAAGACAGTACAGAGTTCTGTAATGCACTTCTTTCGCTGCAGTGTAATCGTAAAGTAATGTAATTACTTTTTTCAATAAGCAATGTGGAATTACGAAACTGATTACAGTTGCTCAGTCCAGTTACAAGTAACTCAGCCAACACTGATCCTAAACAAGTCTAGTGAATTTAATCCAAACACAAATCTGCTCCTAACCCTAAACCAGTTGTTGCTGGACCTGTTGCAGTGCGGTTTGTCCATATCGGACTATTGCTGACACGACTTTTAAATGTGTTCATACATCAGCATGTTTTGGGCCCCACGCAGCTGCATGTTGGGCACCAGCAGTAGCTGTTCCAGTCTGACCCAACTGCTTTTTGATGGCCCTTAATAGGCAAAAAGTAGAGGGATTAGCTGGGACCAGGGTGTAGAGACCTGCCACAACCTTAGACAGCAAGTGCTAATCTGGCTAAACTGTCGTCTAGTTTACAGTCTTTATTACTCGTAGTCGTTTTTCTACGCCTTTTTGGACCTTTTTTTTTGTTTTTAGAGAGATGTTGCCTGCCTTGTAGATCTAAGCAATTACTCTGGTTAGAACAAAGCTGATCAATGAGAATCATTGGCCAGAGCTACGCAAATAAAATAGAGCAGCATTAGATGGCAGAGTCTCTTCTAAATCTTGGTTGGACGTGGGCCCGCTACGTTGTTTTTTTGCCACGGGAATTTGGGTGGCAGAAGTTGGACTGTTTTGTTGGTGCTGCTGAGAAAGTAAAAACTTCGTGAGCTATGGGCAACTTTGAACGTCTGTCCCCTTCAGCGAGACAAGACAGAGCATACAGACAAACAGGCTACTTTGAGAATGATGGCTGAGCCGGTCTCCTCTGTCTTGCCTTGCCAGAAGGGACACTCCTCCCCCCACCTTCTTCTGGTGAGAATCATAGTCTTGAGTTTGGAAATTGAGCCTATTTAAAGGTGAGAACTGATGCGGCAGAAAACTACGGAAATCCACCCAACCGTTAATGGGCAACTGACTGAATACCTTGTAGTAAACCCTGAAAGGCCTGACGATGATGATGCACATTAGCAGCTCCAGACGAAGAAGCTGAGGCCTTCAATGCCAGCGCGGTCAAAGGATAGTGTGAAGGTCAGCGTTTTTTGTTTTTTTTTCAGCGGCTGGTTGCTGAAGTGCAGTAATTGTGCCTCATTGTGTGGGAAGCTGCCAGTGGGTGCCGAGGTGTGAGAGCGAAGATCCCAACTCCTGTTGGGTTCAAACGGTCTTAGATGCTGAAAGGTTGTGGTCCTCGGAGATCTGATGAGGTCGACCTACACCAACCGCAGCTCAGACCAGAGAAATCCCTCAGTTTTCCACTTACCCCATATTATACGATTGCTGGTAGTGTATCCCTGTGCAGAACCTACTCTCTTTGTTATATGTGGGTGGGTTTTTTTGTTTTTTTTTTACTGTTTTACTGCTAAATAGCAAAATTGCGGTGACCAACTTACAAATGCAATTAGAAAGAGAAGATGAGTAGAGAGAAATCCATAACCCTCCAACGGATTCGGTGCAAACAGTCCTCTGAGAAAAGCTTAATATTCTGCAAAGTTGGCCCCTGCAGTGCCATCCAACCGAGCCTTGCCCCCGCTCATCTGTCAGGTGAGGTAATGGGGAAATAAATAAAACAGCGAGTCCCTGGACTGATGTCACCCGATATATATAAGGTATGTGAATGTTCTTTTGAGCAGCCCTGGATTCGAGGAGCTAGCTCGCCTCAACCTTCGCCGCCAAGGAAGCGTCGTCCGTCATACTTCTGCTGCTTTAAGACAACAATGAGCATCAAGATAGAGCTGTCGGGAGTCCGTCTGTCGAGAGTCCCCCCGAAAGGAGATATCACCCAAAAAAACAAGACCAAGCCCGAGGAGGAGAGCTACCTTAAGGACGAGAACCAGGGGAACAGAAGTCCCCACTCTTGACATTGATCCTGAAATGGACAGGCTGGGGCTAGAAGACGAAGCATCCCTTGAAGAATTCGGATGTGACAGTAGTTGACAGGATTATATCAGGGGTTGCAGCACCGCAGGGGCTGGTACCGTCTTTGAACCGCGACGAGAAACCTGGCCCGGCCGCCGTGTTTTGATCCACCGTGGCAGATGCGCTAAAGGGGTGAAGAGTTCAGGATGCGAGACGCTCCGACGGCGAGACCCCCCCGAGTCCAGCGATCCCGCGCCAGGACTCGCGCGAGTAGACGATGTCGGTCCACACTGTGGCTCTGGAAACTGAGTCACGACAAGACATCTAGTATCATTTGCCAAAAGGAGTCGCTGAACCTGCCTTTAATCAAGAAAATGTCTGGAGAGGAAGTGGAAAGTGACTCGAGGCATTGACCCTGCAGGCTCCCTAGGGTGCGATTTTTATTCTTAGGTTTCACAAATAATTTTTTATTTATTTATTCTTTTTTTTGGGTGGGGGGGGTTCTGTGCTCCCTGATAAAATTTGCACCGAGATGCACTTTTCCTCATCAAGCCGACACACGTGGTCGAAGTCGCCCTCAATCTCCTCCTGTCTCTCCGCGGACTCTCGTCCCCGCCGCCGTCTCTCGTCCCCACCGCCGTCTCTCGTCCCCGCCGCCGTCTCTACCCTCCCCTCCTATACATCCGCCCTTCGCTCTATGCATGTGTCCAGACAAGTTGCCCGAGTGTGTGTGTGTGTGTGTGTGTGTTTTTTGTGCACGCGCTCGTCAGAGTGGATAATTTGGCCTCGTATAAGAGACACATTGTCAAGCCGGAGCCGGTTTTGGAGGAAACGAGGGTCCCCGGTCCGTCGGTAGTTGCCCCCCCCCCCGGCTGAGCTTTTAGTTTCTCTTCTCTCAATCCCATTTGCTTAACTTTCCACCTCTCCTCTGCTTCTCCTCTCAGTCTGTTTCTCCGCTACGCCTCCCCCGTCCTCCTCTGCTGTGCGTTTCAGCCTCCCTCTCTTGCTCTGCTGTGACAGCGAGCAGAGGTCACTGTTTACTCTCATTTATCAGTCAATCATCGCCCGCCGCGGGGTTCCCAACGCAGCTATTTTTTTTTTTATCTTTCTTTCTTCCCCCATCCTTCCCTCTGCCTGGAACAAACACAAAAGACGGGGGCAGATAATTACGTAGCATCACTTCATTTAACCGCGCAGGACTTCTTTTTCTTTTTCTGGTTTTCTTCACCTATTTACCGCCACGAGCCCAATCCTGCCTAATTTCCCGGGGAGACGCGCAGCGACTGACGAGATATCATAGCTCTTTCGCTCAGCGTGACAAGTTATTAGCAACGGGGCGGGAAATATCTTATTATTGCGCGGTCAGTAATAAACCATTAAAGACAAAAAGGGGCTCTCGAGATATTGTTTTGTCCGCTTGGTAAAAAATCGTTATCAGGAGAGACATGCTTTTTATTATTTTATTATTTTATTATTATTTTGTCAGTGAGATAAAAATCTTCTATGTAGATCGGTAACCATCCCTTAACGGGATCCTATTTTTTAAATTTGGATTCCAAAAACTCTTTTTTCCAAATATTTTCTCTTTATTATTTAAAAAAAAAACATTGCACCACTAAGTTAATTCGAGTGCCCACCCCCCATCCCCATCCCCATCCCCATCCCCATCCCCATCCCCATCCCCATCCCACGGCCCCCGAATCTCCCTTTGCCAAACTCATCTGATGCATGCAATTAGAATTTTTATGAATAATAATAAAAAGAAAAAACAGTTTGATCAGAGCTATTTTTTATTATATTTTTTTGAAAGCGTGCATTTATAATAGTTTTTTCATCCAAGTGAGTGTCGTATTTCCATAGCAGGGATTTTAATAAGGCCCGGGTGTTCTCTGTGTTGCGTGGCCCATTAGGTATTTGGGCACAGTCTCGGAGAATGATTAATTCATCACTGCCGCTGCCTTTAAATATGAAGGTGCCCTGCCTCTGCTTTGACAACAAAAACTCACAGTAGGATGACTTTTCTATACGTCATCCTTATATATATATATATATATATATATATATATATATACATATTTATATTTTAAAAAAGAACACTGCACAAGATTCCTGTTTTTAACGCAAACATGACCAGTGATGGATTTTTTTTTCCGGCGCAGTGAAAATAACGGAACACGCAGTCGGTTTCAAGGGGAAACATACGCGGTGACAGTAAGAAAATGAGGGAACGCCACCGATGATCGGTGATGCTGAAGGGCCTCGTCCATTCATCACTCGGGAAAAACGAGAATCAGGAGTGCACGTGCCGCTCGCCGCGTTAATTCGTCACGCCGGCGGGCCCGTGTGCAAGGAAACTCTTGAGGGGCAGAGGGATGACTCGCCTTACGTAACGGCCGAGGCTGGCAGCGCCTTGGCGGCAGCACCACCGCAGGAGGTGGGGGGGGGCACACGTCTCCCACTCATCAACCCGAAGGATTACTCCCCCATTAGGGCCTGAGACCGTCTGATTACTTCGCCCGACAGACGTGATGAGGGTTTTTCTTTCTTTCTTTTTTTTTTTGATGGATGTGATGTGATTCAGATTTTGACGTCTGGATATAGGAGCTGAAATCCTGGTCCCGGCCTCTCGCCGCTCAATCCACGATTTCACTTGTAGACGTTTTTCTCGTTTTTGTCGGATGACTGAGGGACACCGGTTTCACAGACAAAAACCCACCACCATGATGCAATTTCTAAACCTCTTTCTGTGGAGGGCTCCTTGTCATCCTGCCGGCGATGCTACCATAAACCAAAAAAGAAAAAAAAGGCCCACCCCCTCCTCTTATGACGCCAGTAGGAATATCATAATCCAATCATGACTTCCAATCAGATTGTGCCTCATTCTAACTAGATCATGGACTCTGTATCCCTCAGCTGCTCCTCTCATTCAGGTTTTCCATGTCACACACACCCACAAACACCTACACACACATACACACACACACACACACACAAATGCAAGCACCATCATCATCATCATCATCTGCGCACACACAAACAGGCTATGAGCCATGTCCTGTTTTTTTGGCCCTCTGTTCCCTCCCTGCTCTCCGCTGCCTGACATGCATCCAAGCAACACCTCCTCCTCCTCCTCCTCCTCCTCCTCCTCCTCCTCTTCCTCGTGCTCACCCCACTTCCCCACCTCCGCCTCCACCTCCTCTTCCTGTCTCTTCTCTCCTCTCACCCCCTGGGATGCTGCCATAAATAAGGAGTAACGTTTTATGGTGCCCCCAACACAAAAACACTGGCCACCCACTCTCAGCGGCGCCATCGCCTCTCCGGGGGAGTCGGCAGGAGTATGGTGATTATTACTACTATTATTATTATTATTGTTATTGTTGTTGTTGTTGTTATCCAATCACAGCTCTAATGAAACCAAACAAGATCCTGGCCCGCTCTAAACCCACCCTTCTATCCTCCGGGCTAAGAATGGCCATCACCCTCCACACCGCCGCCGGACCTCCCCCCACCCCCCGGTTCCCAGTACTACACACACACACACACACACACACACACACACACACACACACACACACATCACATCACCTCTCCATCCCTCTACACGCCCCACATACATCAGTATGTCTTTAGCACTGGACGGGCTGTAGAGGCAGAGAGAGGAGAGGCAGAGTATTAGTATTCAGAGCACAGGGAGGAAAACTAGAGGAGGGAGAGAGCGAGCAACGAGGGAGAGAGAGAGAGAGAGAGAGAGAGGGAGAGGGAGAGGGAGGGAGGGGATAGTGAAACAGAGAGGGAGGAAAAAACACAAGGAGGGGGCAAAAATATAAGAGAAGAACACAGGAAACGCGAGGGAAAGGAGGGGAGGGGAGAGATATCATATTGTTCGTCTCTCCCTCTCAGTCTGACATCCCGGCTCATCCCGGCTCATCGCTCGGTGCGTCTTGGACGGCGAGAGAGAAGAGAGAGGGAGGACGGCGGGGGGGGGCTGGACGGAGCGAAAAGAGGGCGGAATGCCCCTTTACAAGCGTCGCATCTGACCACGGAACAGCGGAGGAGCTCGTAAAATAAAAAGCAAGAAAAAAACCCCAACAAAAACAAAAGAAAAAAAGACTGAAGAAATCAGGAGGAGGACTCGGAGACCGGCCGGACGGAGGAGGACCAGTGGGTCTCTTGCACCGCCGAGGTAGGAGGATGTCTCTTTCTCCCCGTCCTCCTCCTCCTCCTCCTCTTCGTTGCTCTCCTGCAGCCGGCATGCATTTCGGCTCCTCTCCGCGATGTCCGCGCTGTGCAGCCTCGTCCCTCGTCCCTCATCTCCCCTGCTCTTTTTCCTCCTTCTTCTTCTTCTCTTTCTTTTCTCGTTTCCGATCCCGCATCATCCCGCACCGGGCTCTGCCGAATATGCCCCGAATCCGGCGGCATGTGTCTGTTTTTCATCAATATTTCGTGTGTATTATTATCATTATCGTTATTATTATTGCCCTTATTATTCGTGCCCCCCCCCGGCTCTTCCATATTGCGCTCTACCATCGGTATAGGTGTCTGTCTCGAGCATACAGTGGGATACATGTTGAGAGGAGGCAGCCTATGTGGGATGTGCCAGCCTCTAGGACGGAGAGCAGGCGGTCGGGTCTGTGCATTGAGTGCTATCAGTTCTCAGCCTTCCTCACCGAGGATGATGATTTAACTTTTTTTTTTTTTCTTAAAGATATCAGAGGGACAGACAGTGTGTGTGTGTGTGTGTGTGTGTGGGGGGGGTCGCGCGCACGAGCAGGCACGCAAAAAAACACACAGAAGCCAGGTTGAAGTGCGTAAGACGTGCGTAATCCCTCCCCCCTCCACCACCAGCACCATCTCCACCCACACCCACACCCCCTCTACCCCAACATCCCCCCACCCTCACCCCCATCATCATCATCATCATCATCATCAAAGGCACAGTTGCACCGGCTTCCCACCACGGAGGAAAAACCATGTTTATGCAAATGGACATTAAAAAGAGGGAAAAAAACCACACTGAGACACACTGACTCACCGACTCTGACATAGCGGTAGGTGAAAAAAATGAAGTGAGGGCGGCCTGTTGTCTGTGTGTGTGTGTGTGTGTGTGTGTGTGTGTGTGTGTGTGTGTGTGTGTGTGTGTGTGTGTGTGTGTGAGTGTGACTGCACTCCCTGTCTGTAAATAGGTCCCACTCTGCAGCCCCCACTGGCTGTGCAGGAGACAGGAAGAGCAGGCAGGCAAGCGGTGTCCCAGGGTTCCCGGCCGGCCACCTCGCCTCGCTTCGCTCTCCTATTTCCTGTCTCACGTTATAGATAATTTAGACACTTGGCAGCTCCCGGGGGGTTGGAGGGGAGCGGGGGGGGGGGGGGTGGCAGAGTGGCAGAAAGCCGTGAAAGCATGAACATCAACCTCTGATATGTGTGAATGTGGGACAGGAATAGGTGGAGATGGAAGGAGACAGTGGCTGGGTGTTTGACTGCATGTTTATGGAGAGATACGGCCATAAGCTGATATAAGGGGCCGGCTCTCTCCCGCCTCATGTTACTTATCTGCTTAGAGGGGGACCAGGAGGTATTATAGGACGGGGCTAAATTGGAGCAACCTCCAGGCCGAGGCCCAGCAAAGCTATTACACTCTAATCAATAGACAATAATACCCCCCCCGGTCTCCATCCCGGCTAAAACACAGCTCCACCAGAGTCACCAAAAGAAAGGCTGTGTTGTAGTGGTGGCGGTGGTAGTGTGGGGGGGCTGCTCTCTGTTTACCTCTGCGCATCAATCCGAGAGGAGCGATGATGGTGATGGCATTGTCTCACACGGACACACCGCACCGCTGTGTGGCCTCGAAAGGAAGTGATGCAAAAACAAAGGGGAAGAAAAAAAAAAAGGACAGCATGCCAGCGCCGGTGAGCGAGGTCATGACCTCTACGAATCAGCGGACGGTCCTGGCAAATGGCGGTTGAGCTGGGGGGGGGGGCATGAGAGTGCATCGATTTGCTAGACATGACTGGGACGAGCACCAGAGGCCCCCGGAGCCGAGGGGAGCGGGTCACCGGGGTCCGGGTGTCCGAGTCTGGCGGAGCGGCGGCACGCTGGGAATGACATGCCGAGAGCTGGAGGTGTGAAATGTGCTCAAAATGCTTAAAACGGAACAACGGCAAACAAACAACTGAGGCGTTTCGGGGCAAGGGCAGGAGGTCCGATTAACGATGACTTCCGGGTACAGATGTAAGCAGAACAGAGAGCGAGGCAGCAGGTGTCGGGGGGGTTGAAAGCCGGTTCAGTGAGATCCGTCCCGAAACATCCCGTTAGGTGGATCCAATGGATTTTTCTCTTTTGTCCAGAGAAGCTTCCAGTTCTCACATGGAAAAAAAAAAAAGATCTTGACTCTTCTGAATGTCAAGTTTCTGATAAATTATGACAGTGTTCAGTTTCTGCCCGTAAACAAACAAACAAGAAATGGTTTGGTATTTGGGAAATGCACATCAATTCCTTTTAGTCCCAGTTAATAAAGAGAGGACGGGGTTGGAACAGGAAGGGGCCTGAGAGACGTTGTTATGAAAGGATATGATCCTAAAGCCTCCTGGTTGTGAGGTTGACTCTAAAATTAAATGCTGAAAAAAATCCCAAGGTAACGCTGCCACCGCGGGTTTTGCTTTTTAAAAAAAATTATTATCATTTTGATCTGGTTTCAGAGTCCGGATCAAGTCCCACAAGTCCGTCGGCGAAACTCACAAGTCGATAAAAAACAGAACGAGAGAAAGAAAAAATCTATCATTTCACAAGAAGGACCGAAATGCCAGGTGATGACGCTGGGCTGCAACAGATCAGCGTCTCAAACGTCTCCCTCTGCATCTTATTCAGCAGGCGGCAGCGTTTCCAAATGCCTTATCACTGTAATTCCTAAAACCCCGGCTGAGGTGCGTGCGTGTGCGTGTGTCAGTGTGTGTGTTTGTGTTTGTGTTTGTGTGTGTGTGTGTGTGTGATTCACTCATCTTCGGAGACAAGATCCAACGTACAGATTTTCAGATTTCAGTCACGCTCCCTAACGTGATCCTTGTTCCTGAAAAACGTGTCCCCGGGGGTTGTTTTTTTTTTTTAAATCAAATTCACGTTCACCCTGCTGCTGCTCTGAGAAATTTTTTTTGTTTGTTTTGTTTTTTGGTGCTTTTTTTTTTTTTCCTTGATGGAATTTCTGAGCGATGAAGAAAACCACTGGAATTCTTTAAAAAAAAAGAAAAGGAAATGGAATCCAATTCAACCACTCAAAAAAAAAGTGAATGAGTACATTGGGTATTAGATAAATATTTATTGGTGTATATGCCCCAGCAGTAAGAAATTCAAGTAATACGCTGAGTCGACTTTTCTTCCTCACACTTTGTATATGCCTCCTAAATCTAATTTGCATTGGATTTGTGGGACTTTTTTTTTTTTGGGTCACCCCCCCCCACACCCACACACACCCACACACACATACCCACACACACACACCCACACCCCAGAGCAATTACAAGTATGATCCCTTCATCATTATGAGGGGGATACAAACATAAACGCCTCATCTTGCTTTATCGCCTATAAGCCAGATTGAGGATGTAACGGTTAGACAGAGCCATTAAAAAAGGAAAAAAATGAAATTGGACATTTAGCTCTTATCCTAAGTGACTCACAGGAAGGGGGCCAGCCCTAGAAGGGGGGGGGGTCTTGCTCGGGGCCTTGCTCGAAGGCACCCGTCCAGGGTTGAACTTGAACCGTGGCCTCTTTTGGACTTGAATTTGAGTTTTTATCCAGCGCGTGTCGGGTCCCAGATTTAGCTCCCCTCATTACCGAGCACAGACTTCCTCTTTTCTTTTTTTTTTAACCTCCTTACATGATTGGACAGGACCCCGCCCCCCCCCCCCACCACCACTACCACTTCCCCCGCGAGTGGTTAGGCTGTGACCTTGCTTGCTTGCCCCGTCTCGTCTGCCCCCCGATCGGACGGCGACCTCGCCGGTCCGCGTCGCCGCGCGTTCGTCCCCCTCGAGAGCATCGATCCCAGGCAGAAGAGCAGCAGCACCGGTCAATGGAGCATCCGTGGGAGGTTTAGTGTTGCTCCCTCTCCCTCTCTGTCTCCCTCTCTCTCTCTCTCTCTCCCTCCCTCTCTCCCTCCCTCCCCCCCTCTCTCTCTTTCTCTCGCCACCGAGCCTTTTCCTGGGCATGACGCTGCCCGAGCCCCGAGAACGATTCGTCAACATGTTTTTTGAAGGCATGTTTATCTGGGAATAACAAGCCCCTGTAAATATTTTGCTTGTGCTAAATTGCATCCTCAAACCCTTGATTACCATTGTTGCTGTGTCACCCCCTCGCCGCCAGCTTCCTATGTGCCCCCCCGCCTTTCTCTGCTCCAATTTTTCCCCCTCCCTCTTTATCCGTCTCGCCTCCAATTTAATGTCAGCATCTCCCTTATCCAACCCTTCGTCTCCCTCTCTTCCTCCCATGTCTTGCCACAGTCTTTCTCTCTTTCTGTTTTGTCCCCTCCATTTCTTCTTCTCCTTTGCCCCCCCCCCCTTTCTGGTGCTCCATCTCTGGCATTTGAGGCGGCCAGATTTGTGCCAGACAGCCATTCTTCAGATTGAGATATCCTGGGTTTTAAAGTCACTCAGACAGATTTACTATCTTAATGGGGGAGAGTAGAGAGAGAAGGGGGGGTACATGAGCAAGAGGAGGACAAGTGTAGGATGCTGCGTCTGGATGGCGTCTTAATTCGCTAATTTCAGATTTATTTCTGGATTTATTTTTGAAAGGCCTCGTTGCTGTGATGGACAGATAAATAGACTCGCATCATCCGGGCTCCCTTTACACTGACACGCCGTCCTAATGTGACAATCGGCTTCTCGAAAGAGACTGAGGGCCGGGCGGGGGAGAGAGGGGAGGTGTGGGGAGGGGGGTGTCTCCTGTCTATCGCGAGGAGAGACAAGGGAGCTCAGAAAAGGGGGTGGGAGCGAGTTCTTGTTTTCGGATCCCGTTCAGAGCGAAACATGTCCTCTTCGCCTAACGCGGTGATTGATTGACAGCCCGGGAGACAGATGGACACATAAAGAGCACTTTGCAAGGGAGGTAGCCACTCAATGCACAAAGACTGACGCTGACATTTCAGAGAACAACATACATCAAATGATCAATAGTCCTTCCCCCCGGCCCGACGGGGCACCTTGCCTGAGAAATAGGTCTCGCTGCCTTTTCGCAAGGGCAAAAAAACCAAAACAAAAAAAACCCCACACGCCTCGGCGGAGAAAGTGAGCCGGCCCCTCGCCGTGGGCGTTGTGGTGCCGGTCATTTATTTTTCTCCAACCAGACCAGGGCTTGTGCAAGACTTTTTGCAACGGATCAGTATTATTAGACACAAACTGCATGTGCGTTCTCCTCAGTCAAGAGTCCCCGGAGAGTCGCGGACCGAGAAAGTGAAGTTTGGGCATTGACCTGCTTTTATTTAGACAGAATGAGATCAAAAAATAAAGACGTATGCTAAAGAAGTTTAGTTTCTCTCGGATGAAAGGACACAGGAGCCAACACACGAGACAGTCAGACTTAGCACAGCTAATTATACCTCAGTCTGATGTTTTATTCCGGCACAGACATTTGTTTATTGGTGTTTACTGATCTTTTTCTTTTTTGTATTCGTTTTTTAACTCAGGTGATGTTGGAGAACTTCACAATAAGACTCGACGTGTTGGAGAGGCCTCAGGAACCGACGCCTTCCTCCGTTTCCCGTCGGAGCCAGAGGACTGGATGAGAGCTGAACTCTCCTCCCAACTTGCAGTGAAGTAAAGGAAAAAAAAGCCACCTCTCTGCAGGCTCTTAGTCTTGGAAACGTTGGGAAAATAACAAAGCTAAAGGTTATGCATTCACTGCAGGCATAACTCTGCATCCCTCAGCCAAATCTAATCGCAAAGGAAACCCTATATGTAGGGAGCCTCTGCCCCGGCTTGCAAATTCACCATGGCCCAGAACCTTGAGAGTCAAGTTCGATAAAGGTAAAACACACACACCCCCATCTTTATGACATTATTAAAGCTAATGAGTTGCTCAAATTTGGACTTCACCCTTCAGTACAATGGAGCTTTGTAGTATCTAAGGTAGCTGGTGGTTCTTTCAGCCAGGAGACCTCTTCTTGTTATTCTGGTCTCGGTATTTGTGGATTTTTATTTTTTGTAATGGTTGATTTTTATTTTTATTTTTTTTAAATTCCACCATTACAGAGGAGCATCAGCTAGCCTCCCTCACTCAAAGTGTTTGCGGGTTCCTTTAATATATTTGTGTTTCAAAACAAGAGAGCTGGTAATTATCTAAATTACCCTGTAATTATAGTAAAGACGGTTTTGCTTTGAAAAATTGCAACGAGTTTCGGGATGACTGACCCACTGGTCAGTTTCAGACACCAAAATCATCACTGTATCCCCGGGAGATCGCTGACTGCAGGTTTTTCCGCGCAATTAAGTATGCACCATGTCGAGTGGGCTCTGAATCATCTGGCATTATTCAAAGTAAGACGACTGACATTTGAGTAATAGAAAGCGAAAATGCGGCTTTTACTATCACTATTCCCTGCCCATTCATAAGTTGCCCGTCATTCACGCTACGTCTTTCGCTTTCCAAAAGTACTATTTAATTGTGAGGCGTACAACCTTGTATTTATTTAATTTTTTTTTTTTTTTAGACAATGGAGTGACACTTGGAATTAAATGGAATTAAATGTCTGCAATGTGCAAAGGTCGCGGACGGAAACTGAGCCGACACCCGACTCTGCGCTACTGTGCCGCGCCGCGCAGCTTTTTCTCTCAGTTCAATGAGAATACTTTATTTGTACCTCAAGGGGTAATTTAAGGCTCATTAGCTCATTGGTTTGGTTCTTCCAGCCACACAAAGACTGCATGGTTGTCTTTATTTGCCCAAGAGCCCTCTGCTGACAACCCCCCCTGTAAATGGAGGTAAATGGAAATTCATTTGTGGTTTGGAAAAAAAAAATAAAATAAAAATTGCAAAAAGCAATGAACCCAGCCTGGAGTAATGTCCTGCTATTCAAGATAATCCACAGAACTTGCTGTGAAGAGCAAGTATTTTCTACCAAATCTTAAAAAGATGAGATTTAAAAAAGATCAACGGTGAGATTTGTGATAGAGAAACCGATCAAGTCGACGCGTGACCTGAACCTTCACTTTAAATTTCACCGTTGTCAGCAAACATCTGGCCGACTTTCTCACTCTTGGCTTTTGGATGCGTCAGCAGCCAGGTCTCTTCTCGCGCTCACCCTCACGATCCCGCTTCGTACTCGGTGCCAGTTGCCTAATATCACTCTTCATTGTGAATGCTAAAGCGATATTATGTGGCACTGGATCCAACGATCTATCAGGGACACACTGATGGCTTTGGCATCAGCGTTTGGTGCTTAATGGGTAAGGTGACCAATCTGTCAAAAACTTGATTTGTACACTTTTATGTCCTCGCACTCATGCTGCCAGTTTTCTCTCTCACTTTTATCTCTTTCAGGGAAAAGGGGCGGGTGTCGCTCAGTCGCGCATGGGCTCGTCAGTCTGGTCCCTGTGATCCAGACCGAGACACCCCTGCGGAGCCCCCTGCTCGTGTTCTTCCTCCAATCGCCCCGGCCCAGCCCGGCCCGGCCCAGCACCCCCCCACCGGCTTCCCCGGCCTCCTTTCTTTCCTCGGTTCACGCCTTGTAAAAGGTGGACGGGCCAACGCTCCGCTTACCCGAGCGCCGTCCGATAGGTGAGGGCGGCGAGGGCTGCGCTGTCATTGGCTGACTGCTGGCGAGAGTGCGATGCGGATTGGAGGATGTCGGGGGACTGGGATGAAGACCTGTGTAAGAAGGCGCTGAAGCTGGTGGAGGACCTGTGCTTCAACTCCCCGAGGGGCTACAGCCAGAGCGAGCGCTGCCAGGAGTTCAGCTACCTGCTGAGAGGTCGCAACAGACAGCTGGACACAGGTAAGAGGCTCACCTGGAGCTCCTCATAAAGCATTCTGACACCTGCGCAAGAAACTTTTATTACATTTGTTCTCAGAGAATACAACAGTTTGTAAAAACCCATATCAAAACCTGCCTGATTCTTCCTTAAAGTCAAAGTAGTATCATCCCCTGTAGATTCGAAAGGTGTCTTATTAAAGTTGGTAGTTTCCTGTTTTACACAGAACAGAGGCCGTGGTCAGCTTGATTTATGTCAGTTTGAATGTTCTCCAGTAGTAGCAAGTTTCACACCAGGAGAATTGCCAGAAAAGTCCACAGGAACTTGTCCATCATCTCCTGAACAGAGACCTTTCGAGCGAATCTTTCATACTAAAAAGATTACGGGTGTCGCCGCAAAGAACCGATAACCGGGACAAAAACAATCCATTAATATTGGCTTCATTGAGGATTCTTAGTATCCCACGATGGTCCCAGTCCGACCTGTTAAGTCATTTTTGTCATGGAAGTGATACCTTTCGGATTACCTGCACGAGGTGTTGCCCATCAAAGCCGTGGACACAAGGGAGACATGATGTGCCGTATGTTAGTCTTTAAGGTATGAGAAGGCAAATGTTAAGAAGAGTGCTCATGTTTATAGACGGTTAGAAGAGCTTTTCACTCAGAACAACAATCCATGAAATATTCATCTACTAGAT
This sequence comes from Istiophorus platypterus, assembly GCA_016859345.1. Classification (NCBI taxonomy): domain Eukaryota; kingdom Metazoa; phylum Chordata; class Actinopteri; order Istiophoriformes; family Istiophoridae; genus Istiophorus; species Istiophorus platypterus. The sequence continues at coordinate 3,656,088 of CM029112.1, read as the reverse complement.
TGAAATGGCTACAGTACGAGTCCATTCCATTTCTTTTATGAGGCCCAAAAGAGTCTCGGTAGAATTCTGTGATTGTTATCTCAGAAGTGGATTACAGCTATACATACATATATATATATATATATATATATATATATATATATATATATATATATATATATATATATATATACACACACATACATACATACATACATATATGCACACACACACATACATAAATATATGTATATTTTTTTGTCTTTACCAAACTGAGTAGGTGCATTGTGCGCAGAGTATTGTGTGTGGGTTCTCATTGAAGCGTTTGAAAGTGCAATGCGCTGTTATGCAGATTAGCATGGATATCGGTGGCTCAGTGTAGATTAGCCTGGATTGGCTGCGTGTCGCCTTTGGAGATTTGGACGGCTCTGTGAAGAAATGTCACGCCGTGGTTTTAGGCGTTGGCCCCCTCGCTCGCCAGCTGTGAGTTTTTCGGCGTTTGCCGACGGAAGTCTCCGAGGCCCTACGAGGGGCCGCGGGCCGCCGATGGCTGTCAGCGAACGGCTTGTGTAAGCAGCAGAGGCGCGTTTGATGTGGAGCAACGTACGGCTCCCGCTGGGCTTGCATCAGTCGCTGACTGACAGGGAGTCTCGGTCCCTCTTCACGGTCGCACTTCAGAGGGCCTCCAACCCACCCACCTACCCGCCCGCTGACTCGCTTTTTTCATGCTTTGTGGATTAGCGATAGATCCTTGGCAGGATCAGGGCTCGGGAAGGCACAGCTACCGCCGTAAAGAGGCACAAACGGAGGAGAGTGGCTTCGGCCTCCGACGGTCCCGGGAGCGTTTGATCGCAGCCGCGTCGTACCGGCTCGCCCCGATCTGCCAACCTCACACAACCTGCTCCCCTGCCTCCTCGCTTTGTTTTTCCCCCTGCAGATCAATACATTAACCTTTCTCATCCTCAGAACCCCTCCCCTCTTCACGTTTCACTCTAAATCATTGTCAACACGTACCGTGGTAGTTGCATCGACTTTATCAGTCCTCCTCCCTTCCTGCTCTTCCTCTGAGGGAACGAGCGGGGGGAACGAACCCGGTCAGCTTATATGTCTGTTCCAACATGAGAACCGATCTGTTTTCAGCCCTCTCCCCTCGATCTCCCTCCCTAGTCTCCCCTTGATCTCCCTCCCTGCTCTCTCCTCTCCCTCTATCCCGGCACCGCTGGTTTGGATCTTTTATTCTTTCTCTCCCTTCCCCTTCATCACTGCTGCCTTCCTTTCCTAGTTTTTCCTCTACCTTGCCCTGCCTTTCCTTTACTCTCTTTTCCTTCTCCTCCCGCTCCGTCGCTTTTCCCTCCTCCTGTACTCCCGGTCTCCATCGTCTTGCCTCGCTCTCTCTTCGTTTTTCTCTCCTGTTCCCGTCTCCTCTTCCTCGCTTCCCATCTCGCCTTGTTCTCCACCGCGACAGATCGATGTCCCTTTGCCCATCCCCCCGCCTTGCCAGCCCCCCATCATATCTTTTGAACAAGTGCTGATTAATGACATACACAGACCGATGAATAATTCACCAAAGAGGGAGCGAGGAAGGAGAAGCGGGGGTGTAGCGGTGATGAACAAATAGACAGTCGGTGAGGAGAGGAAGAAAGTCAGAGCCAGCATGGGAGAAGAAATGACAGAGAGGAATGAGGGGTGTTTGTGGGGATTATATAAAGGAGAGAGTGAACGAGAAAAGGAGGGAGGGCGGGTGGAGACAGAAGTGAACCAAATTCCAGAAGATGCACCCCAGGGCTGGAGGATTGGCTGCTGTTGTCTTGTTTTCACTCATTTGCTCTCAGTCCTGTTGTCAGCCCGTTACAGATAAAAAAATTTCATTCTCTTTTGGGTGATTTAACAGTGCTTATGTCTTTGTCATTCCACTAAAGACGCTCTGAATCGGAGTAAACAGAGGGAAAAGTGGTTAAAGAAAAGGGGGCCTACGTGTGGGACTCTGCCAGCATGTGGTCGGGGGGGAGGTGGGAAAGGTTATGGTGAGAAAACAATGTTCTACACGAAGGTGATGATTAGGTTGTTGACCCCCCCCCCCCCCGGTCCAGATGCAGCCCAAGATAAAGACGGGGGAAAAAAATCCCAGTTAGACGTTTGCAAGGTGGAGAAGGTGTGAAATAATTAAAAAACCTGCACACTGTCGTAATGAGTCTTCTCGGTCTACTTACTAACCATGAATATTCATGTTCAGGGCTGTGGGCCTACGGTTCACGTGGGCTCTGATTGGTCCTTTTGTAAAGACAGTTATCAGACCCAAAACATGTTATTTCTAAAAAAAAAAAAAAAAAGGACTTCAAATGGTTCAGAATAATTATAAATATTCATTGTATATTTACTGTGTTTATTTATAAGTACTTATGAAATATTTATAGGGCATTAACAGATTTATGAATTCATCATGCGTTTACGTGTCATAGGTCTGGACACGTGCGGTCGCGACCCTCCGAGACCGCGAAGGGAACCGTAAAAGTTCCCGGGTCCAGGAGCCAAGGTGGCCTCTCAGGCCGTGGCTGGAACCGTCCGGCGGCCCGGCGCTCAAACGGCGCTCAGACGGCGCCCTTCTCCTCTCCCTGTTCCTTCCGTGCATTCTTTCGTTTCGGAGGAGTCCTACTCCACCCTCGCTAACAACCGCATCCCCCCCGCCACCCACCCACCCACCACCGCGTCACCGCCGCCACCATCACCCCTCAGACACCCATCTTTGAGCCATCGCAAAAACTCATAACCATGAGGAAATGTGGGATGACATTGCATAAAGACATCACTGTGGGTGCTTCTTTTTTTTTATTGTTTGCCAAAGCCTGCCCCTCCCAATCCCTTCCCATCTCATCCCACCCGCCTAGTCCTCCTCCTCTCCTCCCCTAAGAATACCCCCCCCCCCCCCGCCAACGTTTGCCCCCATTTTAAGCTCAGGATTCAAGCGCGGGATATGAGCTTCAGGGGCTGGTTGCATATCAATTTATGCCTACAGCCGGTTGCCTCTCCTGCTCCATGGTGTGTGATTTGTCGATGTTGTGGTGCTGCTGGTTATGGTGTGCGTGTGTGTGTGTGTGTGTATGGGAGGAGGGGGTGCATAGATTGTTGATCATGCAGTGGTTTACAGCGGATTTCTTCATATATATATATATATATGTAATGCGTTAACGTGTTCCGCCAGGCGGTCGATCGGCCGACCATCTCGGTCCAGGTGGATGGGTCGTCAGGAAATTTTGTTTGCAGTTTTTAGTAATAATTGCCAACAGCTAATGGTTGGATTGTCTTGACGTCAATTTGCTGAGGTTCCTGTGTAAATAAAGGTGCTGTAATGTCTCCTGTGTCTCCTCTCTCATACCCCCACCCCACCCGGCTCCCCCGCCAGAGATCTCTGTCAGTCTGCTGTCGGTCATCGTGACGTTCTGCGGCATCGTCCTCCTCTCCGTCTCGCTCTTCGTCTCCTGGAAGCTCTGCTGGCTGCCATGGCGCGACAAGGAAGGCGGGGGCCTGAGCCTGACGTCCGGGCTGCTGCCGGGGAGCGCCGGCGTCGGGAGCCTGGGGGGCGCCGGGGGGTCGTCGCTCCTGCCCCCGCTGCTGCAGAGGAAGGAGGGCCACTCCTCGTCCTCGCTCTACCCGACACTGGGCCAGCAGGGCCAGCACCACCCCCACTTCTCTGACCTGGTGGGCTTGGAGAGGGGGGAGGTCGGGAGCGTGGCCGGGGGCCCGCACGAGACCCAGGAGCACTCCTACCTGGACATGGACTCCTACCCCAACAACGCCGGTGAGAAAGGAGGAGTAATGTGATGCCTTGGTTGATAATTTCTCATTTTAATATACTCACACCACCGAATTTAATACATTTACCTGCATACGTTAAAAATAATTTACCTGTGCTGCACCAGCATGATGAATGCTGACCATTATTGTACATATAAATGGGTTTTCTGGCCTGGTCTCTTATTGCAGACACTCAGTCATACTCTACAGTGGTAAAAGAATTGAAAAAAGCTACGCCGTGTCTCTGAGTTGAAGTTTTAATTACAAATATCGCCCACGTTTTCATTAAAGGATTAATTTGTTTATTCCTCGGAGCTGCATTAATCAATTTTTGGCGACGCCGTGCAGCTAAGAGACAAACAGACTGATATGTAATCGCCTTATAAGGTTGTTACGATTAACGTGTTTTCCACCTGATGAATATGACTCCTCTGTTTCCCTTTCGCTTTCATTCGTTCCCTGAGAAACTGAGTAAAATTCTGTCTGTTTAGCAGCCGAAGGTGCGAAACGCTTTCCCCCGCCGGTCGGTTTTATCTCGGCTTCTCTGCTGCTGGGAAGGCGGCTGACGCGAGCGTTGAAAATGAGCCCGGCGGTGAATGCGGGGCCGTAACGAGCTCAAGCGCTCGCTAAGGCGGCAGAGCGGCTCCTGATTCTGCGTGGCTCCGTTACTACAAACAACAACCCCCCCCCCCCCGCCACGGATCCCCGCCCCCCTCCACATTACACATGGCCGTTTGATTTTATCTTCAAAAATGAAACAAACGATTACACAAATTAGCGCTACATTAGTTGACTGACGGAAAATTAATCTGCAATCATTTTGATGATCAGTGGTTTTGAGTCACTTTTCAAGAACGTGTGCACAACATTTGGCCACTCCAGCCTCTCAAATGGGAGAACCGGCTGCTTTTCTTTGTTTTACATTATTGCAAATGCAGCATTTGGCGCGTGTGGCCTGATGTACCGGAATAAACACCAGGTCATTTGATAACGTGGTGTTGAGCTGTAGAAACGTTTTTTTCACTTGCACTCAACAGCGTTTTTCATTGTTTTCTGATGTTTTTTTTTATCGACCAAATAATTAATCAATAACGTGACGCGCATAGCAGATGATATTTAAACTGTTGGTTGCAGCCTTCACATGCATACGACATAAGAATACCGATTTACAACCTTTACGAGCGGCAGCCGGAACGGGAGGAAATTTTCCCAGCGAAATGACGTTTTTAAAAACTGATCAGCTCGGGCGACAGCTCCGAGCGCTCGGCCCGGTTTGGTGTTTACGCCGGCTGTCAGCGCCCGTGCAGGTTGTTTATCATTATACGCAGTCAAATGTTTGCTGGCGGCCTTTATTGCGGTCTGGACGCGAGCTCCCTCACATCTCGGTGGGTTGTTTGCCTTTCATGCTGGCTCGTGTTCTGCCGTTGTAAACACGTCCGACACCCCCACCACCTTCCCGTTAAATCACTGTCTGGTAAATCAATGCGTTACGATCGATGGGATCGATGACGCCGACCCCCCCACCTTGGGGTTACAAAGAAGACACATTGCCGGCTCCACGGCGGCGCTAACGGATGAGCTTGTTGTGTCCATTTTCTCCCGCCGGTAGGAACTCTGAAGCTGAGTCAGACGTCCCCGGACGTCCCCAACTCGGAGGGCGGAGCCCAACCCCATAAAGACCTGCCCAACGCTCATTCCCAGCAGCAGGTCACCTCACGGTCAGTACACGAGTGTACCGGATGTGTGTGTGTGTGTTCTTACCTGAGTCTGTGTGCATTATTTTAAACAAATCTAGGGCTTTCTGGTTGTCTTTTGTTGTTGTTTTTGTTGTTGTTGCTGCTCCCTCCAGCCTGTGATCATTAAAGTAAAATCCACTGAAAATCCACCTGATTGAAATTTACATTGAGGACGACTCTACCTGCTAACAAGTTGTTTTGCAGCCATGTTTGTCGGATGATGGCTTTTATCTTGCTTCCCTCTAATGAACACTTCCAGGGTCTGTAAAGGCAGAACACCTTGAACCATATTAGTTTCATCTTGAACATCTTTTCTTTCTTCTTTTTTTTTTGAGACTGATATTTAATATCTGATTTTTTTTTGTTTTGTTTTGTTTCAGAGCACAGCTACAGATAACAACTCTCTGAGACTCACGCAGCACTTTTCCTTCTATTTCGCCGACAGAGTCGAGTTGTGTTTTGGGTTTTTTGGTCCGGTTTGTGCGTCAGAAGCAGCGCCATCATACAGCTAGCCTTGATTTGACAGCACTTCGGTGCATGCAGGTGTAAAAACGACGCGTAAACTCTTGCCTCTTGTAAATATGAACAGTGGGAGAAACTCATTTAGATGGTTTACCCACCGCTGCATCTCTGATTAAGCTGCTATATGGGAGAGTGTGTGTGTGTGAGTGTGTGTGAGTGTGTGAGTGTGTGAGTGTTTGTGTGTGAGTGTGTGTGTGTGTGAGAGTGTGTGAGTGTGTGCGAGTGTGTGAGTGTGTGCGAGTGTGTGTGTGTGAGTGTGTGTGTGTGTGAGTGTGTGAGTGTGTGCAAGTGTGTGTGTGTGAGTGTGTGAGTGTGTGAGTGTGTGTGAGTGTGTGTGTGTGTGTGTGCGAGTGTGTGAGTGTGTGCGAGTGTGTTAGTGTGTGCGAGTGAGTGTGTGTGAGTGTGTGAGTGTGTGTGAGTGTGTGTGAGTGTGTGTGTGCGAGTGTGTGCGTGTGTGTGTGTGTGCGCCTGCTCCTCGGTTGATATTCACCCTCCGAGCTCCTGCGTTTCTGCTCAGGCCCAAGCCCATGACTCACCAGCTCTCCAGCCCCGACTTCCACGGCGAGGAGAAGGAGCAGGTGACCAGCATCGGGCAGATCAAGCCGGAGCTCTACCGGCCCAAGGGCGACCAGGGCGAGGGCAAGCAGGGCGACAACTGCGGCAAGATCAGCTTCCTCCTGCGCTACGCCTTCAAGTAGGTTGTTGGGTTTTTTTCACGCTCGCTCGTGTCAGGGTCCTTTCAATTTTAACATTAATAAATCATCGCCAGGAAAGAAAAAAAGGAGAGAAACCTAAGATACAGGCTTTACCTGTAGGCGATGAGGCCATTACATCACCAGCGGAAAGATGCTGCGCCAGCGTCTGTGCGGAGGCCCGTCGACTCGCCGTCTGGAAAACTGCACGTCTCCTGTTTTTCCTTTCTTTCTTTTTTTAAATCAGAATTGTGCAAAATCTAACCGTTGCTATGGCGGAACTTCTCCTTCCCCACGTGGAGCTGCATTCAGGAAACGGTGTTTACCACACGCTTTTAAGACCCGGACTCTCAAAAGTGTGAAATGTCGCCTCGGGCCACCGAAACAAGTAGAAGCACAATAGCAGACAACTTATTGTTGTGGTTCCCACGTGTCCTCAAAGTTAAAGCCTTGAGAAATGTTGTCAGCTTTAATGTTCACTGACTTAAGGGGACTAGAAAACACAGGACTGAGAGTCTACGGCCACGCTAGCACCTCTGTGAGGCTGTTAGCGTGCCTGCATCCGCATGCTAACATGCTAACAGTCAACTGGTATTCCCGTTTCATTTTTCTCCCTTAAACAATATCCCGAACATTACTTATATCCTAAAATACTTCTGGGTTATGTTATGGAAACCAGTTTTAATCATTTCAACTTTGTTTCGGATAAATTTACATTTTGTTTGTAATGTTAACATGGCAGAAGGGTCTAAACGCCACCGTAGCCATTAGCCTTGGCCGGCATCGCCACGGTGAAGAGGCCGCGAATCAGAACAATGGCTAAAAGCTAAAAAGCACTTTTTTTGTAAAGCTGAGAAGAAGACACGGCGCTAAGCTGCAGAATTTACCCACAGAATGACCTTGAATTTAAAATCTGAATTTGGTTTAAGCAGCAGATTTTGTTTTTCAGTTTTCTCAACAGCTTCATTTTTAGGTCTCGCTCGCTGTTAGCGGCTCATGTTGCCGACTTTTAAGCTCCCAAAATGCACCTTGGAATCATAGTTAAGATTTACCTCAGTGTTTCTACGCGGACTTTTACGCACCTTTGGCTTCTTATCATAGAAGCAGATATTTTGCCAACACCAATATTTTCCTGCCTGCGCGGCCATCGATACAGAGTGTGTGTGTGTGTGTGTGTGTGTGTGTGTGTGTGTGTGTGTGTGTGTGTGTGTGTGTGTGTGTGTGTGTGTGTGTGTGTGTGTGTGTGTGTGTGTGTGTGTGTGTGTGTGTGTGTGTGTGTGTGTGTGTGTGTGTGTGTGTGTGTGTGTGTGTGTGTGTGTGTGTGTGTGTGTGTGTGTGTGTGTGTGTGTGTGTGTGTGTGTGTGTGTGTGTGTGTGTGTGTGTGTGTGTGTGTGTGTGTGTGTGTGTGTGTGTGTGTGTGTGTGTGTGTGTGTGTGTGTGTGTGTGTGTGTGTGTGTGTGTGTGTGTGTGTGTGTGTGTGTGTGTGTGTGTGTGTGTGTGTGTGTGTGTGTGTGTGTGTGTGTGTGTGTGTGTGTGTGTGTGTGTGTGTGTGTGTGTGTGTGTGTGTGTGTGTGTGTGTGTGTGTGTGTGTGTGTGTGTGTGTGTGTGTGTGTGTGTGTGTGTGTGTGTGTGTGTGTGTGTGTGTGTGTGTGTGTGTGTGTGTGTGTGTGTGTGTGTGTGTGTGTGTGTGTGTGTGTGTGTGTGTGTGTGTGTGTGTGTGTGTGTGTGTGTGTGTGTGTGTGTGTGTGTGTGTGTGTGTGTGTGTGTGTGTGTGTGTGTGTGTGTGTGTGTGTGTGTGTGTGTGTGTGTGTGTGTGTGTGTGTGTGTGTGTGTGTGTGTGTGTGTGTGTGTGTGTGTGTGTGTGTGTGTGTGTGTGTGTGTGTGTGTGTGTGTGTGTGTGTGTGTGTGTGTGTGTGTGTGTGTGTGTGTGTGTGTGTGTGTGTGTGTGTGTGTGTGTGTGTGTGTGTGTGTGTGTGTGTGTGTGTGTGTGTGTGTGTGTGTGTGTGTGTGTGTGTGTGTGTGTGTGTGTGTGTGTGTGTGTGTGTGTGTGTGTGTGTGTGTGTGTGTGTGTGTGTGTGTGTGTGTGTGTGTGTGTGTGTGTGTGTGTGTGTGTGTGTGTGTGTGTGTGTGTGTGTGTGTGTGTGTGTGTGTGTGTGTGTGTGTGTGTGTGTGTGTGTGTGTGTGTGTGTGTGTGTGTGTGTGTGTGTGTGTGTGTGTGTGTGTGTGTGTGTGTGTGTGTGTGTGTGTGTGTGTGTGTGTGTGTGTGTGTGTGTGTGTGTGTGTGTGTGTGTGTGTGTGTGTGTGTGTGTGTGTGTGTGTGTGTGTGTGTGTGTGTGTGTGTGTGTGTGTGTGTGTGTGTGTGTGTGTGTGTGTGTGTGTGTGTGTGTGTGTGTGTGTGTGTGTGTGTGTGTGTGTGTGTGTGTGTGTGTGTGTGTGTGTGTGTGTGTGTGTGTGTGTGTGTGTGTGTGTGTGTGTGTGTGTGTGTGTGTGTGTGTGTGTGTGTGTGTGTGTGTGTGTGTGTGTGTGTGTGTGTGTGTGTGTGTGTGTGTGTGTGTGTGTGTGTGTGTGTGTGTGTGTGTGTGTGTGTGTGTGTGTGTGTGTGTGTGTGTGTGTGTGTGTGTGTGTGTGTGTGTGTGTGTGTGTGTGTGTGTGTGTGTGTGTGTGTGTGTGTGTGTGTGTGTGTGTGTGTGTGTGTGTGTGTGTGTGTGTGTGTGTGTGTGTGTGTGTGTGTGTGTGTGTGTGAGAGTGTGTGTGTGTGTGTGTGGGGGGGGTCGGTGGCCCCCTCCACCCCACCCATTAAGAAAACAACAGGCCGAAAGTGCTGATGGTCAGAAAAATGAAAATAAATAAATAAATATATAAATAAAAATAAAAACAGGAGAGGGAGTGAGAGGCTCGGTCATGAATTATATATGAGGAGCCACTTTAAACAGCAGCCCTGTCAACAACATAATAACACCGGGCTGTGTTATAGCCGGAGCTGTGGATAGGGAGGAAATCAGCTGGGGAGCTGGATGGAGAGGAGGGTCGATGATGAAGACGACAAGCCACTCGTGTGCACGCCCCCCCCATTCAGAATGCCAGGCGGTAATTCCTGTCGCATACGTCGGACGGGGACGAGGAGCAGGCCAGAGGGAGCGAAGGGGAAAGGGTGGCGATGTGGCCCCGTGTTCGGGGATATGCACACAGGGAGGTGTGTTAGTGCGCGGCGGTAGGACCGAGACCCCCGGCCTTTTGGAGCGTTGCAGCCCGGACGGCAGCGTCCATCTCCCCGAAGAATCCTCCGGGACAGGCATCGTCCCATCAGAGGCCGACATGCTTCCGCGGTGGCGACGGCGGCCTTGCTCTCGGCGGCGTCTGCCAGGGGTTGGGCCCCGTGGGTTTTTTGCTCCCCGCTCGAGCGGCGGAGGGCGTTCTCTGGTTTTTTGGCCCCTGCTCAAGTTCTGCAGGACGCGCGATGAAATGAGGAGAAACCCTCATCAGGGTCTCTTGGCGTCGCGCATCGGCCATCGGACGCGGGGAGAAAGAAAACAACCCACGACGACCGGAGTCAGGTTGTTTTCCTTTTTTCTTGTTTGGCCTCCCTCCGTTCCCAACTGTTGTTCATCCGAACGCCGCCGGGAAAATTCAACGGTTAATCACGGTGCCAGCGAAGTCTCTACCAGCAGCGAGTCACAGACTGACACCGGATTAAATGATCATTAGATACATCTTTGAATTGGTCAGGGTTTTTTTTTTTCCTCATTAAAGTATTTATCTGGCTGAGCTTAATTTCCTGGAGCAGATTTTCCCCGTACATCTTCTCCGCTGACTTGATGCGACCGGGCAGCGTTCATGTTTATCCGATTGCCTTGATTCGACGCGACGCAGAGGTAAACACGTGTCCGGATCGGCCACGGTCTGTGTTGTCAACAAGCGTGTCTTGTCTGTGATCGGCGCGCGTGGGCGTCGAGCACGTTTTGGTCGCCGGGGGTCGCCGGTGCCCCCCCGCACCCCTCACCCTGGGGCCCCAAAGTTCACACCGCTCCTCCGAAAGGCAGCTAATGAAGTGCTGACACGCTGGTTAACACGGGGAGACGCGGCCTAACGAGGTCTGATTAAAGGCCTCTGGGCCGCCCTCATCTTCATCTGGCTAATTAGATTCACGGTAAACGGTCCGTGGGACACGGCCAGCGGGGCGCGCGCATTTCGCTGACGGGCGCTCAGGCGTCTTGAGGCAGCAGCTGGCGCTCATGCGCGCGTCCACGCTCATCATGTTTGCACGCGTGACTGAGGGAAAGCACTACGGCCCCTGCGGCAGTGTTCATGTGTTCGTTTCTGAGCATTTGTCTGCTCGGTTTGTTGCTTCAAGTGCCAATAAGGCTGGATCTATATTTACTATCTCATAGCAACGAAATATGCCAGAAAACAGGATTCGAAGTTTCGTGATGTTTTGTTGTTGTCATTCTCTTGTTTTAATTACCGTCGGTGAAATAGCTCTCTAAGCATGAGACACTAAAACTCAGCATATTTATTTATTTGGGGTTTTTTTTTGTTGACCACATAAAACACACAGTATTTACTCAGCTGAAGAGTTTGGCTTTTCATTACTGTAGACAACTGATTAATTGTTTATGCCGATTCCAAGATGGATGTCACCTTGGATTCAAGTAAACAGGTAATTTACATTTTAAACGGCGAACAATTAATCTGATAATTAATAGATTAGGAAAATAATCATCAGATTAATTGTTGATAAAACCTCGAGTTGCAGCCCTTTAATACTGATATAAGTGAAGCTATAGGCTTGTTTTACTGTGCTGTTTACACAGAATAGTGAATTGGACAAACATTTAACAGCACCACAAAACATCAATTCCTTAGATTGAGTCGTGGTCTAACTTCAGTGCTTGTATTTAAAAGGCCTGTCGATCGGTTTGAGAGTGATTTCCACATCCAAACTTCTATTTTGATATGAGTTTATCTAATAAAACATTAGACAAAATGTCCCCAAATAAATATGATGATGTTCTTTTGTTTTTACAGCTTTCTACACCAGCTATCATTTAATGACCCCCTTTGGAGTCGTCTCGGGGCCCCATGTAGGGGACCCAGAACACACACACACACATACACACACACATGAAATATACAAGAAATGAAAAAATACATTCAAATGGTTGGTGACACTGATAGTTGAAGGATCAGTGAAGGTCCAAAATCAGCCCAATGTGAGAAGGTTTTACGTTCTTATTCATGCGTTTGGATTTTGTATTAGAGGCCGTGACTAATGATTATTTTCATTAGTGACTAATCTTCTTATTTTCTTGGTTAATTGTCTATGAAAATGTCAATTAAAGTTATGAAAAACAGCCCAGGATGGCGTCTTCATACTGCTCGTCCAAAAATCCAAAGCTCTTCAGTTTATTCTCATGTATGAGAAAAAAAAAGCTGCGGACACTCACATCTGAGAACATGAAAACGCCCAATTTGGCGCATTTGTGCCCTGAAAATGAAATGATTGATTGACCGACGGGCTGATCGGTTAATTAATCAGTCTTTTCAGCTGTGTTCTGATGCATTAGCGGCTCTTCACGTGTTCCCCAGGTGGGCGGCTACTGTGCTGAGGATTATTAATGAGCTCGGGCTTTAGCCGGGCTCCGTCTCACTGGCTGTGCATCTGTGCTCACATTTAACATCGCTGATAGAGCAGCCGTGACACAGCTGCAGGGATGATGCACAAACAGACGCACACAAACACGCACACGAACACACACACGAGCACACACACACGCTCACATGCTATTTTGGCTATGGACACACCGAGCCACCCCCCACACCATTGTGTGTGCATAAAGCCTGCACAGGTGTTTTTTGAGTGGCGGTTGATCCTGTCTAGAATCCCAATGAGTATTTGTGTATAAATTTGTGCGATCCCTGCCTTTTTTTCTTTCTTTTTTTTTAATCATCTTTTTACTGAGCATGTGAAGGTCTAACGGGGTCGCGCCATATGTGTGTTTGCATCTCAGCACGGAGCAGCTGGTGGTGAAGATCCTGAAGGCGTTGGACCTGCCGGCGAAGGACGCCAACGGCTTCTCCGACCCCTATGTGAAGATCTACCTACTGCCGGACAGGAAGAAGAAATTCCAGACCAAGGTGCCCCCCCCCCCCCCATCCTGCTCCCAAAAATGCCTGCATGCACCCTCGCCACTATAACCTCTGTCTTAATGCTCCGGGAGCGAACGGAGGAGCTCTGCTCGGCAGCACATTGACGTGCTTCAGGATCGTCAGCCCCGACTGTAAAGATCCTGATCATCGTTTTCCGTGGGGAGTTGGATCGAGGGCACCAGGACTCGGTCGCAGACGCTTTTGGAGACGTTTCACCTCTAATCTGAGAGGCTTTTTTCGGTTTTGACAGACCTTCGGGGAGTCCCGGGTGGGTAGGACCATACCCACCGGGGATATAATGACCGTTCCAACCTGGCGTCGGGCAACCACAGCGACTCCAGTGCCGTTGCTACAACAGCTCGGAGCGCTAACAAAACACAGTGGCAGCAACAGCCTGGATAATTGCCCCGCAGAGGCTAGATACCCGGGACCCCCCCAACACTCAGTCGAAACCAAGGAAGCCTCCTGGTCGGGGGGTGAAATTCTTTTTCTTTTACGTATGCGCACCCAAGTCCAGTTGCCCTCGATCGATCCCTCGCCGTTTTCCCCTCGCCTGTCTCCTCCTGCCGCTCCGACTGACCCACCCTCCTCATCCGGAATCATTACGTTCTCACCAGCGTAATCTAATCTAATCTGGGGCGTAATTCATTCCAAGATAACACGCTCCGGGCTATTACAGGGCACTGCTACTCCAGTCCCGTGTGCCGCCCCGGTGTTTGAGGACAAGTCGAGTCAATATTTGAGTACATTTCGGGATCGTTCCATCCCAGGGAATGTACCCGTAAAACCCCGGGAGAAGAAAAAAGTTCTCCTCTCTTTTCTGTATTCTCTGTTGGGGGGGGGGGCTCAAGACTTATGAGCTCAGTGGCCTCACAAATGCAAGTAGCAGTGCTCTGCTGTATATCCGTAAATATCGCCAGTAGATTTTTTACAGCGCCGGCAAAAAACAGGGAGGGATTTCTGAGGGGGGTCAGAATTGACTGCAGAGCCGGAGAAGCAAAAGCTCTCGTTGACAGTGGAGCTGCATCAGCCCCCCCCCCCCCCTTTGTGTGACTGTCTCTACTGTAGATCACAAAAAAAGCACCTCCAGGCAGTGAAAAGCCCATTGAATTGTTCAGTCATTTGAATAATAAGGCTCGTCTTTTATCCAGAGTGGAGATGATTGTTTAATTTCAATCACATCCTCATTAACATGTAATTTTTACACCGCTCGAATTTTTCCTAGGCCTTTTTCATCCCTCCGACTAATTTCAGAGAGAGAAACAAGACATCAGCCTATGAGTAGACTTCGTAGCTTTGTGTTTCCGGCGTCTGGAGGCGCGGCGTCTCCGTCAGCTGCCGTTTAATCCAAAGCTAACAAGTAATCATCAAGTTCTAATAAGCCGGAACGACAGACCCACTTACGCAGTCACAAAAGTTGGATTTGGAAAAATGAGTGTGTGTGTGTGTGTGTGTGTGTGTGTGTGTGTGTGTGTAAGGCATGGCGTGCGTGCTGCGAATCATTTCGTGGCGACCGAATCCGTCACAAGCAAATCAACAAATTGTTAAAAAAAAAAAATGTAACAAAAATTGTGCAGGAGATCGAATGAGATTGGAGATGAATTAAAAACAAAAAAAATAAATAAAAAGAACTTAAACAACTATAAAAAAAACTAAAAATGTTGTTCGCAATGTACTAAAAACGTGACGGCACCAAAATTACAGCGCGTTGAGCATCGGGCCGCATCCTCTGATTTATTCAACTTGCTATGGAGGTGAAAGAGGCAGAAAGCACAACGTGAGCCGCGGCGGGGGTAAACTAATTTGGAATAAATAAAGTTATCTACAGGAAATGCGTTGTAAATATTTATAAAGGAACAGCTCCTTTACCCCGTGCGTGTCTCAGAACACAAAATTGAGTTTTCAAATGTAGTTTCTGGCCTTTTATTTCATTTGAGTGGGTCCGATTTGATCTCTAATCCTGCAAGATAAGGCGAAATGCACCCCCCCCCAGCCCCCACCAGCCCCCACCAGCCCCCACCAGCCCCCACCAGCCCCCACCATCTAAGGAACAAGGTCAGCCAGAGTGGCAGAGGTTAATTATGTTGCCCGAGGGCATTTCAGCCGGTGTGGCCCCACCGTTAATCAGATTCCATCCCCTTTGGTACGGCCCGTGTCTTGATGTTGCCCTGTTTTTGAAGGGATGTGGATCAGTCAATTCAGGATAGTGATTTATGACGGTTACATATGTTTATGCTGCTCTCAGCACGATGTAATTCATCTTACAGGCAGTTAATCAAAGCTTCATATCACGACAAAGTCTCTTCGGCAATGAAAAAGACAATACGTGGTTTAGAGGAAGTGATGCCTTTTATGTCTCCAATTTGTTTTGGATAAAACAGAAGAAGAGAAAAAACAAACAAAAAAAAAAATGCCACTTTGCCGAAAAAACCCAAACTCAAAAACAATGATAACGATTCAGCACAAAAATCCAAAACAAAGCAAAAATCCATAACAGCAATGGGAGCCTTCAAAGGAAAAAGATTCCGAACGGCTTTAGCCCCCGTTCGGTGCTTTGTCAGGTAATCTCCGGTTTTGTTTTGTTTTTTTGTTTTCACAAATGGGACTCTTGTGTCGGTGGTTGCGTCTGACTCACGGATTAAAGCCGCGTGACAAACTACCGAGAAATCCGGCAGCTCGTTTGACGGCCGCCTGCTGCGCCCGCCAACAGACGTCCAGACCCCTCGGTTCCGCCGGCGCGGAAAAGCAAAGGGGTTTGTTTTAGCTGAGGGACCGGGGGCGAGGCCTGGGCCGGGTTCAGGAATCCACTCCACCGTTCTCCGTACCGGCAAAATGCAGGAGGCTTCGAGGTTTCCGGACGAGCCTCCGTGCTCGGGTCCCTGGTTCGCTCCTTCGTTAATCTGGAACCTCGGACGACGCATTGAGAGGGAGAACCCCTCTTTTTAGTGGTGGCAAGATATGAATGAATGCGGACACAAATAAAGTCGAATAGCAATAAAAGAAGAATACATGGCTTTATCCATTAAAACAAGGTAAAAGTTGCAATGTTAAAAAAGTGAAGGTGTAGAAATTGACAATGAGGTCAATAATCAATTAATAAACAATAATAAATACAGCTAAAAAAGGATCAAGTCTTGTCAAACAGCAAAGCAAACTGGGGCTTGGCCATAAATCAAGTTTGGTTTTGTTTTATATTACAGCGCATGAATCACTGAGTAATTATTCAGTATATAAATGATATTACTATAATACTTAGAGGGGACCAATACGGAGACAAATATGTGAGGGCAAGGGAAGAAGATAAGAGAGAAAACTAAAGTAAATTAACTAACAATTAGTTGTTGTTTTTGTTTTTTGTTTTTTTACTATTTAAGGACCTGTTTGGTTATTGCAGAGTATTATGAGTAATTTGTAATGTGGTTACCGGGTAACAGTGCAGGAAAAACATGCCGACATGAGTTGATGTAGCCATGGTGTTAGTTACGGGGATCAACACGCGGGGCGAAGCCTGCAAGGACGAGTGCACATTTGTAGCCGCAGCTACGAAGAAGTTAGGAGTGTGAATTCTTAAAATGGGGACAAATCACTGCGGAACGAAACCCCCTAAAACCAGCTTTAATGTCATTACATATCATTCCATCATAAACTATTAAGGGGCCGAATAAAATACACATGCCAAAGTTTAAAGTTTAGTGGATAGGAGACACTGTGATGAATACTTGCGGCCTGATATTTGAATATTCGGGGAATGAAATATTAGATTTCTTTATGTTTTGCCACCTTTTTTTTCTTTTCTCTTTTTTTTGAAGGGCCTGCATGAGTGATTTCAGCCATTACTGTTTTAGTGACGGTGCCTCACAATCAAGAGAAAGTGTGGGGGGGCCTCGTTAAAGTGTAAGAACGGGGACGGGCCGTAAAATTAAATAATGTCTCGTTAACCCTCTTTTCACTGTGAAACAATGTGATATGTTGTTGCCCCTTTTCTAATGCCCTCATACCCAACAGTAGGTACCCACTGAGTTTTGCCCTGCTGCCCCATATATATAACATCCCATATATGTTGATCTATAGCCCATAACCCTGATGAAACCCTCTCCCAGGTTCACAGAAAGACCTTGAACCCCGTGTTCAACGAGACGTTTCAGTTCGGCGTGCCGCTGAACGAGCTACATTCCAGGAAGCTGCATTTCTCCGTGTACGACTTCGACCGCTTCTCCAGACACGACCTGATCGGCCAGGTGGTGGTGGACAACCTGCTGGACTTCAGCGAGGGCAGCGGGGACAAGCCTGTCTGGAGGGACATCGTGGAGGGCACCGCGGTAAGGGACGGCGCTCTACCACGGCGGTGTGTGTGTGTGTGTGGGGGGGGGGGTAGCCAAAAATAATCCCAGTCATTCGTTCAATCGGGGGAGGAGATGCCCACTTTAGACCGGATGAGATGAAACTTGAATGAGCCCTGCAGCGATGGCACGCCGCCGCACAGCTGCAAATTGCTGGGCCAAAGCTGTGAGAGCTGTGTGTGTGAGTGTGTGTGTGTGTGTGTGTGTGTGTGTGTGTGTGTGTGTGTGTGTGTGTATGTGCTTGTGTGTGTGCGTGTGCGTGTGTGTGTGGAGCATATTGGACATGACAAGAGTGACAGTTTCAGCTCCGGATTTCAAGAGGAGTCATCACGCGCCATAACGTTGGGAGAATGAGTCTGAATCGTCGCTCGGGAGAAGGAGGAGATGAATTCAGACTGAAGTTAAAAAATGTACAAGCATTGTTTGGCAGTATGGAGCCAAATGGTGAATACAAACACACATGAGTACCTGTGGGAATATTATAAAATATAAGGTTATGCTGTCGTTGGCTGGATGTGCAAAATGTGCCCTGTATTCATATTATTACATATATTATACATAGCAGCTGGACACAAGATATAAATGCAAATATATATGTTCATGTCTCAGAATGCAGCTCTGTTCATATTATGAATTATATTAGATTTACAAGTGTAAACATCATGCGGACGATGTGCAGGTTTCGCAATCTCTTGTATCGTCTGCTCACCTCTTGCTACTATAGCACAGGCGACTCTATAGGATTCCATAGGCAACTCAATACCTTATTGTTGAAATTAGACACTGGGACATTCAACCTCGATCTCACCTTGAATCTATATGAGGTTTGAGTTCCTCCGTTTCCCCCTTTTTGTAATTCCCAGAAGGTCATGTTAATTTGTGTGGATGTTTTTTGTTTAAGGACATTTCAATACCAGTCAAAACATCGGGTTCCTCAGATTATTGAAACTCAGACGCCGCAATTCAAAATTCATTAAAAAGAAAAAAAAGAAAAGAAAAAAAAATGATCTCTTTTTATTAAATTGCAAAACTTGAAAATGACCTTCCGGAAACCTCAGAGACGGGGTTTTCAGACCACATAAATTCATGTATCCCCATTCTATCAGTTCACGTTTAAACTTTCAGGATTAAGGATTAATCTCGCGGCGGTTAAATCGCACAACGCGGTTTTCAGTTTTGTATGACATTCACAATATCTCGGCCTTTCTTTGCCTCCATGTGACTCAAAAAACCCTGTGCGCCATCATCCGCCCAAAGATCATGAATGTGCGGCCGCTGGTATTGCGCAAAGGGGATGCACAGAAATTGTGCAGACCAGAAATGTGCCTGCAGAATAGATTAATTCAGGGCCTGGTAATGTTATAAAAAAAGACAGATATGATGATAAAGTAACGCAGCTCCGATGGATTACTGGAAAGGCCTCGCTGGCCGCATCCAAACTTTCTATCAAAACGATGTCTGAGCTGATTTAGATGAAATATTCGTAGAAGGCCATTAGCAAATTAGATAGAGCAAAGACTTTAAAGAAAAATAACCTTCTGGCATCGGCGTTACATTTATCAAATAAGTCTAAAACTTCACCGTCTCTGTGTGTTTCGGTGTTTCACGGGGGGGTTATTAGCGAGGGCACGGGGTGTGACCCAAATACCGCCGGTGTCATTGCTGCGGTGCCGCCGAGACCACGGGCGGGAGTCGTCACCCCCCCCCCCCCGACCCGGGGGACGTCAACAAATTGGCATATGATTCATTTACAGTGACGGCGCTTCGCCTCCTGCTCTAAACACTTCCGCCTGCCGACATTAGCATGGCCGACCCGTCAGACGTGGCTCTGACATCGGTGAAAGAAAAAACAAAAACCCAAGGGATTTCTGTCTGTCACTGTCTTTTCCCGTCTGTGTCCCGATGCCACATGTGTGTGTGTCATCGCACTGTCCCTGCTCCATCTCTGATCCCTGTCTTTGCGTGTGTGTGTGTGTGTCTGTGTATGTTTGTGTTTGTGTGCGGTGACCCACAGGAGAAGGCCGATCTCGGGGAGCTTAATTTCTCGCTGTGTTACCTGCCAACTGCCGGCAGGCTCACCGCCACAATCATCAAGGCCACCAACCTCAAAGCCATGGACCTGACTGGCTTCTCAGGTAAAAGATTAACGCCCCCGCATGCACACACGCACGCGCAAACACACACACACGTACACACGCACACACACACACGCACACACACACACCACGCTGCTGCCAGACCTCTGGCAAAGAGTCTGAGCAGAGACTCGTTTTTTTTTGGGGGGGGGTATGACAGAAAACAGCTTCAACACTGTCTAAAAACAGAAAAAAACTGCTACTGATGGTGCATGTTGTTTTCCTGACTTCTTTCAGGTTTATATCTTATTCTGATGGATGTGATACAGTCTAACATCTGGCACGGAGCCAGGCAGAGACGTTTTTATTATACATAAACATCACCAGCTCGTATGGTGCCAGCTTCCTGAATTAAAAGAGTAGCTTACGCAGCATTTACCAGCAGTTTTTCTTTTCCACCTATAGCAGCCTCAATAACCCAGAATGCACTGCAGCCACAGGATACAGTTTTCTGCATTTAGGCTGGGGACTGCAGCCGCGCCTGTGCTTGCTCTCATTATCATGACGGTTCCCTCCTCTTGCAAGTAAAAAGCGAAAGGTTTATGCAGGGAGTGACTCCTCAGAACCTAATAAATCACTAACTAAAGCAGAGGTAAAGAAGAAGGAAAAAAAAGTAAATTACGACATATTTTTCTGAATAAATCCTGGAATGAACTGAGCATCACAAGATTGATTGTGTTTCCAGATCCATGTACGAACCGTCTGAGGGTAGATTTTTTTTTTTTTCCCCCTCAAGGAACAGGAGTGGAGTTTATATATTATGAATATATCACCTGAAGCTGTGAAGTTCATTTCTTACAAAAACAGCGGTTAAAAAATAAATAAATAAATTTAAAAATTGGGTCCATGTGTTTTGTTGGGAGCAAAACAAGCTGCAGGTGAAGCACCAGTAACAGTCTATCTGCAGAAAATAGAGACAGACAGCAATCGACAGCAATTTTTTTTCTTTATACCCCTGAGACTGACATCAAGAAAAGCGATTCACTAATGCTAATATTGAATTAACAAAGGCATTATATGGAGGCTTTATTCCTTCGTTGCCCTTCGTTTTAAAGACGTGGTGATTGCGGCGCTAATGTCCCCTCAGATTAAATGAGATCTGGAACGATAATGGCCGCTCGCCGCTCTCTCGCTGCCGCCACGATCCTGAGATGATTGCCGCGCTTGGAAGATGCTTAAAAATGCAGCCCAAAAAAATGGAGTCCTGCGCGTGCATGTGTATGTGCGTGCGCGTGTGTGTTGTGTGCACGTGTGCGTGTGCGTGTGTGTGCGTGGTTCGCCTGGCTGCTGTCGCTGAGCTGCACATGTTGAATGGATAAACGGCAGCGAATCAACCTGTGCTGCTTTTCTCCCTTTGTGTTCTTAATCCAGCTTTGCCAAGGTGACTTGATTTTCCATGCCTCTTATGCGTTACAGACGCAGATACCTGTGAGCATAATGCCGAACACTGTTTGCAGGAGCCCCCCCCACCCCACCACACCCCCACCCCACACCCTTATCTTACTGTCTCTGTGCTCCTCCCCTTCCTTTCTTTGTCTTTCTCTTTATTTCTTTCTCTTCATACTTCGCCGTTTCCAACCCCACCTCCCTGTCTTACTTCCTTTTGTCTTCATCCTTACCCACCACTTCCTTTTTTAACTCTCCCATCTTCATTGACCCCCCCTCCTTTTTTCCTCCCACCCTGCAGACCCGTACGTGAAGGCCTCCCTGATATGCGACGGTCGGAGGCTAAAGAAGAGGAAGACGTCCATTAAGAAAAACACGCTGAACCCCACATACAACGAGGCGCTGGTGTTCGACATCCCCAACGAGAACATAGAAAGTGTATCCATCATCATCGCGGTGATGGATTATGACTGGTGAGTGTCGGGGCTGTTATTATACAGCTGCATGTACCTGGGGGGGTGGTGGAGGGGGGTGGGGGGTGCGGGAGCTCGTGAGGAAACTGATCGTCTCCGTGAAGCGTGCCGTTCGCCCAATGTGTGTGTTTGCGCATGCGGAGGCGCGATGTTTGCCCTTGCCTCGCCACGGTCGTCACATCTCGCTGGTGTGGCGGCCCTGTCGAACACGTCGAGCCCCCCCCCCATCAACCCCCTCCCCCCCATGAGTCAGCCTCCTGGTGGACATTCCCTGTTTTACAAAGACGGGCACCTCATGAATAAGCATTGAATAAGCATGCTTTATGCTAATGGGCGGTAGAAAGGAGTGCAGCCTGCCAGTGTTTGTCTGTCTGCTGCTCGCAGCAACGCTTGGCCGGTGGATGTGTTTGTGGGTTGTTGGTTTTTTTTGTGTATGGATACACCCCCCCCTCCTCTTTTATGTAGTCTACCCTCCATTTGGCATCTCCATAGGTGTGTGCTTTTGTATGTTTGTGCTCGCGCCTGCTCCCCTGCTGACACTAAGCTTTTATACGTGGCTTTGTGTCTGTGTCTGTGTGTGTGTGTGTGTGTGTGTGTGTGTGTGTGTGTTTGTTTGCGGGCTGCTATTCAATATCCTGCCTCAGCCGCCGTACTCTTTTCCTAATGCCCAAGGTTGATAAATGAGACTCTCTATGCCTGTTTCTTACAAGCTGTGTCCCCCTCTACTCTCTCCCTCTTTATTCCCTTTTTATATCCTCTCTCCGTTCTCTCTCTCTCTCTCTCTCCATTCTCTCTCTCTCTCTCTCTCTCTCTCTCTCCCCCCATCCCTCCTGTCCTTGCCTCCATCCCTCAACCCTCGCTGCGTTACAGCATCGGTCATAACGAGGTTATAGGGATGTGTCGTGTAGGCAGCGAGGCCGACGGTCCAGGCAGGGAGCACTGGGCGGCCATGCTGGCCAATCCACGCAAACCAATAGAGCACTGGCATCAGCTTGTGGAGGTAATGAGCATATTACCATGTGCTTTCATGTGCGTGACTGCACGTGTGTGCGTGTGCGTGTGCGTGTGTGTGTGTGTGTGCGTGTGTGTGTGTGTGTGCATCCATGTGTCGCAGCTATGATCTCATTCCACATATGTTAGGTTCTGTTCGTCTGTTGTCGCCATGAAAACTGTGATGACCAAAATATGATTTTTATCCTATAATAACGATCGTTAGACATAGCGGCAGCAGCAGTGGTACCATTGGAAGAGAGGCAGCAGTTAAAGGGGGGGTAAAAAGAATAATAATAATAATAATAATAATAATGGTACGATAACAGAAGCAAGATCAGCAGTGACGTAAGAATTTTTCAGGTTTTTAAGCTTAAAGAAGCAACTCCGAAATATAAAAAAACATTCCTTTATAAGTAAAAGTCCTGTGTTCTTGTGAAAATCATTATTAGGAGCAAACCCGCACCTAATTATCAAATTAGACAACATCAATATCTAGAATCAGCTGTTAAGTGAGACAAATTCTAATTACTTTAAATACTGCTGGGTAATTAATGTCCTTTCAGTAAAACTTTCATCTGTCAGATAAATTTAGCAGAGAATGAAGTACAGTATCTTGCTTTGAAATATTAATATATGTTGAAAGTTGTACTTAAAAAGCAACTGATATTCAAGGGAAACATGCTTTTCTTTGACAAGCTGGCTGTGAAGATCAACACCACATTTTAATATCTGCACAGTAAACGTGGAGCTAAAGCCGTTAGCTGGTTAGCTAGGCTAACACCTTTAGCTAGTTACCTTAGCTAATGCCATTAGATGGTTAGCTTAGCTCACCAAGCGCCAAATCAACACATTAAACGGATTAAACAAATGAGCGGATTAAACAAATGAGACATGTGGGTAATTACTGAGCTTCAGAGTTGCTAGTAGGCAGATTTTTTTTGTTTCGTTTTACATTTCGACAGAGCCAGATTAGCTGTTTACCCGCCTATTTCCATTCTTTAAGATGAGCTACCTGGATGCAGTGTCGTATTTACCATAAATACACAAGAGCGGAATCAATTTTCCCATTTAACTCTCGGCAGGAGAGCGAATAAGTGTATTCCTCCAGATCTTGAGCTCTTCCTCTCAAGAAAAGGACTTGAGTTAATATGCCAAGTTGCTTTTTCTCCACTAAGTGCGGTGGTAATAAAACAGACTAGGGCCGGTGAAAGAAAATTATATTAAAATTTCCGTTTGTTTCAGCCGAATGCATTAAAGGATTATAAGATATAAGATATTAAGAACTGACATTAGTGAAACGTCTTTTTCACCTGCAGGAAAAAGCGATTGGTACGTTCGTGTCGAAGAGCGCCACGGCTTCCTCCCCCAAGCCTCACATCGTGGTGGACAGTCCTCACTCCGACTAAAAAACCGTGAGCATCTCCTCACCCTTGTTGTCCTTCACCCACATCATGGCTCTTTTCCGACGGCGTGTTGTAATTCGCATCGCCGCCGCGACAGCGGCTCCTTCGATTTCTGCTCGTCTGATAAAAGCAACCAAACCGACAACAGCCCATCAGCGGACTCTGTGATCTCAGAGTAAAGTACGGCCGCCGTCCTCGAACCGAGCGGCCGATGCCGTCTGGCCAGATTTACACTGGAAAAGCGGTCGGGCCTTTTAAAAGCGTGACCCGACTGCGAGCGTGTGATAAAGTGGAGGCTGTGGAGCTGTCAGATGCTGGAGCTCCGAGGCAGAAGCATCTGTATAATCTAGATGTTATGGCTTATGTAATGAACCCCCCCACACACACACACACCACCACCATCCCCACCATCACCACCCTAAAGTTACAGTACTGCATACTGTTTATATATTCTCTCACCAATCACACCCCCCCCTTTTTACTGTCTCTCGCTCTTTCTCACTTAATCTGCCTCTTCTCCCTTATCCCCTCTTTCCTCAGGTCATTATCATCTCTCCAGTTCCAGACTTCCCTTCCTTTTCCTCTCATCTGTGAATAATTCTCTCCATCAAAAAGAAAGAGAGACGCAGAGACACGGCTAATGAATCCTCCGAAACCCTGCGCTGTCTTTTTTTTCGAAAAAAAAAAAAAGAAAAAGGGAAAGAAAAGGGGGAGGAAAAAAACGACAACATCTACCACAAGCTACACTTTCGAGCATCGGACTACACATTTACAGACACGTGCGGAAGTCGGACGGTGCGGCAGGGACCTGACGTCAGGTGGAAAATGTCGGGATATAGCGCCGGAATACACACACATACCTCACACACACACACACGCTCGCTCGCAAGCACGCAAGCACGCAAACAACATTGATATATACACACACTCGCCGCAAGCGAAGTTATCGCAAGCACGCAAACACGCATACATATACACACACACACAAAAATACACACAGATTTTGTGGTATGTGCGTAGCTCATCTGTGCTTCAGGTTAGCGTAGTATCTCATCTAGGAGGAGTGTGATGTGACAAACTTTTCTCTCCTGAAAACAACAACAAAAAAAAAAGAATAAACCATCCCAACATCCACTGACTGAAATGCTCGTCTCAGAGCCAAACGTGTCTTCTGTCCTGTGTCTGTTACAAGGAGCCATTTTGTTTGTGTGTGTGAAAGAGACTGTGTGTGTGTGTGTGTGTGTGTGTGTGTGTGTGTGTGTGTGTGTGTGTGTGTGTGTGTGTGTGTGTGTGTGTGTGTGTGTGTGTGTGTGTGTGTGTGTGTGTGTGTGTGTGTGTGTGTGTGTGTGTGTGTGTGTGTGTGTGTGTGTGTGTGTGTGTGTGTGTGTGTGTGTGTGTGTGTGTGTGTGTGTGTGTGTGTGTGTGTGTGTGTGTGTGTGTGTGTGTGTGTGTGTGTGTGTGTGTGTGTGTGTGTGTGTGTGTGTGTGTGTGTGTGTGTGTGTGTGTGTGTGTGTGTGTGTGTGTGTGTGTGTGTGTGTGTGTGTGTGTGTGTGTGTGTGTGTGTGTGTGTGTGTGTGTGTGTGTGTGTGTGTGTGTGTGTGTGTGTGTGTGTGTGTGTGTGTGTGTGTGTGTGTGTGTGTGTGTGTGTGTGTGTGTGTGTGTGTGTGTGTGTGTGTGTGTGTGTGTGTGTGTGTGTGTGTGTGTGTGTGTGTGTGTGTGTGTGTGTGTGTGTGTGTGTGTGTGTGTGTGTGTGTGTGTGTGTGTGTGTGTGTGTGTGTGTGTGTGTGTGTGTGTGTGTGTGTGTGTGTGTGTGTGTGTGTGTGTGTGTGTGTGTGTGTGTGTGTGTGTGTGTGTGTGTGTGTGTGTGTGTGTGTGTGTGTGTGTGTGTGTGTGTGTGTGTGTGTGTGTGTGTGTGTGTGTGTGTGTGTGTGTGTGTGTGTGTGTGTGTGTGTGTGTGTGTGTGTGTGTGTGTGTGTGTGTGTGTGTGTGTGTGTGTGTGTGTGTGTGTGTGTGTGTGTGTGTGTGTGTGTGTGTGTGTGTGTGTGTGTGTGTGTGTGTGTGTGTGTGTGTGTGTGTGTGTGTGTGTGTGTGTGTGTGTGTGTGTGTGTGTGTGTGTGTGTGTGTGTGTGTGTGTGTGTGTGTGTGTGTGTGTGTGTGTGTGTGTGTGTGTGTGTGTGTGTGTGTGTGTGTGTGTGTGTGTGTGTGTGTGTGTGTGTGTGTGTGTGTGTGTGTGTGTGTGTGTGTGTGTGTGTGTGTGTGTGTGTGTGTGTGTGTGTGTGTGTGTGTGTGTGTGTGTGTGTGTGTGTGTGTGTGTGTGTGTGTGTGTGTGTGTGTGTGTGTGTGTGTGTGTGTGTGTGTGTGTGTGTGTGTGTGTGTGTGTGTGTGTGTGTGTGTGTGTGTGTGTGTGTGTGTGTGTGTGTGTGTGTGTGTGTGTGTGTGTGTGTGTGTCTCTGTGTGTGTGTCTGTGCGTGTTTGTTTTGTATTTGTGCGCGTCTGTGTGTGTGAGTGTGTGTGTGTGTGAGAGAGAGAGTGTGTGTACGACCTTGTGCGTGACACGTTTCTGTGCTCACTGTCTCCCTCGTCCTTTTTCTGTCTTTCGCCCCCCCCCCCAAAAAAAAACCATCCCAACATCCACTGACTGAAATGCTCGTCTCAGAGCCAAACGTGTCTTCTGTCCTGTGTCTGTTACAAGGAGCCATTTTGTTTGTGTGTGTGAAAGAGACTGTGTGTGTATGTGTGTACTGTACGTGCCTCATTGCACTAGGTGGGGAAACACATGTCTTTCATAGACATTTAGTTTGTATCGTCTACGTCGTCTCTGAAATCAGCTGCCAATCATTCTACCCCCCCCCCGAACCTTTTGCCTGATGTAAGTAACTGTGTTGATCGTGTACTTCTTTCAGTAAATTTGTGTACTGTATGTCCAAGGGAAAAAAAAAACACAAAACAAAGCAAAACAAAAAAAAAAAAACAGATGGCACAGTGATTGAAAAATTAAAAACTGTTGGGTGTGTTTTGATTCAATTTTAGGAGAAATAAAAGAAAAAGAAGAAGAGGAAGAAGAAGAAGAAGAGAGAAGAAGAGGAAGAAACATCCGAGGCTTATTTGTTTCGGCCTGCAGATCATGACCAAATTTTTTAGATTTCCCCTTAAAGGCAAAGACGACAGGGACGAGGTGTTGCGAGGAAAGAAAAAAAAAAAAGAAAAGGAAAAAAAACCAAAAACGCAAAAAACACAAGCGCCTGGAGCTCCTGCACTTCCTGCGTAGAAAAGCGACGCAGGCGTACGAAACGGCCGCGTCTGTCACCGCCGCCACGACGACTCGTGTAGCCGCCGCAGAAGCACAGTGCGAACACAGTACGACGCCTCACTACAGCTACTTGTATTGCTACCGTTGCCATTTCTCTCTCTCCCCCTCTCTCTCGTCCCTCTCACACCCAAACACGGGCTTTTTTGTCGAAGAGGGTGTGTGTGTGTGTGTGTGTGTGTGTGTGTGTGTGTGTGTGTTTTAGGGGAGCGATCTAGTTTATTCCCTTTCACCTTTGGATCATTGGAGGTGCTCGAGGGGGGTTGGGGCGCTCGCCACATCCCGCGTTACACCCAAAGGTGTGTGTGTGTGTGTGTGTGTGTGTGTGTGTGTGTGTGTGTGTGTGTGTGGAGGGGGGAGGTATCGATCAGCTTGTATAAGTAGATATGGTATTGATCCATCGGTCTCGAGGCCCCATGATCCTCTCTGTTTCCCAGCCTCACGCTCTCACTCTCTCTCTGCTTGTGTCTCCCCTATTTAGCCCGTGTGTTACTGCTTGGTGATAGATTTACAAAACTCATAGTGGTACCAGCACACCCCCCCTCCCTCCCCGTCCCTCCCCCCGTGTCTGTCTGATTACTATCTGATTACTCATTCTCTCCTCCAGCAGCCCCCCCCACCTGCCTCTCACCTACCTATTTCTCGCTCTATTTCTTTTTTCTCCACCGTCCCCACTCCCCTGCTCCCTCAACATCCCTCCATCTTGCCCTGTTTCTTTCTGTCTTTTCGTGCACCCCCCACCACCTACCCACCCCCCACTCCCTCCTTCCTCTCTATTCTCTCTCTCTCTCTCTCTCTCTCTCTCTCGCTGTCTTCTCGTGTTAGTGCAGTTCTGAACGGTCATGGGGGGAAAACATGTTTGCATGCTTATATTAACATGAATGATGTCAACTTGATGCAATGAAAAATTATATAAGTGATGCTTTAAGCAAAACCTGACAATGAACTCGATACTAATACTACTAATGACGACTAAATGGAGACCTAGCAATTGTTTTATCTCTGTGGTCAAAAAAAAAAGGAAAAAAAACGGCAATGATGAAATGACGTTGTTTATGCTGTAATTTATCTTTCTCGGATTGGTATTCTTTTTTTCGCTTGTTTTTTTTATATATATATATATATATATATATAAAAATATATATAATTTATTCAAGAGGTTTTACTTTTTTATTGGTTATAACGCTGAGAATTCGAGCGAGGGGGGGGGTTCCGGTCAGGGCGATCGTTTCAGTCAGGGACAGCTGTATCAGGTCGCAGGATGTCGGCGGATGTGTAAGCAACAGTGTGACTGAAGCAATGATAATGGAAATAAAAGGATATGTATCATCCAGCCTCGTGTTACTGACTTGTTTTTTTTCATCCCACGGGGTGGAGAGAAAAAAGGTGGTGAAGCTGCTGTCACACATGCCAGGCGGTGTGTTAAATATATATATATATATATATATATGTGAAATGCAAAGCACCGGGCATTTCAGGCGTTCATGGTCTATATTTGACTCAGGCATTGACGGTAAGACGCTACCTGCACAGAAAGCAGCCAGAGCCCAACTTTTCTTTTTTTTCACCACCGAGCCCTCTGACTCTCTGGCTGTGCATTAAGTCCTGTGTAATTATTCAGCCACTTTGTCATGAATTCTTTATCATGGCCGCTTTTTTTTTTTTGTTGTTTTTTTTTTTTTGCCTAAATGCAAAAATGGAGCACGGCTGCTTGGCCTATGTGCTTCTTTTTTCCTCCATCTGGCCCCCTGCTTCTGTTCCCCCCCCATCTTTTTATTTTTGTTTAAAAAAGGGGTCCATATCATTTGTCATGTGGTTATTATCTCCTGTTTTAAAAAAAGAAATAAAGCGGAGATGCCCACCAGTAGCATCTGCAACCCCCGGGCACTCTGGCAGGAAAGAGCGGGGAGGAGGAAAGATCCGAGCTCGGATGTGCATGCAGGGTAATGACAGCGGAGGAGGAGGAGGAGAAGGATTAAACGAACGAAGGAGGATGAGGAGCGGGAGAATGCCAGTGAGGAGGAGGAGGACGTGGAGGAGGAGGAGACAAATGGGAAAACCCGGAGAGGAGAGGAGACGAGAGGAGATGGCTGCATGCAGGATTGTGTGTGGAAGTGGAGACAGGAGGTGGAGGAGGAGGAGGAAAGCTCTGAATATAGACACACTTATCATAGGGGAACCTGCAGCGCACACACACACACACACACACAATGACAGCGTACTGGTTAGCACTGCTTTAGTGCTGTACACTGTTGAGAGAGAGAGAGAGAGAGAGAGAGAGAGAGAGAGAGAGAGGGAGGCAGAGAAAAAAGGGGGAGGAGGGGCTGGAGGGGATGGTGGTGGTGGTGGGGGGGGCGGTCTCCATGGCAACATTCCCACTGTGCTGAAAAAAAAAATCATTTGGTCGGAAAGACATTTCACTCAGTTCAGTGAGCTGAAAGAGGCAGAGAGGGAGGGGGGCGAGTTAGAGACCGGGGGAGGTGTGTGTGCGCGTGTGCGTTTGTGTGTGTGTGTGTGTGTGCGCACGCATGTGTGCGTGCGTGCACGTGTGTGCGCGGTATAGAGCTGTTTGTGTCACGCTGGAGGGATTTATCCGAGCCCGAAGTAAGCTGACAGCAAGGCGTCGCCTCCCGTTGCTCATTTATCTGATTATTACACATAATGATAATGAACTCCTTCGCATCATTAAAAGATGAGCGCCGTGGCTTCGGGCGACGCTCTCACGGGTTCCACGGGTTCCACGGGCTTCAAGGACCCCCGGACCCACGTCCTTACGTAACATGTTAAAATCCCCTCCAAGGCCTGGCTTTACCTGCACCGCCACCAGCTTCACGCCTAAGAAAATCAAACAAACCTTTCTTGACCGGGGCCCCTGCAAAGTTTTGTTTTCTCATCAGGAAAGCAAAGGGACGTCGACCTCCTTAATATGTCACGTACACTGTTTGTTTGAAACATTTCATTACATCACTATAAATAATATCCCAAAACCTTTCAAAATAATGAAACCGGCCAATGTTTGCAACTGGAAACTAGGAGGAGTATTAAAGTAGTTTGCCTCTGCAGGGGGAACAGTGTGTTAATGTGGGAGCTGGGGGGGGGGCACACGGGAGCCGACCTTCTCCTGGAAATTGCTTTCAAGGAAGAACTTAATGTTATTCACCTTAAGAAACAGAAAAGTTCTGGGGAACATCCTTCGACATTACACCCCTGGTGCCATGGTGAAGAATGCTGAAGAGGGATTTTTATAAATGTGTGGTTCTTTAAAAAAGAAAGAAAAAAAAGAAAGAAAGAAGGAAAGAAAAGAATCTTTCCATATAAAAAAATGGAGGCGCAAATCCACATTTAAACTCTGCCCATCAATCACTCCCTGGAACTGCACATAACCAGCGCCAGACACAATAGAACCCCCCCCTCAGGAGACCGGGCGGTGGAGGGCACCATCACAGCAGCCCCCCCGACCCCCAGCCAAATGCTACGGGTAGCGCCGGTACTCCGTTTTTCCATTGATTTCAGTGTATCAGCATGCTGGCTGTGATTACCTGTTGTGAGCCGGCCATCTGCCCCCCCCTCCCTCCCTCCCCCCCGGCGTCCCAGCTGGGGGCGCCACGGTCGGGGGGACCGATTGTCTTCACACCGCCGCCCACCTGGACCGCGCACCGGCACCAGGCCACATTTCTCATTCATATTTTATTATGTCATTCTCTGACAAAAAAAAAAATACGGGGAAAAAAAACACTGTAGTTTTCCAAAAAAGGGGCGACCCTGGAGGAACGGGCTAGCTGGAATTGCTTGGCAACTGCTGGCACTATGTGTGTGGGTGTGTGTGTGTTTGTGTGTGTGTGTGTGTGTGTGTGTGTGTGTGTGTGTGTGTGTTGGTGTGTGTGTGCGTAGAAGTTCAAAGCAGCGAGACACATGCAGCGTTTCCCTCTGAGCAGCAGAAAGCGTCGGAGTTGCAAAGTTAAGGGGTTGTCTACGCACGCACATTCACACACACACACACACGCACGCACATTAACACACACATACATACACACACGCACACACACACACACACACACACACACACACACACACACACATAACATACATGCAAACATTCATGATCCATTCTGTCGGTTTTAATTTAGCCATGTTGCTCAGTCAGAATAAAAAAAAGTCTTAGTGTGTGTGTGTGTGTGTGTGTGTGTGTGTGTGTGGTGGGGGGGGGGGGGGGTTAACTTCTATTAGGTTGCCAGAAGCGCCCCCCTTCCTCACTGACACCCAAAATGTAAAAAGCTGCTCGAGCCCACAGCTCGTCGCCCTCGTCAGAGCTCGGGTTAAGTCGATGGGAGGCGTTGTTTCCGTGAGAGGCTTTTTTTTGATGAGCCCTGAAGCCGCCTTTGCTTTCAGAGCTCGGCGCTGACTGGCTGCTGCCTGGGTGGGGGGGGGGGGGGGGCTGGGGGGGTGGAGGACATCGTCGGAGCCAATGTGCCACTAGCCACGGGCCACCGGTGCGATCCAACGGCAGGTTAGGGCGCCGACAGCTGAGGTGACGGTCTCGCCCGTGGCCGGGGAAGGGGGCAACCCAGGTAAAACTGAAGCAGCTTTCTGCATTTTCATGTTTGTTCAAACACAAGTCAAGGGGCCAGACGAAATGGTCCCCGAGGGCGGAGGCTGTCGTCAGTCATCGACCCCGGAGCCCCCCCCTCGGTCTGAACGTCCATGCGATAGCGGCAAAAACCACATCTCAAGGCCCTGGAGGTCACCGCCGGTAACCTCGTCCCAGCGATGAGGGGCAAGGACGTCCCGCTGCATCTCACTGCAGGTATCTGCTGACATCTCCTGGAGATCTGGCCCAACGGCACCCAGAAGATCGTGGGAGGAACCTGATTCAAACGTGTGCGAGGAGGCGAACTCAGTGGAACAAACGGTGTCACGCGCAGCACTAGATGTTCACAAACCTCAGTCGTAGCTTTGCCTTCAATAAATGCGAAAACAAATCTCAAGTCTGACACAGGTGGTTTCTTAGATCTACGCGTTCTGGGGGGATTTGTCTCGAATGGGGGGGGGGGCATGTTCAGGTTTCTTCCCCCCTCTCACTGGACCAGTGACAGTTTGATTAAAAAAAAAAAACCTGAACATGGTCTTGAGCCGAACATCCGCGTTTCTGCTGTCGCCATCGGTGAAAGGCAGCAGCTTAGGCCGACCTTTCACCGTCAGTCTGGGTTTTAAAAAGTCTTTTCTTAGATTCCCAGTTTTACCCTTGACACAAGTCCTCTGCCCCCACCCCCCTCCCCTCATCCCCCCCACCCACTGTCTACCTAAGATGGATCCTGGGCGGATACGATCACAGATGACCTTTCTAATGACCGATGACGCCGTCGGAGCGTTCGGAACGAGCAGGGTCCTCGAGGTTTTAATCCGAGATAATATTCAGCGGCGACCTTGGGCGCGTCCGAGCTTCAGTTACCCGTCAGTGTGGGCATCTGCTGAGTGCGTCTCGTTGGCGGGAGGCAATTGGCCGAGTAGAAATGGATCACACATCCGAAATAAATTCATCTTCGCCGGCTGCACGACAATGAATAGCCGCTGCACGTTTGGAATTGGTGATTTAGTTTCCAGTTGTTTTCTGAAGACGTCGCCGACAGAGACTGAAAGTCTTTGTGAAAATCTCTGTGAAAAGTCAGACGAGACGACAACCCACTTGGAGCGCGCCGCGCCTCCTGTGTGTCCGATGCTCTATTTTTACAGAACCACTGTTGATTTTAAGCGAGGCCACGCTGCCGACTGTCCGGACTGGCAACCCCCCCCCACACACACACACACAGAGGCTGACATGGCGGAGCAGCGCTCGGTTTTCACACGGCCTCGTCCCAAAAGAAACCAGCTTCCACCCATTTAAAATCGAGGTTTTAGACCTTTTCTGTTTGCCGCTACATAACTAGATTCAGGACCATTCGTTTGCATCCCACACTGCACTGTAACTGCAATTAGCAATTTTTATAACCTAAATTTTCAATTTTTTTGAATGTTTTATTTTACTCCTTAAATCGATTTTTAAATATTGCCTTCTGCTTCCTTTACATTTCGTCTTAATTCAGTGCCTTTTTAAGTATCATGGAAAGTAATTTGCATTGCATCTGTACTGAAAGGTCCTGTACAAATAAACACATCATAATGCGGTGAAATTGCAGAGAAGAAGGCGGCTTTTCTTGTCTTTTTTCACCAGATGCTGTGTCACCAGCAATATTTTCATTCGACCCATAAATGAAGCATTTTACTGTTTTCAGAGCATCTCTTGATGCACAGAGGCACGAGACAACCACTTTTTTGTACATGAGTCCTTTTCTTCCTAATTAGCATCGATATCAGCTGTTCTAACCCTTAATCCTCACTCGGGCCACTAATGAAATTACAATTAAAAAGGAACAAAACTCGCCTGTTTTCGCTCGGACCAGCCGCTGGAACGATCCCGTTTCTAACGGCAGGTGGCAGCACCGCGCCCCGAGGACGAAACGGGAAAAAAAGGAAAAAGAAAAGGACGAAGAGGAAGAGGAAGAGGAAGCGCTCCGCTACGTCACTTCCGTCACAAATACAACAAACGGTTTAGCTAGCTGCTGCTGCTGCGGTCGCTGTCAATTCAAACGCGTTTTCCCTTGTGGTTTTTTCGTGTGTTGGTCTTTAACCGACCCCAGGACTCCGCTGGCCGCCGTACACCATCAGGTCCGTCCCCGTATCGCGCCCCGGCTCAACGGGGGCACCGCTGGTTAAGGCTTTTATTTAAACTACGTTAGCTTGAATCGTCCACCGACGTTTACCTGACTAGCGAAGGCGAAGTGAAAAGCCCCGTGAAGTTCAGCTTCCGCACAACGATTTTCTTTTCTTCAATGTGCTTTCTACCCCGCGGGGCACGGAAAACGGACTAATACTACTAGTCAGGGATGAATGGTTTGTTTTAGGTTCCAGGTTGAATGATAGCTTGTTAGCACGCTAGCCTCTGTGTTCAGTAACTTTAGCGTTCTTAAGTTCTTACTTTTCCTTTTTGGGAATCAACAGAACCGCACAAACCTGACCACAAGTGGCACCAATCCGAATCTATAAGCGCTGCCCATCAGTATGTTATGTGAAATGATGATTGCAGGAACAAGATGCTGTTATATTGCAACTTTGTTTACCCATCAGATGCTTTTGTTTTTATGGTGAACAGAGGAATGTTGTGTTCTGAAAGCCAAACGCTAAAATGCATTGTCCCACAATACTTTTTGTCTGTATCCCAGGGAACAATTTGTTTGGTTTTAATGAGCATTTAGAAGCTTTGACATGGCTGCTTGTTTCCCATATGTTCATAATGGATTAAAGGATTTTCCAGGATGGAGTCTCATTAAATTTGCAATCTGCCCCTTTTCCATGCACATTCCCATGTCCAGGTCCATGGTGGCAGGCTTGGCGCTCATGGAGCCATCCACTAAGCCTGGGCCCAACCAGGTGGCTGATGTGGTGTTTGTCATTGAGGGGACGGCGAACCTTGGACCCTACTTTGAATCTCTAAGGAAAAACTACATACTTCCGGCTATTGAGTGAGGACACGGAGACTTTGCAACGTTTTTCCTTTATCATTCACACAGTCATCCCTGAAATGCCGTTGTTTTATATCTGATTGTATTTGTCATAGGTATTTCAATGGAGGGCCCCCGGCAGAAACAGATTTCGGTGGAGATGTGAGTTTTTTCCCTTTTTTGTATGTAATTTCAAATAGAGACATTTCTTAATATCACTGATGAAATAATCCCTGGACTTTTGTCTTTCCAGTATGGGGGGACACAGTATGGTCTGGTGGTGTTCAACACGGTGGACTGCGCTCCTGAGTCATACGTCCAGTGCCACGCACCGACCAGCTCCGCCTTTGAGTTTGTCTCGTGGATCGACAGCATCCAGTAACTTGTCATAATTGATCTACTCTGTTAATACAAAGTAGACATTTGTGTGATTTAACATCGCCTTGTCTTTTATTTTTTGAAGAATTAGATAATCTCTTGTTTTCCCCATACAGGTTCATGGGAGGTGGAGCAGAAAGCTGTAGCCTAATTGCAGAGGGGCTCTCAGTGGCCTTGCAGCTCTTTGATGACTTTAAGAAGATGAGGGAGCAAATGTAAGGCAGTTTCCTTTTCGTCACACACTGCTCACTGATGGAATGATCATTACTAAGTAATCTATTACTCCTTTTAAATAAGTATGCAACATTTAGCTATATCACTCCTTGAATGTCTGTGTGCATAATCCTGGAAGCAGAACCACAATCAGGGGAGAAAACTGTCATTTGTTGCCTTGATAACACCAACATAGACGCTCTGTGAGATAACTCAGCATCAGGTTCGCCTACCGTTTGATGTCGATTAGAGGGGTCTCTCCGATTACACAGCCGTAACCAGATCCACACGCTGCACTTTTACTTCCCTGAACGCCAAGCGCCACAACTTAAAGATGAGGCCAGTGTGGAAGTGTTTTACCTATAGCTCCTACAATGCCCTCCATGATCTGGCTCCAGTGAAGCCTGACTGTATCAACGTGTGGAAATATCCCCCAAAAATCTTTCTAGCAGTTAAATTTAAAAACCGAAAATCCATAGTAAGTCAGTGACTCAGCAAGTAATTCACTCTTAGAGGGGAACTAGTAGTGATTTAAAAATAAATAAATAAATTTCAGCCTCTCTCGTTTATCTCTTTCTGCAAACTGCAAGAGGTAACACCCACAAGGTGTGTGTGCTGCTGTGTAACTCTCCCCCGTACCTGCTTCCCGCTGTGGAGAGCGTCAGCTACACCGGCTGCACGGCAGACAACCTGGTTAAAATCATCAGAGATGTGAGTTATAAGTACCCTTATCTCCATTGGCAACTTGTGTGACAAACCTAAGTGTGTCATTATTTTTGTTATAAGTAATCTATTAATGGGGTAGGGTGATATTTACTGTGTTAGATAAAGAACAACATCATCGTGTTTCACTGAGCTTATTTTATTTTCATATCTTTTTTTTTGTTTGTTTGTTTGTTTTTTTAGAAAGGAATTCACTTCTCAGTGGTGGCCCCTCGGAAACTGCCTGCTCTGAGGGCCCTGTTCGAGCGGGCGTCTCCTGTCGGCGGGGCAGTCGAACCCCACCCAGACTACAGCCAGGACCCCTTCCACATGGTCCTAGTCAGAGGCATTTCTCTTCCTGGTGAGGAACATTCTTTAAAGCCTTGTGAGCGTGGGTAGCCTCTGGATTTTATTTATTTATTTATTTATTTATTTCCTTTGGAGGTAGTGGATAATAAACCACAACTGACAAAGGAACATTACACTTACATCCTGAAATGAAAGCTAATGTCGCTCTGTGTCTGCTAAATCTATGAATAGCCAACTATCTGCCACCGGGTTTGCCGCAACAACATTATGAGGTGACGATATGTCAACGCTGTGTTTGCTGGTTGCAGAGTTTGGTTTGTCCACAACAGACGAAAATAAATCATTAAATGCAGCTTTAATGTAGATGCTGCTTATTTCATTCAGGACCCAATTCTTTTTGAATTATATTACATTAATATGTTTACTGTTTTATGTTTAAGAGAGCTCCTGAGGTGACTTAAATTGGTCAGGATTAGCTGGTTATGGTATTAGAAGGCTAGAATAAATGCCAATTCAAACAAATATTGTGTTTTTAAAGTGTTACAAGATGAAGATGGAGGCAAAGCACACTTTCTAAGACAGTTTAGTTTTATAGTTTCCCAGTTGTAGCAGCCACATTCCTATAAGCTTCTTATCTCCAGACACACTTTTGATAGGATGTTACATTGTTGTTGTTTTTTTTGTAAGTATTCCCTCAGGCTGCCAATGACAAGAGTAAAGCTGGTGTTAATGTTGTTTGTTATCTCTTTCTGTGCATCTTTTTCTTTTTTCTTTTTTTGTCTGTGCTTTTTCGGTGAGGTTTCAAATTGCCCTTCTATTATTTCTTTTCTCCGTGGTACCTCTCCCGTCAGCAGCAGAGTCATCCTCCGAGCTCAGCTCTTGTTTTGTTTTTATTTCATTACAGCCAATTTCTTATAATTACATCCCTGCTAATCTGGTTCTAAGATACTAGTTGCTAATTCCACATGTGCTTACTTAGGAATATCACACAACTCTGCTAAGATGATGCGATGGGTCATGTGACGGCAGCCTTTTAGTTGGTGGTACTTTCGATGGTTGTAAATAAAAAAAAGTGTTGAGCTATTCATAGCGATGGCTCCCGCACTTTTCTGTGAGCGGGAGCGAGCGCCTCGGTTAATACGCCTCGTTCTTCGCCTGGAGCGAGGAAGTGTCGCTCAGCCCACGCTGGGACTTCAGAGCCGGTCTCCAGTTTGTGCGTGAGAAGTGTGTAAAAACTCTCAAGCCTCTCCCGTTTTCTCTGCCCTCCAGTTTCCTCAGGCGGAGGACCCGGGCCGCTCAAACCTGTCCTCCCCCCCCAGTCGCTGCCTGTCACTCAGCCTCTCGTCGGACCTTCGCAGCCCCCGCCGCCCATTAACACCAGCCACCCTTATCAGGTAACGGGCAAGCAGCCACACAGTGTGAGGCTGCCTGCAGGCTAATTCTCGCTGCCGACTTTTGGCTTGGTTTCAGACAGTGGTGTTTATGCCCCCCCCAAAAAAACCAAAGCTGTTTTAACCAGCCTTGTCTTCCTTTAATCTGCCTGCCGACAGAATCCGACCCCCATGACTGCCGCTCAGGTGGCCGCACAGATGGCTGTGGAGGCAGCCAACGTCCAGAAGAGTCGCTGTGAGTTACCCGTGGACTCTGTGGGCCTTTTTGTGAACAGTTTGTTAGCCAGGATTTTTGTTGCAGCATCTCAGTGTTTACATGTGTGACTTTGTGTATGCGTTTCAAAGTAAAACCTATTTTCATGTTTCCTTGAAAACCTTTTTCCGAAGACAGTGTCACTTTTCTGTTTTTGTTTTTTTGGTTTTTTTGTTTGGTTTTTTTTGTTTTTTCCCGTATTAATGGGATCTTTGGATTAGTAAAAATTAAAAGTAACCCAAAAGTAAATGTACAGTCAGAATAGGTTGTTTTTTCGGCTTATAGTGTCTCTTAGTATTAGTAACAGTCATGGTCTTCTCTTTATCTCTGTTTTTTAAACTTGGCATCTGTTCTGATTTTTGTCGTGTCTGGGTGCCCCCCCCCAAGTTCCAGGAATGGTCAATCAAGGTCCCCCGTTCCCGTCGGTCCCCGGGGTGAAGCTCAGTCAGCCAAGCATATCCACGGTCACCACAGGAACGCAGCCCATGATGCCACAGCAGCAGGTCCCCCCAAATCAGCAGCAGCCAGTCCCGCCCCCGGGACAGCCGGCGCCCAATCAGCAGCCGCAGCAGCCGCCTCAGCAGCAGCCCACAGCGAATCAGCCCACAGCGCCCTCAGCCCAGCCAAACATGGTGAGTGATGACAAACGGTCAATATAAAAACAATAAAACTATACCGTTGATTTATATCAAAACCTGCCACATCAGGAACTTAACAACACAAAACTTATCGTGCAGCCATTTGTTGCAGGTTCTACCTTTTCGTCGCTTTCCCGAACCTAAACTTTTGACATGACTCCGAATACAGGACTAAATCCAAACTCCGGTTGTCTTCCGGAAAAGATATAAAATGGTTCATTTTGCAAAAGCAGCGCTCCATAAGGCAGGACATATGTTAAAATGGACACTGCAGGGAAGTGTGTGTATGGATTATGTATAATAATTCAATATACTGATTTAGAACACCTGAGTGCAAAGAACACAAAGCAGAATCTAGAACCAAAGCCATGAAGAATAGGTTTCCCTTTTTTAAACTTAACCTTAAATTATTATTCACATAACCCATATCTACACTGAAACAGTCGCTGGTTACTGTGATCAATCTTCCTGTCCACACCGGCCCCCGAGTCACTCCCTCCCCATCACAATTCCGGCGAAAGAGACGGGGGAACTAAGCCTGCTGTATTTGTTCCGGCTCTGCAGTGGCAGAGCTGGACAAACCTAGAGGACGTTTTTCTAAATGAAAAGTCCTTGCAGTGCCAGATTCCCTCCTGTCCTCCCTTAGACAGCGTCTCCCTTGCTTCCGCGGCTGAGGGATAATAAAACAAAGAGGGAATTTTTGTACTGAAGAGCTCGGTTCGATGGAACTGGCCTCCTGCCCTCAACTGAACTTGTGCAGAAATGAGACTGTAGGTTTTGTCCCCTGTCACCCTTAATTGGAATTATTTAATCCGTACCATCATGTACAGCTATAGTTTCGGTTTAAAATCCCGAGATGGTTCAAGGTTTTGTTTCATCTGTGAATCCAAACTAGATTAGAACACATACTTGGTCTGTCTCGCGCTGCACATTTATCATCAGCTGACACCATATTTAATTTTCGACCTGCGAGTTTTTGTAAACCTTTTTATCCCTCTTATGCTGCTCACTGATTCGCCTGGTCCTAGATCCGGTAACGGCATCATTTATAAGACCAGATCCTTCAATGAGAAATGTTCGTTAACTCCATGTTAAATGGGATTTCATTGGGTCTGTTGTGCTTTCCTCCCACATGACTTTCCATGTAGTTGAAACATCTCTTGGGCACTCAGCCAAAGTCTTGATTCACTTTTCCAACCCCCCCCCCCCTTGTAAACAGTATCAATGTTTAAATCGTACTGATATTTTCAACTGTAAGTGGCCCTGGCTCCAGTTAGGAATCAGAGAACCGAGACTTTAATCTGCAATGGTTTATCACCAGCAGCCCGGAGTGGGATATTTCAGACGAACATGCTGTCTGAAGTCTGATATCAAAATGAATTTTAAATGTTAGGATCAGATCAAAACCCGATGATGTTCCCTTTTCCCAAGAAAATCACTGTGCAGTCATTGTTGTTTTTTCTGTTTTTTTTTTCTTCCTAGTAGCGGAACATGCTTGTGACCCTTATTTCAATATAGATTAAACTGTCTAAAACTAGCCAAATCTAATAATTGAATGATGTTCCCATTTAATCAGCTATACAGAATTTTATACCATTAAACTAAAGGGAAAAACTCATTGGGTTTTTTTTTGGGGGGGGGGTTGTCCTTCGAGATGACAATTGCACATATATTCCTTCCTGCTGTTCCATTCTTAAACTGCACCTGTAGACTACATTTAACCCCCCCCCTCCTATATTTCCTTCGACAGGCTGGTGTCCCTGGAGCTCAGAACAATGCAAATGCCATCGGACAGCAGCAAGGTGTGGCCAATAAGATTGTAGCATGGACCGGCGTTCTGGAGTGGCAGGAGGTAACACTCGACAAACGGTCTGATTTTAAGTTGATTTACTTTGGGTTTATGCCCTGAGAGTTGAGCCTTAAATTAAAGCTACCTTAGGAGCCATTTCAAACAAAGGTATTATTTAGATCATTGCCTATAGATTAATTAGAATCCCCAGTCAAAGTTCTGACAACTGAATTTTCAAGTGGTCTCTTTTTTTTCTCAAAATGGATAAACAGGAATTTAGGATTCAGGATTAAAACTCGATTTAGCTCAGAGGACAGAAGTCAGCTGAATTAGTAGTTTAGTGTTTTTGTGAATAAATCTCTTTGTTTTACTAGAGATTAGAAAACTGATATGGTAGATACGAGGCCGCAGCCGGTTAGCTTAGCTAAGCGTAAACAGGTGGAAATCAGCTAGCGTGGCCTGTAAGTCACAAAATCTGCCTCCGAGCGTCTCCGGAGCTCACTAAAGAACACGTCGCATTTGTTTGTTGGAAGCTTGCATGTGATTTTGAGGCCAACGCTGACCCCCCCACCCTTCGATTCGATTTTTCGAATCAGAAATCTGGAATCCATTCATCTCGAATCAGCTCCCGATGATTCTGTCAGAAAAGCTGCATGAAAGCGCCTCTCGGAATTTATCCTGGGACATTAAATCCCTCATACGTCCGTGAAGATTCCTCAGTCGTCCGGTCCACGGTTGACTGAGGGGCCAAGCAGGTCCAGCTGTCTCCGTGCAGCACTTAGAAATAAAAAATTAAACCCCATCACGAGTCCACATGGTCTGTCAGCACCGTACGCACAGACATCCACTCAAGCAGTCGCTCCGAGCAAAGACAGGACGTAGACTGAAAGCCTGCTCACTAATTCATCTGCTCCGTTGGTCTTTACGGGACATCGGCTCATAGTTGTGATCTCTAGATTCACCAGGAGGTAGCCGGAGTCCCAGTGAACGGGAGTGTCGTGAGTCAGGGCGGCTCCTATACACGGCTGTTGTCTACGTTACATTTCAACATGTTGTAATTAGTCCATTTTCAGGAAAGCAGACACCATACACATCACGCAGCCTAAAACAGAACCGCTGCACACAAATGACATTCAGCCCAGACGCACATGTTGGATTAAAAAAGGTGCGGATGACACCATGGATCTTGGGATTTTCAGGAATCGATACTGATCCGTTGGAACGAAAGTCGAGGTGTACACTCGCTGCCCAGCAAACTCGCACTGACAACACGAGTTGAGACACAGGATGAAACGTGTTAATTTAATCCTACAGGTACTTGGAGGCGGATTTTGTCACCTCCAGATTTCCAGTCTTTGCGCTAGGCTCAG
The DNA here is from genome assembly GCA_016859345.1 of Istiophorus platypterus. Classification (NCBI taxonomy): domain Eukaryota; kingdom Metazoa; phylum Chordata; class Actinopteri; order Istiophoriformes; family Istiophoridae; genus Istiophorus; species Istiophorus platypterus. Next base: position 3,614,605 of record CM029112.1, on the reverse strand, counting down.
CTAACCAGCGGCTGAGTGTGGTTTTGTTTTTACCAGACAGATTAGAGACTAGTATCGATCCTTTCATCTTAATCTCTGTGATGAGGTCAATATTTCCATAAAAGTCAAACAATTCTTTCACTTAACATTACTGGCCTGATGTCCAGATTACAGACAACCCATTACTGTCTTCTATAACCACCTGCCATTGATTATCGTTCGTTGTGATTAATTGCACATCATTTTACCGTTTTACTGCCATCGGTTAGCTCAAGGTTAAATTGATTTAATTTGCAGTCGCAGTGCTGAGCCAGGAAAATGGACATTAATGGCTTTTATGCGACACTCGCGGGGCCTTCGAATGTTTGTGTCCATTGGACAGACTCGGATCAGTCGTCCTCGGTCGGCTGTATCCTTGTCTTCAGGCCCGTTCTGTATTCTGAAATATTTAGGTCAGTTTAAATGTACATTGATAAGAGCGAGAAACTCGGAAAACTCTGAATCTTGTCGCGAACATCGCTGTTAATCTGCCGCTTCCTCTCATGGTTCACTTATAAAGCTTTCAGCTCTGATTCTGCTGCGGAGTCGATGTAAATTTGAGAAGAATTACACTGTAGACACTAAAATTTGTTTACAGGAGGAGATGTTGATTCAAAAACTCGACACAGAGAAGCCAGCTCACTTGGCCGGAGCTCGCATGCAATACGGTGTGTGGTGTCTTCGCTCAACCTCAGCCTGTTAGTTCCTGACAGGTTTTGCCGTGGGCTTAATTTCCAGAATGACTTCGCCCAACTGTTTTCAATTCTCCTTTAATTTAAAATAGATGTTTTTAAGAAGGATTGTTGTCTCCGCCTTTGGATGTAAATAACCCATTTGTCTGCGGGGAAAGCCCTGCGTGGTATATTTGTAATGGACAGGGCGAGGGCCACAGTAGGTCTGACTAATACTTGATTGATCGATCATCGATCCCTCTATTGACGCCATGAACACGGAGAACACCGGCTGGTTTTCCCAGAGCGGTTGTCACATCGACAAACTTAGAAAGTAGGTTTTTTTCCTCTCTCCCTCTGATTCTTGGCATTGTGCTGAAGAACAGGTCGTCTGCACGTCTTTAAAAGTCCATCCTTTTTTTTTTTTTTTGACTGCTTGTCCAGATTGGGGTCCTGGCGGTAGAAGAGTGAACGGGACAGCCAACATGTCCTTTTCCTCTGGAACTGCTCCCAGGCCAGTTGGATGATATAATCCCCTCATCTTGTCCTGCTGTCCTGTACCACTATCTTTTAAATTCCAAAACCTCAGCCGAACCACTTGAACCAAACTTATTCGCTACATAGACCGAGTCCCACGAAACCCCTTAGACCGGAACCGCTAGACTCTTCCTTCCTTTGGACAGCTGGTCCCCCTCCACCCTGACTGAGCCGTCGGGCTTATCCCTGTGCGATGGATGAGCCGCGATAGTTGGCCCCCGCGGGTGCCACTCCTCAAAGCGTGCACCGACGGCCACGGTCCGATGGAGCCAGAAAGGCAATGCCATCCACAGATAGCAGGGGAGCCGCTGCCATGATATCCTGTCCGTAAGCATCGTAAACCGTAGAGGTGACGGTGGACGCCCTCGCTGGAGTCCAGAGGTGGCGTTTAACACTGAAAGCGGTTTTCCGAGGCAGTGCACAATATTCTGTCGTCTTTGTACATAAACTGCTCGTGTAAACCCTCTGGACTTTTATTGCAGTGTTGAATTGAAAGTATGTTGCTTCTGAGAGCTTCATTTTTCTTCTCTTAACCTCACATCGCTCGTAAAGTAATGTAAGCCATATGCTCCTCCAGGTGTTCTTCTTTTCTTTGTTTTTTTTCAAGCACACTAATTTTCATGTTGTTTCCCATCCGCACGCCCCTTTTCTCCGTACAAATTCCCTGCAGAAGCCCAAAGCCTCATCCATGGATTCAACCACCAAACTGACGCGCTCTCTGCCGTGTCAGGTGCACGTCAACCAGGGAGAGAACCTGTGAGTAGCCGATCGAGACGCCGTGCGCTCCGTCCGCGGGGAAAGGATTCATTTGACCCTCATATTGACATCGCTGTGCTGTTATTTTTATTTTATTTCTCTATTCATTTTCCCTCTGAACAGCAACACGGACCAGTGGCCACAGAAGCTCATCATGCAGCTGATTCCGCAGCAGTTACTGGTGAGACCGTTTTTACACTTTTCGTTTTAGCGATGGAAAAGTTTTTTGGGTTTTTTTTTTTTTTCTTGTAGCTGGGATTTGCTGATGACTTAGTCCCCCTCTCTGTTCCTGCTCCCTTCCTAGACAACCCTTGGTCACCTCTTCAGAAACTCCCGAATGGTTCAGTTTCTCTTCACCAACAAGGACATGGAGTCGCTGAAAGGCCTCTACCGCATCATGGCCAACGGCTTCGTAAGTCCTCCAGCTGCTCGGACCCTCTCTCCCGACCTCAAACGACCCCCCCCCCCCCACCTTAAACACCCCTCATTGTTGCCTCCGTGCGTTTGCCACGAGCGGCGTCCCCCCTCTGTCCAGTAGATGGACTTGGCGTGACGCTGTGCTGCAGTGCCACAGTGAGGACTCTAGAGGGGGCTCCAGGGCCACATATTCGGCCCCCTTCAAACCCGATAACAGGATTTGAGACACGCTTTGCTGTCAGTTCAGACAACTTTTTTCTTAATTGTTCAGTGTTGATTCATTCCAGAAGGCGAGCGTACTGGTGGGGGTTTTGTCAGTGTGGTGCAATGTTAATCAGGTAATACCACTGAGAAATAGGGGGGGCATTAATAGTATTCAGTCCGCCTGAGCTCTGCCTCTATGCCTGAATTTGATTTACGGCCCAGGGAAAGCACGGTATGAATTAAGTTAATACCATCTGCATTCAATTTATAAAACCGATTTGTTTGATTGGGCAGAGGGAGCTCAGGAGAAGGTTATGTCCCCAAGCCGGAGCCTTATCCCATAATTACGCCCGGGCGTCCCATGTGAAGGTCTTAATCTGCCCATTGACCCGTCCCTCCCCCTCCCCCTCACCTGCAGGCCGGCTGCGTCCACTTCCCCCACACCACCTCGCCCTGCGAGGTGCGGGTGCTGATGCTGCTCTACTCGTCCAAGAAGAGAATCTTCATGGGCCTTATCCCCAACGACCAGAGCGGCTTTGTCAACGGCATCCGGCAGGTCATCACCAACCACAAGCAGGTCCAGCAGCACAGAGCGGTGAGTGGCAATGGGGCCGGGGGGCATGGTTTCACGTGTGCCAGAGAATCTGCAGTGGAGTGGGGAGGCGATAATGAGGAGGCATTACAGAGGAGCACCAGGGGGAATTGAGAGGCATTGTTTAAGGCATTACGGTGCATTGTTATTGACATTTCGTTTAGCGGGCCCGGCGTCTTCACAGCAGCCACTAACGTCTCCCCCTCTAGTGGAAGCTAATGGGGCTAGCGTTAGCTAAACTCCTGCAACTCCTACATTATGAGAGTGTCTCGCTCCCACTTCATTATCTCTGCTTAAGTGAGGGGAAATGAAGGCGCGATACGTAAGCGCTCTTTACGTCAAATTAGTTCCATCCTCGGATCGTCTCCTCGGCAAAGTGCTTTGTGTACTATTGGGTTATTGTTTGTGATATATATACTGTGTTTATATGCTTTCTGCGATATGCTTTTCTCTGTATGTTAATTACAAATAACAGCTTTGAAAATGAGAGATTCCAACTATGATTGTTTATTTCTTAATAGTATACATGAGTCTACAAGTGTGTGTGTATATGCATGCACATATTATTGGAGGGTTGGTCCTATTTAAAAGTGAAAGATGTTTCATCAAAACTAATCAGCAGATTAATTGCAGCTCATCCCATTACACCTTTGTCTCTTATATCCATGGGGTGTGATGTTATTGAAGCAATGCCTCGTCAGTTTATGGTATTTCACCAACAAGGCAGCGCGGCTTCATCGACACAAAGTGTTCACACTAGTTGCACACGTCATCTTTGCAGTCGTTTCCAAAACACAGAAACGGTCTGAGGCCCAAGGAAAATTCTGGTGGATGCTGGCTGTTGAGGCACAGGCTCTCCAGGTGTTTGAAATATTTACACGATGAGCCGTAGGCGACGCGCTGGAGTGGCAGCGGCGTTCGCCAATTCTTTAGGGACAGGAAGTCTAAGAGACAAGGCCCCTTCCTCCCCCACCCCCATGATATGGTTGGACCAGTTCTTGTTCATTACAAGCTACAACCCCCCCCCCCCTTCCATTCGTCCCCCCTCAGAGACAGGACAGACTTTTAAAACGTCCCCTCCCCCCCGAATGGCCATTTTCTCCTTCAAGGCGTTCCACTCCGGCTTTGCTGGATCCGGCGAGGAGAGGTTCTGCGTGGTGGTGGAACAACGGAGAACCAGCGGGTCTCAGTTTAAAAAGAGAAAACAAAGCGCGTTGTCTCGGTTTCCATGATTTTAAATTACTTTTTTTTCCTCGCAGTCTGCTCTCATCAGCGGCGATAGCACTCGTTTACTCACCCTGCTAATTTTACATCAACACAAGGACGTGTCAGGCCTGTACGCAACTTGGAAGCCGCGTGTGTGCGCACGCGTGTGTGTGTGCGCACGCGTGTGTGTGTGTGTGTGCAAGACGCTGCGTGACGCTGGGTGTGTGCGTGTATGTGCACGCGTGCTTGTGTGTGTGTGAGCATCGGGGCATTTAGAGACGGCAGAAGACATGAAAATATAATGAAGAAATTTTTTTCTTTTTTTTTCTCCCCACCTCTTGTGTATCATCACATATTCAGTGCTGCATCGCTAACAAGGAAGCGCTACAGCAATCTTAACGTAATTAAAATTTCAATTTGGACCAGTAGGTAAGGTTTCTCCGTGCAAAGCCCTGGAGTGGCATTCCGTCGGAAACAAGATTGTAGTTTGTTCTGTTCAGCACGAGACAAAATTGAAATTTTTTAATTTTTTAATTCTTTTTGATGCAGAGTCTAAATCTTGATGCAGGGGGTTTCACAGGTTACTGGGTTAAAGACAGGAGATAAATCACACACAGTAGAAGACAGAAAGATTCAGCTGTTTTGTTACCCCCCCCCCAAAGAAAAGACCTAAATCTGTGTGTTGCACTGATACTGTTGGTCAGAAAAACACACCAAGCGTTAGCGCAGTCCCTGGGTGATTTGTTGAGATTCAGCAAGATGGATGGGAGAAGGCTTTATATTTTTTTCTTTTCTTCTTTTTCCTGTAGTCGGTAGTTAATAATTCGCACTCTAGACGAAGGGATGAAACACCCTTTATTCCTCCTCGTCTCCCCTTCGGTGTGGAAACACCGGAGCCGCCGCCACAGCAGCTGCAGAGCTCAGCTAACTCACCAATGCCTGTTTCAAATTCTGCCTTTTTAAGCACTTATCAGTTGTCTCATATTGCATTTTTTTGTTTTTTTTCTGTCCTTCCCTCCTTTTTAAGTGTGAAAAAAATGTGAAATCTGTCTTTGTATTTTCAGAGTTTCAAGGGTTAATATATAAATGTGAGTCATCAGAACCGGCTTACAGGTGCATTTCCAGAATCTGTTGGTCAGGCAAAGCAACAGGTTGCCCCCTTTCTTCTTGATTAGCCCTTAACAGTGGATGGATTAACAACTTTTTACACTCGAGATCAGTGATTCATAATAACTTCATATTAACTTCGGCCGTCTGAGTGCGGCACCGTTCGGCCCCGGCGCCAACGTGCTTCCCGGCTGATCCCACGATCACGCACGGACGGTGCCTAGTGCTTCATTCCACACCTGGCGTTTTGAGGGCGTATCCATATGCACCTCGACCGACCGCTTGCGATCACGCACGCACACACGCAGAAAACCAAATTCCTATATGCAAAGGAAGATGTACATCGGTTAAGCTGGCAGAGACCGAACGTGTTGTTGTCTTATAGCTGGTCCCACTGCAACAGACGGTCAATGTGTTTGTGGGCGTATGTGAGAAAGAGAGAGAGAGAACCGGGGGGGGGCAAATAACAAGATTTTACCCGTTTGAAATAGCAAAAAAAAAAAGAGAATAGAAAATCAATATGTGGCGGTCAGTGTTGATGCTGTAGCGGTTGGCCACAGATGAATCTGTGTACACGCCATGAAAAGTGAAATGCTTTTTTTGGGTTCGTTGTGAGACTCCAAGGACGCAGGGTGGAGGAGGCGGTCCCGGTCCTCCGGCACAGCCAGGTGACGTGTTCGCCTGAGCGTCGGCGCCCGCGCCCAAGATGCTGGTGTCGATCCCTGGTCTGAACGAGGCCCGAGACACATTAAGTGGGCGCCTCTTTCCGCTCTCGCACCTCGGACACTGTTTTTTATGGAAGCATGTCGTTTGTTTGTGGAGGAATCCCTCCTGCTGGCGTACATGTAACTAAACAATTCCTCGAACCGTCCGTAACGTTCAGAGTTCTGTCGTCCCTCGCGCTCAAATCTAACTCCAGTCTCACAAGTCAGCACCGGTAAATCCACAAGTGTTTTAGATCTTGGCTTTGGGACAGAAACACAAACTGGGACTTTGGTCATAAAAAGACAGTCAATAACTTAGTTTTACCTCTGTTTTGTGGTGTAAAACCATTTTTGTTGTTGTTTTTAAAACTCATTTCCACGGTTTTGGGGAACGTAAACAGACATTCACTGATGCCTCGGGATCTGTATTTTGTCTACGTTTTTTGGCGAAATGGCATCAGTAAGAAAAAAAAAAAAAAACACGCCAAATTAGCCGTTAGATATTCATGTTTGCAGTTTACACAGGGATGTACAGAAAACTGTCAGTGGAATTACTCTGATACTGAAGAAGACCTCTGGAGTTTAAAGGAGCGTCTGTTTTCTGTGATATCGGAGCGGATTTATGGATGTTTATCCGGGAGGAACATCAGACACATGTTCACAGGCTCAGAAAGTCCAAGTTACACCGACTCTAAAAGATATGCATCATGTTTATGTGTTTAGATTTGACTTAAGCCGTTGCCCGTGTTGATAAACAGGCCAAGTCAGCGAGCCAGACTACAACAACCAACTTCCTGGTTCTTCTAAAACACTTGCATCCACCTGTTCACCACATACAGTATCTTTACCCCACCTTTCTGTCGAGGTCCACATTACCGTTCTGGCTTCGAAAAAATCCTTTCAAACGTAAAATCTGCTCTGTTTCACCAGTGCCTCGTTTATTGAATCACATTTTGTGTGTGATTTTGCGGCACATATCGCCGCAGTACGACTCCGTACATTTAATAGTTTGTTTAAAACGCTAACGGGTCAGCTCGTCCTCCGGACCCCTCCCCTCCTTTCGAGCGTTGTTGTGGTGCTGAGCCGGTCACCTTTGAGACATCAACGAGCAACGGAGGCGAGGTGGAGTCGGAGGAGTTTTCCTGCTGAGCTGATAAATAAAGGTGATAAACTGCTCCGCGACACTGTTCAAAAAACAAAAATAGACTCGCTGCCGCCTCACTTCTCTCTCTCCGCTTCCATTGCAGCAGCTGAGCGGCCAGGTGCCCCCCAACCAGAACTTCTTGAACAGGCCCCCCGGGCCCATCCCTGTCTCCCATGGCAATGTTCAGCAGCAGGTAAGTGGGACGTCCTCCCTGTGCTGGCATGTCCGCCTGTGTTTTCCACGTCAGCAACCCCCCCCCCCCACCCTCCCACGCTGCCTGTTGACACCTTTACTCGCGCCGGCTGATTTCTGCATGCCATACTGGTAACACTCTCCTCCTCCACTGCCCCCCCCTTTTTTCCCACACTTCCACGCCCCCCCTCCTTCTCTCTGATCTGTCCTGTGTCCAGTCTGTGGTGGTGGGCATGCCCCCCGTTAGTCAGGTTTCTATGATGGAGGAGCAGCAGAGGCAGAACAACATGGTGAGACCTGCAGTAGACTCTTAAGGTGCAAAGCAGCATGTGGTCAGGGCGTCCACAGTTACTTAGCTAGAATTTTAAGGGTAATTTTACAGCTATAATGTCATAATCCAGTTTTTATGTGTAATTTTTTTCTACTGAACTACATAGTTTGGCAGACGACAGACTTATCAGCACCAAACTGTCCTTTTTCTTTTGTTGCCCAAATACAGCGTCAGAAATAACCGTAAATAGAAGTAAGCTGCAACAGACACATACACAGCACACAGACACAGTGTCTTCCGTCCCTCTGCTTAGCATTGGGCTGGCAAGCAGCTAATTTCCTGTCGGCATGTGTTGACTTTGCCGGGTCTCCGTTGAATGTTCCTCCTGTAGCATGAAGCACTGACGCAAAAAAAAAGATTAATAACATGCATGCATGCGTTTGTGTCGAGCATGAGGTGACTACAAACACAAGACAAACAGGAAGTACGCACAGATGTGGTCAAGAGATGATGGTCCACATCGAACCTGTACAGCTGTTATCTGTCCTGTTAGACCTCAGAGGTTATTGTCATCTAGAGAAGAAGAATTTGGAATTTATTATTTTGTTGTTAGTAAATTAAACCATTAGACCACAAACTGTAGCTGAACTCAATAGCAGCACTCTTAAACAGTGTAGAGTTAGTGAACGCTCTGATCGACGTTTGTGCTGCGAGTGAAGTAAATGCATTGAATGTGACCGTAGTTGAAGGCTGGTTAAACCATGTGGCGTTCCCTCAGATGACAATGAGAGCGGCCGGGCCGGCCAACCAGCAGCCGCCGGTCAGCGGCGCCCCGCCCAACCAGGTCGCGCAGAGCGGACAAGCCCCGCCCCAGGGTCCCATCCTGCGCCTCTCCAACCCGGGGGCCAATCCGCAGCTGCGCAGTCTCCTCCTCAGCCAACAGCAGCCGGTGAGAGCGGCGGTTTTTACTGGGTCGCCCTGAAGTAAACGTCTCACGGGTCGGTCATCGGGTGACGGTGGGTCAACGTTAACGTGTCTTTCCTGTCTCCGTGTCCTCGCAGCAGGGCGGGGTTTCTCACATGACGGGCATGATGTCCCACCAGGGCCTGGGGTCGCAGCTGGTCCACTCGGCACCAGGAGGGGGGGCTCAAATGCAGGGACAGTGGAGGCAGCCCTTGGCAGGTCAGCAAGCGCACCCCCCCCCCCCCACACACACACACACACACGCACACGCACAGATGTGGAAACAGCTCTGAAACATGTGACTCAAATAGACATGAAATTTCAAAATAAAGGTCTGAAAACATACTCATTAAAGGATAATGAGCCTGATATCTAAACGAATTGAAAAACATATGAGTCACTTTTGGCTCAAAACAAATATAGCACCAGGCATCCAGAGTTAAGTTAACATCACTACAGACTATTTTTCAAAATATACTGTGTATTTGCTTATTTTACCAGTTTTACCAATTTTAAATGTGGGTTTTTTGTTTTTCTAATATCTCATGCAGCTTTCTGTATCTAACAGAAATCACCTTGTACGCACTTGCTGGAGCAGGATATTCCACTCCCAGTGTGCACGCTGGCCAGATTTTATATTCGTCGAGTTCAATTTGTCAATTATATTTGTGCACATTGATTGAAAAAGTTTGCAGAAAACTTGCGGTGCATTTATATATTGATTTTTTTTATTTATTTTTTTTTTTAAGCTCTGGCTTTGAAGATTTCAAATCGCCAAGAAAATTAATTTCCTCGCGGTAGCCAGAGCTACATTCTCATTCAGATAAACAGGAGGTGCACTAAAAAAATTAGTCAAAACCAGTGAGAGCACAGATTGTTTTTTTTTTTTTTCTCAGGCCAGTTGTCAGTCATCGGTTTCCCCTGATGTTCTGACGGTTTAATTCGTACTTCATCTCCTCCAAATAAAAAAAAAAAGAATACTCTAATATTAGAATCTTTTTCAGGTTGTTCTCTTCAGCAGAAAAAAAAATAAGAACCATAGCCACTGTGCAGTTCTTCCCCAGCAGGAACACGACTAGTGGCATCGTTCCACTGTAATGCCTGAGGTTCATTCATGTTTATTTCAAGCGTTATGAGTGAGTGGGGGTCTGACTCGTTTAATCCGAGACGGAAGCCGCCACGGCCACACGATCATCGTCCTTGTTTGCTCGTTGTTTGTTCTTCAGGTTCCATCTTCTGACACGAATACATGAAGTTTCATAGTTGACTTTTAAGTCTCGGATGTCTGAGATCTGCGGCTGTAAATTAATGCCGGACAAAAACATTTCAAGCCACTGTACATGATATTAAACTAACTTGATGTTTACCTGTGTTGGCCTAACCCCATGCAGTCATCTATTTCCATTCATCTAAACAAAAAACCTTTTAGAAAAAGTGAAGTGTGTAGTAATGAAAAGAATGTGTCCAGACGCGGGGGAAAAATCGTTTTAAATGGCAGTTTTCTTTTAATCTTAAAAAAAAATCATTGCACCACTATATATTATGTAATTAAATACAAAAGCTAAAAAATACTCCCACAAAAAAAGCAGAACTCCACAGAACATCGCATTAATATGAATTTAACAGGATAGTGCTTCTATTTATTAGTTTTTATGACCCTGCTTTCAAAGGCTCTCATGCATTAGTTTAATTTCTGAAATTGTGACGACAGTTCCGCTAATAAATGCCCCCCCCCCCCCAAAAAAAAACCTGTGTGCAGGTCCGATGCTGATGTCTGGAGGTCAGAGGGGAGCCGTGCCCCAGCCCGGGATGCCCCAGGTCTCCAGCGTCATGGAGGACGAGATCCTCATGGACCTCATCTGACGGCGCTTCGTGGACTCAGGAACAGGGTTTTTTTGTTTTTTTTTTTCATTGTCGTTTGCCAGTTTGGACACATACGTTGCTTTGTTGGTTACAAATGTTCTTCATAATTAAGCAACGAATCGTGAGTAGTTTCTTCAGTTTTTCTTCTTTTTTATTTTAACGGGACTGAGCAGCTGAACTTAATTAGGGGCAGGACAATGTGAGCATTAGTTTCCTCATGTCAACGGTCGAACCGACATCACGCTGGTCCTCCATGCTGCGCACTGGATGGAGCCCAACCCGTGGAAACGGTCAACTATGTTGTGCTTCTGGAACGTCTACTATCTATAATTTTACATTTTATTAATGAACTCTGAAAATAGTATAATGTGTTTTTTTCCCCCCTTTTTTTTAAAATTGAGATTTTACTTTTTTCTGTTAGATTTTTTTTAAACTATTGATAAAGTTGTTTTATGAGCATTAAATAAAAAAATTAAGGAGCATATAGGGAGTCATTTATCATTGTGAAGAGGTTTTGCCGTTGATCCGTGCACATGAAGATGTTTGCGCTTTTGATTGCCAGCCAACATCTCGCCCCCCCCCCCAAAAAAAACACCACCACCACCACATGTGTGAACACAGTTTGGACACTTAAGGTGAGAGGGAGACTGAAATAGACACTAATAGATAGTTCAGTGTCTTTTTTCTTTCCTGCCAAATAGTGTCACAGTGTTAATTTTAACTACCCCAATATGTTGCGGAACCGCAGAGAGAGCCCCCCGCCCCCCGTGCCAAGTAGTCCTACCAGATGGCTTCAGTTGGCCACGTTTCCTTTGGCATAACATACAATCAGGCTGACCGCATGAGCACATGGCGCTGGCTCCACATACATGCCCACGGTCCGCCTTTGTAAAGGCGCCCTCGCACGCACAAATAGGTGCATTCGAGGTTAAACCCCTGCACAACCCGACGGACACAATGCCGACCGCGTACGGGCGAAGCCGACCACCACACGGGAAGAGCCGCGCTCGGCCCCACGCATACATTAATGACACATTCACGAATCGGTTTGTGCAGTGTTTTTTCTTTTTTCTTTTTTTTCCTTCTCCACACTTGGACCCTGTGTATACACATCCACATCTCACCAACAGGAAGTGATGTCAGTCTCCCGTCACCTGGGAGACGGAGACGGTTGCTAAGATACCGTGACAGTGGGTTCTTGTTTCTGAGCTTTTCCTCAGCCCTGCTTTTCACATGGACTCACGCAGACAGACACTAGTCCCTCAGTGGCTGGTGTTCATCCCTCACATCCCTTAATCACTGGTCGGCCCGGCTCAGCTTCACTTTATCTCTCTCTCTCTCTCTCTCCCCCACTCTACCTCCATTCTCCATTCTCCGTCTATCTGCCTCCATCTCACCATCATGCAATTAGCGACTGCCTGAGCTCATGAGTTTTTCATCCCTTTTATAAACGGCAAAAAAATGTTCGCAGGTCCAAATGATGAACCGTGATGGTAAAATAAAATGGCGGGTTAACCGGCCTCCAATCACAGAGCGGTCAGAGAGTCTTCGGACCCCTTCAATGTTTTTTTTCCAAGTTTAGTTTTGTTACAGCTGTATTATATAAAGAAGTGGCCGTGGCGGCTTCTGTCTCGGATTAAACGAGTCAGACCCCCACTCATTCATAACACTTGATCATCGTTGAGATGTTTCCACAACCCTGATTGGAGTCCACCTGTGGTAAAGGTTCTTTGTGGTTCCCCCGGTGGTGGAGCCAGATGCAATACTCCGTTCGAGCCACAGGACGCCATCTCGGTCTTGAAGAGAAAGGACTGAAGTCAATTCGTTGGACACGATGTGGAAAGACGCACATCGTCTGCAAACGGTCTCACCGCTGCATATCGGAGCAAGAACTAAGAAGCCACGAGGTCGAAGCATCCTGCAGAGCTCAGAGACTTGATTGTATCAGGGCACAGATCTCGGGAAGGATGCAAAACTTTCTGCTGCGTCGAAGGTTTCCAAGAGAACAGTTGCCATCCATAATTGTTCAGCGGAAGAAGCGTGGAACAACCAGGACTCTTCCCTGAGCCATCGAGGGGGGGGGGGGGGGGCTCGGTAACAGGGGTGACCGAGAGCCCGATGGTTGCTCTGGCTGAGCTCCAGGGATCCTGTGTGGAGAAGGGAGAAACTTCCAGAAGGACAATTAATTCTAAGCATCGTGTCTGGTGTCCCTCCGGAGACGACGCTCAGAACTGAGGCCAAACAGTTCAGTCATGGTTCCGTCGGACCAGAGCATCTCGTTTCTCACAGTCTGAGAATCATTTAGGTGTTTTTTTTTTTAAAGGCTTTGGTCCCGAAACTCTGCCAAAAAGCCCAGATGCTGCAGTGATGGTCGTCCTTCTGGAAGCTTCTCCTTCTCTTTCCCTTTTTTAAATAGATTTGCCAAAAAAATTTCTAAAATTCTGGATTTGCTTTGTCATTATGGGCTATTGAGCATAATTAATGCTTTATAAAGGCACAGTATGATGGTCATTTGGCAAACATCCGCCATAAAAAAAAAAAATCGATACTTAACAAGTCATACTTTAAAAGAAGCATGAATTAATACATGATGAAATGCAAAAAAAAAAAAAAAAAAGAGTATTAAAGAGTAGTAATTTAAAAAATGCAAATCACAATGACTGAAATGTAAAAATAAATTTAGAAAAAAAAAATGACAACGGGCAAAATCAGCACATTCAAATAAGTTGAAAACTAAAACAATATGACAGTCGGACACAGACATGGTGGCGTATGCACTCGGCCCCTGACTGATGAGGAAGCTGCAGAGGAAGGGCCCCCGACTCTTTGTTTGTGCCCAGGCACAGGGCAGCGCTTTGGGAACAACCGCACCCGATCTCCTCCGAGGGTGATCCTGGAGAGGGCATTGCCTGAGAAATCTGTGGCTTTTTCTCAGGGGGCCCCTTACAGCCCCCCCCCGGGTGAAACAATGGAAAAGTCTGGAGCCAGATAACGGGGAAGAACCGTCTGCCTGATCTAAACCAAAGCAATGCTCTGGTCTTTTTGAGCAGAGTCATGGACTGTCTGATCATGGTTCCATCACCTTTGGCCAGAGATCATTGTAGTAACACTTGCTGATCTGAGTCCGCTGCTCAGCACCTGTGGATGAGCGGCATCAGGCCTCATGGACGAACCCGGTGAAGCCTGACGTTTACTGGGGGCGAACTGGAAGCGACCGGCTGAAGCTCTTGTCGAGCGGAGCTCCCGCCTCCGGGGGAATTTTCCCGTCATTCCCTGGGAGACGCTGGAGAAGTTAAAAGTGTGTGGATTGTTTCGGGGCAGCTGTCTACATGTGCTTTGTGGATTTGGAGATGACACCCCCCTCCCACTCCACCGTGACTACCGGGGGGGGGCTGGTGAGAGGAGCCATCAAAGCCATCTTGTGAACCCAGTGAGAGTGAGTGGCTCACTTTACCAGGATTATGTTGCCTCTCAAATATGAGACTTTAATTTTTATTTATTCATTCTAAACCTGATTTCTGAGGAAAGCGTTCTTGTAATTTTGAGAGCTCATTCAAATCCTGTTGGGCTGCGAGTGCTGCATTTCCTCTGAGGAGAACCCTCCTCCTGGACGACGGCAGACACAAACCCAAAAAATATATTTTTTTTAAAAAACACATTTTTCAAATTCTGAGAGGAAAAACACACAACTGTATCAAAAACTCAACTGAGGTAACTTCAGGACAAAATACATTTTTAAAAAAAAATGTTTTACCCAGAAGTTCTAGAGAGAACGTCGGAAATTTCACGGCTCAGCGGACACCACAAGTGAGCCACAAGAGTTCAGAGACTCACAGGCATAATCTGCAATTCACTGAGTCGAACTTTCCCCTGAAATCAGCCCAGTGGTCTTGGGAAACTATAGATTTCTCATAATTGGGGATCATTTCCTCAAAAGGTCGCTTTAAACTTTATTATCCGCTTCCCTGTGGTCAAGAGCATCCAGTATGTCATGGACACTGAGAAACGACCTTTGCCGGCGCAGATCACGAGACTTGGCTTTAACTCGATAAACTGTGGACTCTGAAGCATAAATTCTCTCCGTCCTGGCCATTAAACAGCAACATCTGGCTGGCGAGTCTCATCAGGATCGTGTTTGACAAAGGAATTCAACGACAAAACAAAGTTGAGCCCAGTCTCAGCTTCTGCTGAAATCATACCCTGCCTGCGTCTGCAAAGTTAAGGTTGAATCATTTTTTGGGCAAAAGGAAAAACATTTTTTTGACTAAATTCCCGACGGCGACCAGTTTTGCTTCCGAAAAAACCTGATGTTTTAGCTGCGTAGAGCTAAAATGCAAAAATTGCAGCAACGCTCATTCTCCACTGCTGCGACCGTCCCCGTTCCTGCGGCCCAACGTTCGCTAGGCCTGCAGCTCGTGGCTGGATCCAACGGGTTCCTGGCAGGTTCTTGGGGAAAGCTGTTCCGGGCAACAAAGCCCAATGCTCCGTATATACACTGTGTCCAGGCGCGCAACCAAGAATGTGGAGAGGCGACACTGGACAAATGCCATCTTGAAGTATCCTTAAGGATCCAGGCATGCGAACGGAATGGCTCGATTCTTTGTGTGGGCCGATCGACGGCCCCACAAAGAATCGCACAATGGAAATGATGGCCCTGCTTTTAATTGTAATAAATAGTGGACGGTGATGAGTTTTTCCTCTTTTATTATATTAAGAGGAAATGAGGGAGAGCCAATGGTTGTCGATTGATTTTTATTATCAGCTATTACCATTGGCTGTCCCCCATTTCCTTTAAAAAAAAAAAAAGTATGTATATATTTTTTTAATTATTTATACTATTTATATGTGGGTATATGTATACATGTGTGTATATATATATGTATATGTGTATATATGTGTGTGTGTGTGTGTGTGTATGTATATATATGTTTGTACGTGTGTGTGTATGTGTATATATATGTGTGTGTGTGTGTGTGTGTGTGTGTATGTATAACTTATACTAACGGAACCAAAACTAGATATGTATTTTAAACTAAATGAATGAAAAACAAAAAACAAAAAAACCCAAACATTTGCATTGAACATCTTCAGCATAAAGCATTTGAGTATGGATTTTTTCTCCATTAAAATGCCCCATATAGATTCATAATATTTGAATAAAAAAAAAAAAACCTCACACACATAATTAAAGGCATGAAGAGCACTTGACCTCGCTCATCAGGTCCCTGAACACATCTTCACATAGCCTGAGCCGCTGAACTGCTCTTTACTGCAAAGTGGCTCGGGTCGGAGCAACGGCAGCGTGGTGTTTAACTGCCCCCGCTACGCCTTGGTCGTGCCCCCCCCCCCGCCGCTCAGCTGTTACCGCAAGGATAGGCCTGTTTAAGGGGGGGGTGTTAAGGAGCAGGAGAACCGGTCTTATTATTAAGCCTCGCCACAGTCAGTGAATGTGTTGTGATGGTGGTAATGGTGGATGAGTTTGGCCGGAATGTGGAGAGGGCGGCGGGGGGTCGGAGTTCTATATAACACCTCAAATTGGATTTATCGTCGGGGGCCCTGCTTTTGAGGGCCACTTGGCCCGACGGTGCGGGGAAGATCAATGGCGCTATCGGCTCTAATGGACGCCGTTTCCAGATAGGAGCGTTTCTGATAAGGGAGGCAGTGTCGGCTTCAGAGAGACGGCCCAGTCGTGTTTTAAAAACGGCCTCTTTCTTTCTCTCTGAGGCTTTGTTATTTTTTTTTTTTGGAGGGGGGCAGTGTTAGAAACCCAAGAGGGTGCACCACATGGGGCGGGGGGGGGGTGTTTGTCGGAGCATTCAGCCCTCGCCCGCTGGTCGCCATGTGGCCCAGCATTCCAGGTATCACCCAGGTTGGCATCTCTGCACCGGGCCCCGTGCTGCTCCACCATCAGATGTGGATCAGGGCTCCTGTAGGGCCTCCGAGGGGGGGGGGTGCAGGAGGAGAACGACGAGCAACGTTTTCTCGACCCCCTCTGCGCACCTGCCCCGGTTCCTCTCAAACCGACATGGTGGCGGCAAAGGTTCCGTCCCCGGGGGCCCCGGGAACTGAACGTCACCGGGTGGGGGGGGTGGGGGGGCGGCGCTTCTGCACATCTGTGGACCAATATGTAGGCACAGCGGAGCACGCAAAGACACGAGGCAGGAGTGAGGGGGAGGGGGAGGGAGGGGGGAGGGAGCGGCCTCCTCCGCGGGGCAGAGGCAGAAATACTGGACGGCAAACGCTCCGTCTTCATATGAGGCGCATTAATCCTCACAGTGAATCCCGTCTTTATTCATTTATCGGCCTGTGGTGTCCACTCAATCAGTCAGTTAAAGGCTGGCCTGATGGAGCGAGCCCTGCACACCCACCGGAGGGAGGGAGGGAGAGGAGAGGGAGAGGAGAGGAGAGGAGAGGAGAGGGAGGGGAGCTTATACTCCACACTATGTAGCCTGAGCAGACACTGCAGCACAGAGATACAAACACAGCGGGGATGGGGAGGAGGAGGAGGAGGAGGAGGAGGAAATGTGGAGGGGGGGGCTCTTTTAAATAATGAGGCAAAGGGGGAGAGAAGAAAAGGAGGGAGAGGAGGATGGGGGGGGCAACTGGAGGTGAAAAGAGAGCAGCCTTGTATCAAGAGTGAGCGAGATTGAGAGGTTCAAAGTAAAGCAGGGAGAGAACAGTCAATATCAAGAGCAGGCGATAGGGAGAGATCCAGGACAACACCTCCACAGACTACTGAGGTATGTGTGTGAGGGAGGGAGGGAGGGAGGGAGAGAGAGAGATAGAGAGAGAGGGAGGGAGGGAGGGAGAGAGAGGGAGGGAGGGAGGGAGGGAGAGAGAGGGAGGGAGGGAGGGGCGTTGTGGCGGAGAGTGTGTGAGAGTTAGAGAGAGGGAGGGATATCCACTGCACTGTTGTGTGACTGGAAATTTAATAGAGAGAGAGAGAGAGAGGCAGGGAGGGAGGGAGGCAGGAAGGCAGCAGGGGAGGGGAGGCAAGGGGGGGGCAGAGGGGGGGCGACGCAATGCAAAAGGCACCGAGCGGAGCCGCGTTGATGGAATTACAGAGGACTGGGACAGGCTGTGGACGCCGCTAGACCCTTCACCGCAGTGCGTGGGGGCTTCGGGGGGGGGGGGGGGGGACACACTGTGCATAAAGTGTGTGTGTGGGGGGGGCCGAGGCCGCGCGGAGTGCGCGCGGTTTAATGAGAGAAACAGGTTGGCCACCCTGTTGCTGCATCCAGGCCTGAATCCGTGGGGGTCACCCCGGCCCCCTCTCCCCGCGTGTGCGCGTGCGCGCGCGCGTGTGTCAGAGCAGCGCTGCGAGGAGGACACGTGTGTGAGGAGTGTGTGCGCGCGGACACGTGCCTGTGATGGAGAGCCGGCGTTAGAGGTGCAGGGATGTGAGAGCGAGCGATTCCTCTTGAGTCTCGATATAGAGCGTTATCAATCCAGCGCTAATCACCCGTCTGAACGCCCCCCCCCACACCCACCCACCCACCCACCCACCCACTCACACACTCCGTGCGTCCTCGTGGTAACATCCTGCCGAGGTGATTGACAGCTCAACCCCGACCAGACCTGCAACCTTAACCTGACCTTAACCCCCCCCCCCCCAGTGAACCCACCCCCCTGTCCTTATGTAACACCCCCCCCCCCCCGTCTCTTATCCCTGGAGAGTCTTTGCTAAACTGCTCTCACTTCACATCAATCAATTTCTCACAGTCCTTAAATAATAAATTTAATTTATGTGAAGTGAAACACAAACATCCGCCTCAGCCCTTCAACCACTTCACCTGCGCGTGCGTGTATGAGTTCATACGCCGTGTTCTCTATAGACCTTTACATATTATATAGATTATATATATGGTGTGTGATGGGAGCTGCAGTTGCAACGAGGCGGTGCTGTACAGGTGGGGCTCAGCGCTCGGTGTGTGCGAGAGCGTGTGTGTGTGTGTGAGTGAGTGAGTGTGTGCGTGTGTCTGCGCGTGTGCCTGAGCGTTGCCAGGGGAACCGGCCAAGCAGCAAAATGTTCCTTGTGACGAGCTGTAAACACCGTCACCGTCATATCGCGGAGATTATGTGACCATATGGACACGCGTGTGTGTGTGTGCGTGCGTGCGTGCGTGTGTGTGTGAGTGTGTGTGTGTGTGTGTGTGAGCATCTTTCTGTGAAACACAGAAAAAATGAGAAGAAGCGTGTTTCATGTAACTAATTACAATAATAAAACATTACGAGGAGGTGTCTTATCATATGACAGATACTTGTTTATTATGTCATCTCATTTGGGCTCATTAATATTTAAAGCCTTTGCTACGGGCCATGTCTGGGTCTTGTGTGCAGCGCGCGGGGTGATACGTCTGCAGATAGCAGCACCAGATTTTATCGCGTTTTTAAACATTTCTTCTGCACAGAAAACAAGAGAACAAATGTGGCTAATAAATATTTAAAGTTGCATATTTGATGTCCCGGCAGCGGCGGCGGCGGCGGCGGCGGCCGGAGCCCGACGCCCCCTCCCCCGTCGACCAGTGGTTCCATCCACCTGAAGATCTCTGAGACAATCCTCATTACCAGCGGTGGCAGCGCAGCACCGGGAGGCTGAAGCAACGTGAGAGAGAGAGGCAGAGAGAGGCAGAGCGAGAGCGAGAGAGAGAGAGGGGAGAGAGAGGCTGAGGGAGACAGGGAGGGAGAGGAGGAGAAGAAGAAGACGGCGGCGGCGGCGGCGGCTCCGCAGTGGAATAGGCTCCTCCGGAGGGACGGCGAGAGCTCGCGGACTACCGAGCCTGCGCGCGACCGCCGGGACGCGGTTTGCCCTTTTTTTTCCGGGACCCGGCTCGTGGCACCGTGAGGCGGAGAAAGGTAAGAGCCGGTGACATTGACGCGAGGAGGCGCGCATCGCGGCGCGGATCGCGGCGCTCCGCTGCTTGTCTGGCGCCAGGTTGTGCGCTGAGGTGTGTGTTTGAGTGTGTGTGTGTGTGTGTGTGTGCGTTTGTGTGTGTGTGTGTGCGTGCGCGTGTGCGTGTGCGTGTGCGTGTTTGTGTACGTCTGGGTCCGGACAGTTTGTGCGTTTGCTCCGCGCGCAACAAAACTACCAAAGGAAGCAGCGGGGACGGAAAATTCCTCCTTCTCCCGGAGCCGACGTGTGTGTGTCAGAGAGAGAGAGAGTGTGTGTGTGTCAGAGACAGAGAGTGTGTGTGTGACAGAGATCCGGCTCACGGCCTCCTCGTGGCTCTGAAACGCGCCTGGTACCGGGTCTAACACGCATGACGAGGCAGACGCGTGTGCGGGAGAGAAAACCGGGAAAACAATAAGAAATAAAACCCCGACGTGAGATTCTTGTTCTCAAACCATCAAACTTTTGTTCCTGCTCCACGTATGTTGTGTTGGATCTCGCGTGTCAGCGGAAGTTGATCTAACCTTGGCGATAAGAGGCGCCTCCGCGAGCTGTTGACAAGGCTTTAATGTCTGATCCGGTTAACGCGCAGCTTCCACTCACATACTCAATTAAAGCTCCCTGATCGAGTCGCTTTACGGCGCTGATCCGTGTGTGTGTGTGTGTGTGGGGGGGGGGCAGCTCCCCTGCCTGGCCCCTGTTGATGACCCCGGATTTTTGGAGCGGGAGGAACTGAGTGAAATGCGCAGGCACCTTGCGGTTCGCGGCGGTGCGGGTTAAGCTGTGAGTCAGAGCGCGGGGCCCCCCCGGACCAGAACGAGGAGCAGATAGATCAGGGCCCGATGAGCGAGGATCCGCCGCCTCTATCTGCAACACAATGACACGGTTATGAGAGGATTTAAATGCTAATGTGTGTGTGTGGGGGGGGGGCGGAAAAATCCGAGCGAGCTTTTTATTTTTTTTCCTTTGGACTGGCGCGAGGACGATGTGTTGGGTGTGTGTGTGTGTGTGTGTGTGTGTGTGGTTGATCTCCTCAGTTAGTATGATAGGATAAGTTATTAATGGGGTGTTGGAAGGTGAAGTGGGGCACTGGGGCAGGATTAGACAAGGGGGTTGGTTTTGGGGGGGGGGGGTTGTATGGGCTCTAAGGAGGGGGGGTGCACTGAGAGCCACCCCCTCCTCCTCCTCCTCCTCCTCCTCCTCCTCCAGCCCTGTGAGTTTGTGCATGTGAAGGAAATTCTGGAGCTTTCGGGCCTTTTTCTTGGACATCTTCCTGGACGGTGGAGCCTGGCATCTTTTAAATGTTCTATCACCCCCTCAGCCGTGCACAGACCGATGAGACGCTACTGTTTAGCTGCCTGCGTTTTATGTTTATGGGATTTATTTCTTTTTTAATTATCATTCACGCATCCGTATTAGATTTAATGCTCGTTACTGTACCTTCTGCACCGTCGCTGCTCAGACGTCCAATGACAGGCTACGACCCCCCCCCCCCACACACACACACACACACACACACACACAGGCTCCAAAAATGGGCCCAAAGTCATAAAGCTCTATTGGCATGTTAGGCTTTCATGTCGCCTCTAAAAAAAATAAAACTGTTATATGTATTTGAATCCATTCATATAACGGGGCCTTATGGTGATGAAGATGATGAAGTTTAGGCAGCAGCAGCAGCACCGGTCACACTGCGAGGCCCCGGCTTCATGAGGAGGGCTTGTCACATGGTATCACATTTAAAGGCAAGGAGGTCATCGTCCTCACCCCACCCTCCTCCTCCTCCTCCTCCTCCTCACCCCCTCCCCGTCCACCCCTCCTCACCCTGCTCAGGGCAAAGATTCAAAAATATCAAGACGTGTCATTGCCACAAAATGAAAAAAAAAAAGAAAAAGGCAGAGGCCAAAAAAATGTCAGTGGAATTTGTTCGTCCCCAAACTTTGTCGCCGACCTTCTCCTACCCCCCCCCCCAACCCAAAGCGTTATCTAAGCCGAAATGAGGGAAAACAAGAAAAGTTGGTTTATTTAGCATCTGTGATGGGATTTGTTTTATCATTAATTTATGGACGGAGCGACGTGAACGTGGGGGATTTTGGAAACTCAGGAACGTTCACTGTGCTGGATCAGTAAAAGACCCGGAAGCGGAGCAACGAACGACGACGGCGCGACGCCTCTTGACCCGGCGTGCGCGTTGTGAAAGCCGAACAATGTCACGATTCACTGGAGGGCGGGGGGGGTTAAACACAGATTTAGTTCATGGGAAGCAGGTGGAGTGTTTTATTCAGCTGCCCCCCCCCTTTAAGGATTTCTGTGCCAGTGGATCCACATTTATCAGGATATGTGCAAACAGCGAAGATCCTTCTAACAACTAATCCACTTTTTATTCCTCTGCAGCCAAAGAAGAAGAAAAAAAAAACAATTCAAAGGCAAGAAGAGCCTGAACTTCTCCAGCGGCCCGATGACCTCATGGTCATATTTTAAAACTCATCTCAACACATAAAAACGCACGTGTCCCATATAACCTTCCTGTTTTATCAAATTAGGAACCGGCTGAGTGATTTTCAGTCATTTGAGGATTCGAGGGGGGAGGGTGGGGGAGGGTGGGGGGTGGGGGGGCTGCCTCTTTAATTTCCGAGGCACGACCACTTACGCACGGCAGACGAGCAAAGCAGGTTAACGCAGGACGTGGTGAATTACACCTGCACACACCTGGCCCCTAGAGGGGAGGTGTGAGTCTGAGATAATTCTCCACAGCCCCCCCACACACACACACACACACACACACACAGACTATAACGCTCCACTGCTGTTTTCTTTTTTCGTCGGGATTTTGCGGAGCCGTGCCGAATTTATTTTCCGTGGACGTGGAGTGAAGTGTCACAGCAAAAATCCTCCCGAAAAAACAAACGAACACGCACGGGTGGGGGGTGTCCAGCATATGAATAACTACCCCCCCACACGCACGCACACACACACACACGCACACGCACACACACACACACACGCACACACATTGCCCAATGTCAACGTCAATTTGTGCGTCTTTCAAATGGAGCTTTTCAATCTGGTTAGTGTGGTTCGCCTTTACTGTACCTGAAAGGACAAAGGGACTGCGTTAGTTCCGAGGGACATTAGGATGCAAAGAGTGTAACTGTTGGCCTAATTTGGTGTCTTTGTGTGTGCGTGCGTGCGTGCGCGCTTACTTACGCTCTTTTTTTTGCGTATATGGCGGAGAGCGGCAGAGCGGCAGAGATTATGGATGACACTAAAAACCTCTCTAATCAGGGCAAGCTGGTGGCTGATCCCTTCATATGGGCCGAGGTTGTCGTTGATTGATGGCCGAGCGAGACCTGCTGATGTACACAGGTTGAAGGGGTGAGAGACAGAGAGAGAGGGAGGGAGAGAGAAAGAGCTGATCAGCCATTAGAGGCAAGACATTTGTAGGGGAACAACCTCCGGCTGTCCCTTAATAATAATGAGGTGCCACGAGAGCCCCCCCCCCCGTCACAGAAGCCGGGATCACATCTCACACTGTCGGCCGCCACGTTCTCGTGCTCTCGCGCTTATGCCCCCGACGCAGATCCGAGGTTCCGTTTTTTGGGGGGGTTTTGTTTACGCATGATTTGGCACAATTTTAATTGCAGCAACCGGGGCAATGGGGAGCGCGTGGGCACCGACCCGACCTCAGCAGGGGGGCGGAGGGGGCGGAGGGGGGGGCCGTCCACCCGAGCCTGGGTGTCGGCCTTTCGAGGGGTGTGTGTGTGTGTGTGTGTGTGTGTGTGTGGGGGGGGGGGGGTGATCATGACACGTCCGGGCCTTAATTATTGAATAACAGTTGGAGGAATGGCGATGGTTAATGGCGGAGAAATGAACGCCGTGATCCACTGAACTGACATAATTAGACATGGTTAGATTTCCCCTGAGGAATATATTCCCATCATGACCTAGAGTGGAGGGAGAGGGACGCCTGAGGAAAAACCGGCCCGAGGCGATTCCCGGCCCGCCCCCCTCATCCACCCCCCCACCCCCCCTCCCGTCCACTCCTCCCCCCGGCGGCGCTCGGGGCAAATAAATAAATAAATAAAAATAAATTAAAAATCAGATCACGTGTTTTCAGTCAGGATTCTTCAAAAGTGGCTCAAACGTTCGGTTCGGTTCAAGCTGCGGGGGGGGGGGCGGTCAGCCTTGATATTGAGTTTGGCACATTTAAAAAAAAAAGAAGATATTATCTTTTCCCCTGCTTTAGATTAAGTATCAGTAAATGTGATTGGGTAATGAAGGCCGTCAGGCCTCAGCGACCGCCATGCCTCACGGGCTGCGTCCGAGGCGGGCAGATTCTCCCCGGGGGGGGGGGTGTTTGTCTCGGGTCAGTGGCGTCGTAAGAGCTCGGTACAGCGCTGCGGAGACGGGCCGCCGGCCCCTTTCCCCCCTCCGCTCTCTGCCTCCGCCGGCCAGAGGCGCGGCGGCGGCGGCATACTGATGATGCTGTTGAGGGTGAGGAGGATGATGATGATGACAGTATAAATATTGATGATGCAGATTGCAGGAAACAGCAGTAAACATGAAATGTAATTATAACCCTGATGAAGTGCGATGCCTAACAGGCCCCCCCCCCGTTGCCGTCGTCGTCGCTGTTTTTGTTTCTCTCTCTCTCCTCGTTGTTGTGGTGTTGTTGTCTCACCTTGGGATCCAGGCTTGGCACAGACAGGTTCGGTTTCTCTCAGAGATCACGACGAGGCGCCTGGAGAGAAGCGTGGGCGCGCTGTCGCAAGCCAAATGACTTGTAATCGTCCTGGGCTTGCACTTTAAAGGGGGGGGGGGTTAGTGGCGGGGATGACGGTGGCTCCGGGGGGGGGCGATGAGACGGGTCAGCAGTGATCCCTGGAGCTCGGGGGGGTTAGTGAAGCTATGCACCACCTCTTGGAAAAATCACAGATTCTTGTCTGTGGTATGAAAGAAACCTCTCAGCGGGTGAAGCTCACACATACCTTCACTCTTTGCCCCCCCCCACCTCCTCCCGGACTCTCTGCCATATATATGTTGACTCAGTTGTACCCGTTTATTTATATA